>CM030175.1:19811747-19896747 GCA_017639675.1 Aplochiton taeniatus
GATAGCCTTTGATTATCCTGTTGTGCAGTCCCTTAAGGATTTAAATAGAAAGAGATCATGTTTTGTCTTGAACACTTTGTAATAGCCACTCAGAACATATTCCCTCCATCAATGTTCCAGTCAGGAGCAATGAACAGTCTTCAACGGTGGAAGGCCTACGAGCTAAGTCATAGCCACACACCAGATTCATGCTCTGAAGAGAATATCTCCCATCATCATCGTGGCTAGTGAGACTTTCCGCTTTAGAAACACATTTCTCAAGTCAAGAACTATAGAAATGCTCCTTGAAAGTATAGTCTTGATCTGTGTCAGAAGCTCAGACAACTCTAATCCTGAGAAATGCCATTTCCATTTCCTGGTTTAGTGCAGGAGACAGCTGCGGTGGACGGCCCATGATCTAGGTCATTGCGATGTACCCGATTTATTCTCTGAAGAGTGGTTAGGTGTGGTGCCAAGTCGCACTACGTGCTCGCTTTTCCGTAATTCGGCACCGTTACTGTAAGCTTGTCGGCAACCACAAAATCGTGTCACAATCTGGCTGACATCGTGTACACTGATCCCTGCAATATGTTTACATAAATAGTAGAATATTTGTTTTCCTTACATGTCGTTCTTCTTCTTGGACTGTCTTTGATTATCCTGTCATGCCCCCATATATTTTATCTGAATCAATTTGAATTTCCATTTTGTGCAAATGGATTGATCCTGCTCCACTAGATTTACTGATGGGACTCACTCCAAAAGTTTCAGTTGACGAACTTTGAGTGTGTATGATGTAGGCCCTATCAGTCTTTTGTTACAAATACAATTCATGTTATATCTACCAATTACTGAAGTATCCTAATCCCCCTGAGTACTATTGTTTCTAACAGAACTATTTAGTGTTAGACTGTTAGAATGCTTGCCAGTTACCAATTATTATTTACAAATGCATAAAATATGAAAAATGCTCACATCAGCACAATTTAGACTTTTTTCCCGAACTGATATCCTTATCCTCTGTCACAATTCAGTGGGGATTATAGCTTGTTTTCCATCTTTATCATAATGTAACAGAGGAAAATCGTTTATTGCCCTTCTTTAGTCAACATGACTGCGAAAATGATTCCGAGCGGCATTCCATGGATTCATTCTGGAGTTTATGGTACTTTCCAAGCAGTTTGGATAACTTCACAGGCATGTTTTGTCTCTGGAGACTTTTTTTCACTCCTTATGGTTTACCCATAGAGAGCATTTAGATTTTAACCGTCTAAAATAAAACTCACTCAATCTCTGAACAAGTCTGTCCTGGTATGCTGTTTCATGTCTTGAGAGTCGTTTACCAATTTCTGTCTGAATAGTGACATCCCTTGTTAATAAAAACAAAGCTCAGACAAGCTTGACAATTGTGTTTAGATCAACAAGCAGGATGGGGGATCTCGTCCATTTTCAACTGTATGGATGTGGCGTTAACCTCAATCCCGTGAAAATTACAGGGAAACCTTAGGAGAATGTGTGTGTCAAGAGGATTGCTAGATAATTCCTTTCTTCCTTTTCTTTGGTTTTGTTATTTCTGCTACGTTGATATATTCCTTTTTAGATCCAGCCAAGTTTTTCCCCCTTATTTTAAAGCATACAGTAAACAATACCAGTCTTGGGCCAATTCTAAATTTGGATAACTTTTTGGAAATCCACAGATTTCAAGGCAAAAGAGGAGATTTATCTTTGGGGACTACAGGCCTTTTTCTTTTTACTTGTCTTTAAAATAGATACCAGGAGAGAGGAGAAGAGAAACTTCAGACCAATGAGTGTCTTGTTACATTATTTCACATAGATAAGTGTCAATCTTTCCTTCAGGATAGAGAGCTCGCATTTTGATAGTCACAGGCTATTTTGAAGTGAAAGAACTAAAAACCACAGGTTAAATTTCCCTGCGCAATACTTAGCAATTCTATTTCTCAATTTTCTTTTTTAATTGTCTTCAAGGTATTCATTTCTAGGTATTTTATTTATTTTATTTCCTACTTGTATGTTTCTGCTTGCTATGTGTAAAGCACATTAAATTGCCAATGTCTATGAATTGTGCTTTACAAATAAATGTGATTTGATTTGAGGTGACCTAGGGCTTAGCATTCCTGGAAGCCTAAATTTGACATTAGCTTACACAGAGTGCTGGTTTGACAACACATGCATTTTGTCCTGAATTCAGTATCATCTCGAAACCTCGCAGCTTGTCCCAGATAACAAAAAGCCAACTGAAATTCAAGACATATGTAGCATTGGGAAACATGTTGACGGATGGTCAAATGCCAAACATTGGCCAAGGGAGTCATGATACAAGCGGAGGAATGTAGAACTCCACTGGAAGGTAATAATATTGTGTTGATGTAAATTGGACATTCTCTAAACTTACACTCAGTGTTTTTAAGCTTTTGTGATCTGGAAGAGGACATCTGTTTGTGGTGTTCATCCTAACCTGAGTTCTCTGAGGACCTTTTAATCTGCCACAGAGATGTAATGAATAGGTGCTATTTTTGTCTGGCCAGATGTGATTTTAGCTTTCAACACATCTATAATGTACCTGTGGGATCCATTTATCGTCGTATAAATGTCATAATGGAGGGCATTATTTGCTGAAGACCCTTACACTCAGAGGCCACTTTATTAGGTACACTTCACTTAAAGAGCCAAACTGTGGATCACATGGCTCCAACTCAATAACGAAAGCATGCAGATACCGTCAAGAGGTTCAGTTGTTTATGACCAAATATTGGGAAAATGTGACTTTCGTGTGTGTGTGTGTCTGTCTGTGCCAAACATGTTAGCTCCAGCATCTCAGAACCTGCTGCCCACAATGGATTATCACATACTGTACTTTCTAGGGTTGACAGAGAATGGTGTAAAACCACAGCAACAACAACAATAACAACAAAAAACAGTGAGTGACTGCTCTTTGAGCAAGAACACTAAGCTAGTGAGAGAGGGCAGAGGAAAATGGCCAGAGTATTTCAAGCTGAAAGGTAGGCAGTGATACTCAAATGCCAACGTTTCTAGTTGGGCAGACCGGCATCACTAAATGGCAAAATATGATTCAAAGACGCACTTCTTTAACAATGGTGTGGGAGTACGTGATGGTGAATATAATAGATAATGTGCCTTCCTGCCCTATGAACATCTCGAGAGCCCAGCACCGTAAATACCAAGAATTCCTTCCTTCTTCCAAACCTATATATTTTGGATTCTTCAGGCCCTTCAAGCACGCCATATCCACCAATTCTAAGTACTACCCCCACTCCCTGACACACACACACACACACACACACACACACACACACACACACACACACACACACACACACACACACACACACACACACACACACACAACTACCCCCAGCGATGGATTCCAGATCAGGATTTTAATGCAGCGTTGTCTCACATCATCTCCTAGGAATGTGGCGCTCGTGTTGCAGGCTCATAACTGGGTTCTGCTGCGCTTTCGGATGTTTTAAAGGAATGGGGATGAGAGGCATGCACTGCTGGGGGTTATGGGGCACCAGGAGGGGGGAGGGGGTTAACTGAGGGAGTGCATCCAGTGCTGTATTGTGCGTTAATGACCTGCTGTTCTTTTGCATAAAGCAGTGTTGGTACAGCTGTGGTATGTGCCGAGTGCATCTGGACTGCATATTGGGGTTTCACATTATTACTGCTCCTTACTCTCTGTTTTTTACTTTTTGCAAATGAGTAAACAGTGCAAGATTTAGGGGGTGGGGGGTAGGAGAGGGGGGTTAAAGAGGTTTATCATTTATTTATGAGATTATTCTTTTTGTTGTGGGACGGCATTCCCTTTACTCGGTTAGGGACTATGATCCGTGACTGTTTATATTCTATGAACTGTTTTCAACTTCCTTATTAAACTCATGCATTCCATCAAAATCTCTCCATCCATCCATCTCCTTTTATGTTTACATTGTATACTTCTGACTTCAGCCGTAATCAAGAGTTTACTCATGTGCAAAAATGTTCTGATGGTCCTGCTATGGTAAGATCTATATCCGAGGATATCACATGAGAATCAAATTTTGTTGTTGTTGTTGACTGGTGTTCAAACAACTATCTAGAACTTAATATTTGTAAAACCAGACAGCTAATTGAGGATTTTGAGAGAGTCTGTGCGCTGTTGACAGAAGCCATCATACTGCGTGTGCTACACGCATCAATCATTGACACACCTGCTCACAATCAAATAGCGTGTCAATGTAAGAGAGAAGAGGTTCTTAAAGAACCTGATGTCAAAGTTAGGGTCTGTGCTTGTCCGATGAGGTGATGGGAAAATTCTCCCGCCTCCACCACGGGTCTACAAATCCAATTTGTGCTCCCTGCCAGACGGATGAGTTTGTCTGACCGAACTGCGATTAGATTTTTACATTTTAAGACGGTAAAAAATTTCTGATGAACATTTTATGGTACACTTCTAGACATGCTTTTTAAAACTTTTCATGGCCAAATGTAGATCAACTATATATTTCATCAATTTTATTTGAACTTTTCTTTACTTTTATTTTGTATGCCTATGCTTTGCTGTATTTCTAGTTTGTTTTAATATAGTTTGATGGCTAAATTGTGATAATACAATTTCGTTGGGATCAATAAAGTTAATTCCCTTCTATTCCACATGCAGGCAACACTGCTAGACTGTCATTCCCATCAGCGTAAATCTCAACAACCAAACTTTTGTCCTGTTGAAGACAACGATCTGTTTTATTCTGGTCAACGTTTGGACAGTGAATTCATACGCAAGTTCTAGAATAGTAAAAACATTACCAAAAAAAAAACGCATTTCGTTGCTCATGTTATCCTGTTCTGAACTTTCCCTCTTGGGTGAAGCACTCTTTTCGCAACAACAGCACCTCCTGGAGGACTTTCTTGGGAGTACTCCCAAATAAAACAAATTAAACTCATACTTTGAGTGAAAAAGTTTTAATTAACTTTTACTTAAACTTAACATTCTTGTACCTACACGTTAAAGTACGTATTTTTGAATGGTTGCTTTAATTATCCTTGACCTTAATACAGTAGACTTCCACAAGGTATTTCTACTCAAAATACAATTTGCTTGTCGTTGTTAATGGAAAATGCCGTATTTCGCAATAGCTCTGCAAACTAACAATAAATCGTCTTTAAATATAGAAAAATAAAGACAAAAAACATTCCTCCTTGCTTGTATGATAATCCACATCCATATCTACCCTTTCAGCTGGAAACATATTTTCAGGAGAATATATTTCAGAACGGAGTGGATGCCATCCAGACGGTCCCGGACCCAGTTAATCAAAGTGTTTATTTTTTATTTTTTATTAAATGTTTAGCTATTTACATAAAATAACAACACAAGAACCACCATACAAAAGACAATGTTTACACACGACAACTATCAAAGGCACAAGGGTTATTGAATATTGTTACAGTGTTACAGTACACGTGTTTTTTCCAGTAGTTATGTTTGAAGTCAGACATCTATAGAAAGGAATGGTCTTTACAAAACTATTTTAGATTTATTCCATGGCTCATACTGTAACTGGAAATGGAGCCGGGCTCCAAAGACGGGAAGTAGTACATCTTTGTACAGTGAATAATGATTCATTTCATTGAAACCAGCTAATTCTCTTATTTGAGTTGATTAAGATGTTTTTATTAAGCCACTTTCCATTTGTGGAGGAAACATTAAATATTAAAATGTTTACAAATGTACTTCCTGATCTGTCCCTTAAAGGCAGTCATATTACAATAATAATAATAACAATAGTAATAATATATTTTATTTATATAGCGCTTTTCTAAATCCCAAAGACGCTTGACATGATAAACAATGAACAGCAAGAACAGTCAAAAAGCATCATCAGGTTAAAAGGGGCCAGGTTTGAACAGGTTAGTTAACACAGAGTTGGGTAGGCCAGAGTGAAAAGATGGGGTTTTGAGGCAGGATGGAAAGACTGCTAGTGAATTAGAATCACCAATTAGCAGGGGGAGAGAGTTCCATGGTTTGTAAATGCCCAAGAAAATGCTCGATTACTAAAGTTCTAAAGTTTGGATTTGGGGATGACCAGCTGAGGAGGATAGGAGTAACCGGGAAATTTGATAGGGTTGGTGGAGGTTTGAAGGTAGGAAGGGGACAGGTTATGTAGAGCTTTATGGGTGAGGAGAGGGATGAAGGTTGATAGGGTTGGAGGAGGTTAGAAAGGTAAGGAGGGGCCAGGTTATGCAGAGCTTTATGGGTGAGGGGAAGGATGTTGTAGTTAATGCGCTGAGTGACAGGGAGCCACTGAAGCTCATAGAGGATAAGGGCTTTGGGCTTGGAGGATTTAGTGGAGGTGAGGAGGCGCGCAGCAGAGTTTGAACCATTCAGAGTTTATGGAGTGAAGTGGTGCTGATGCTGACGAGAAGGGAATCGCAAGAATTAAGACAGGAGGAAATGAATGAGTGAAAAGAATTAAGACAGGGGGAAATGAATGGGTGAAAAGAATTAAGACCGGAGACAATGAATGAGTGAAAAGAATTAAGACAGGGGGAAATGAATGAGTGAAAAGAATTAAGACAGGAGGAAATGAATGAGTGAAAATAATTAAGACCGGAGACAATGAATGAGTGAAAAGAATTAAAACAGGAGGAAATTAATGAGTGAATGAGGGTGGCAGCTGCACTGTGGGAGGGGGATGATCTGATTTTGGATGATCTGATGTTTCGAAGGAGTCGATTTTGACCATGCTGTTAATATGAGAGTTAAAATGTCAAAACGGTTTCCACCAAGGAATGTGAGAAGTTGAACAAACAACTCTTTACAGGCACATGCATCACTTTGCTTGCCCACATAATCAGAGTACCAGAAGAAGGACCCTTCACATCACAATCATCTCAACCCTGCTTTCCTGGTCATTCAGTAGGAAATCGAGCAGGGGTTGTCAGGCCAAAACAGCAGTGAGCTTCACATCCCAGGGAAACGCATTCAATGTATGAGACACAGACAGATGCAGAAGAGAACATGGCGTTGGATGAAGCATGCGAGCGGACACGGTTGCTGAGCGCTGGCTACTGAGCCTGAGTGACCTGGTTCTTCTTGTCCTGCCATTCCTTCTGCCGGAGGCTCAGTTCGGTGTCGGTAAATGCCGCGGGGCCCCAGTTGGTCATCCTCTGAGGCCCCTTGGTGCCTGGGTCCAAAAACATCAAGCAGACCCTGAACAAAGCATTCCTCGAGTGCATCGTTTCCACAACAGACAAAAATCGATCAAGGAAGAGTTAGGTGGACAGAACCAAAGGAGGGGCAGACAAAGGTGTGACTTTGTAGTGACTTTCATAGTCATCTTACTAGAGCAGCAGGTGATGGTCAAATCATATTACCTTGCCTGAAATAGAATGCCTTAAAAAAGACAGTTAGTTATCGTGCCATCTATCATTGGAATAGTTGCCCCCCTTCATATACGTCAATCCAATAGTACATTTTCCTTCAAGTACCATTTATAAATGCAATAGCTGAGCAATTGTCTAGTGTTGGCCATGTATAATGTCTTGGTTAAACAGCAGATTCAACCATGGTTGGGATATAATGTTGGAAAAGTAATTGACAATGTAACACAATTGCAGTGCACATGTGATGAACAATGTAACACAAATGGGATGATATGTATATAATGTAAGGATTTCGGACCCCAGGACGCCATTGGCGTCCTTTTTTAAATAAAAATAAAGAAAATAAGGGATGCTCTGAGAGATAGTGTTGGTCTAACCTGGCTGACTAAGGTGAATGCACTGAGAGATAGTGTTGGTCTAACCTGGCTGACTAAGGTGAATACACTGAGAGATAGTGTTGGTCTAACCTGGCTGACTAAGGTGAATGCATTGAGAGATGGTGTTGGTCTAACCTGGCTGAATAAGGTGAATACACTGAGATAGTGTTGGTCTAACCTGGCTGACTAAGGTGAATACACTGAGATAGTGTTGGTCTAACCTGGCTGACTAAGGTGAATACACTGAGAGATAGTGCTGGTCTAACCTGGCTGAATAAGGTGAATACACTGAGAGATAGTGTTGGTCTAACCTGGCTGACTAAGGTGAATACACTGAGATAGTGCTGGTCTAACCTGGCTGAATAAGGTGAATACACTGAGAGATAGTGCTGGTCTAACCTGGCTGACTAAGGTGAATACACTGAGAGATAGTGTTGGTCTAACCTGGCTGAATCAGGCGGATTAGTCCCTCATGGTGGGCCACTTTGTGCTTCCAGGTCCTGGTGTTGTTGGCTGCGTCCTCCAGTTTCTTCATCACCTCCTGTCTCACACCAAGCCCCAACAGACAGAAAACAGGTTTTCGCTTAATACATAATAATAACAATAATAATAAACTTTATTTGTATAGCACATTTCATACAACAAGTGAGGCAGTGTGCTTTACATGACAAAGAATAAAACCAAAAATAGGATTAAAAGTGGTAAAGGAAGATGATTGTAAAACAATAAAACAAAATAAAATGACGACACACTCTTGAGAGGTTTTGAGAAGTAGCACCTTATACGTCATGTCTGGAAAGTAATTTCCCCTATTAGGATGGAGACACTATGTCCCACCCTGTAAACTTCATCTGAGATAAATCAGTGGGGTGTCCGTTATCGCCACCATGCCTTTTCACCGCCCGCCAGTGAGACCCAAGCCCCCAGGCCGCCAGCCACGTTGACCAGGCCAGGGTAAGAGTAAGAGCAGTCCCTCTTGGCTGACCTGGTACTGCTCCAGGGCACCCTGCCTCTCGCTCTCCAGCTGCTGCAGCTGCAGCATGGCCGCCTGCAGGGCCTGCTCCTTGGCCACGCGCTCCTTCTCCAGGGCCTGCTTCTCCGCCTCTGTCTCCGACATGGCCCTCTGCTGGTGGAGGTGGATCTGCTCCAGCTCCACGCGCTTGGCCGCCTCCTCCTCCAGCAACCTGGGCCGAGACACAGGGTCGGCAGGCAAGACAACACCGCCGATCGGGAAATCCTTGCGCAACGTGTGCATGTGCACACGCTGGGGTCAGTTTCACACCCCCACAGATTGCGCCACTGTGAAGCTCTGTGTATGGGCGTGTGTATACTTGAAAACACAATTACATAGTAAGCTCTACTCACACATCAGGGGTGGATTCAGATGTGATATGGATGCAGAAGTCAGCATAGAGGAAGGAAGGAAGTGTGCTGGACGGTACAGCCTGGTGCCTGTGAGCACAGGCCGCCTGTGTGGCTTACATGCTGTGCGTGTTAAGTTTACGCTTATGTGGCTATAATGTGTGTATGGGTGTGTTCGGGTGTGTGTTAAGTTTACGCTTATGTGGCAATAATGTGTGTATGGGTGTGTTCGGGTGTGTGTTAAGTTTACGCTTATGTGGCTATAATGTGTGTATGGGTGTGTTCGGGTGCGTGTTAAGTTTACGCTTATGTGGCTATAATGTGTGTATGGGTGTGTTCGGGTGTGTGTTAAGTTTACACTTATGTGGCTATAATGTGTGTATGGGTGTGTTCGGGTGCGTGTTAAGTTTACACTTATGTGGCTATAATGTGTGTATGGGTGTGTTCGGGTGTGTGTTAAGTTTACGCTTATGTGGCTAAAACGTAAACATGCTTGAGTATGTATGGGTGTGTGTGTTAAGTTTACAGTACAGCCCGGTGTGTGTATTAAGTTTACGGTACAGCCTGGTGCCTGTGAGCACAGGCCGCCTGTGTGGCTTACATGCTGTGTGTGTTAAGTTTACGCTTACGTGGCTATAATGTGTGTATGGGTGTGTTCGGGTGTGTGTTAAGTTTACGCTTACGTGGCTATAACGTAAACATGCTTGAGTATGTATGGGTGTGTGTGTTAAGTTTACGCTTACATGGCTATAATGTAAGTGTGCTTGAGTGTGTATGGGTGTGTGTGTGTTTGTGGACGGACCTGGCCTGGAGTCGGCGGACGGTCTCCTCGTCCTGCCGGGCACTCCTCTCGTCCTCCAGAGCGTCCTCCAGGCGGTGGTACATGTCCTCCAGCTCCTTGACCCGCTGCAGGTACTGCTCCAGTTCACTGGACTTCTGGGCCACCTGCTCCTCCATCTGCTGTCGCACCTACAAGACCAGAGGGACGGAGGCCAAGATCACCAATGGCGGTCAACATTCTTCATACGCTTTATTTGATATTCAAAACGCTTTCCTTATATTTCGCTGATATTCAGTAACGATTAAGGGTTTTCACCAACATACATTGTTGCATTTTAGAATTAGATACGTGTTCGTGTGTGGATAAGATCAAAACTATATTCATGCGTTGGTGCTTGCATTATTTCCATAAATAACGAGAAAGAGGAACTAAGTACTTTGAGTGCTTCCTGAAATGCAGGGGACATTGACATACCAGACTGAAATGAGCTGATACCTCCCTTACAGATGACCTCATGAGTTTGTGCTTCTTCAAAAATCAAATAACCCTTCCAGGTTTTTTAAATAAAATGTATCAGTACACCAAAGTTTTTTCTTTTTTGCATAATACATTTGCATGTTGAATTTGCTTTGAAAATTACTAAAACATACACAACAACGAATGAACTGCAGATGGGGAAGATTTGAAACAGAAGTGTTAACCTATTGTCTTTTTCAAGCTTGATCATTGATGGTGATTATCATTTAGCTAGGTTGTCCTCTTCACTCCTCAATAGTGAAAGAAATGTGCTCTGTGATCAGGAATAACAGGACCAAGATGGTTGGATAGGGATTGGTGTGGTTGTTTAAAAATGCCTCTCAACTGTGTATATGGAGCATATTGTCCAACATAGTTTGGGTACCATTTTCTCTCTCTCCAGGTCTGTGCGGTAGCGGTCTTGAAGCTCAGTCTGAGTCTGAAGACGTCTCTGTTCCTCCTGTACTGCGTTGGCTGCCGCCTCCTCCAGAGCCTAACCCATTGCAGAGTGGAAAGCCCTTCCTTCAAACGTTGTTAAGGGAATCAAATATATTTACGAACCACAACATCTACTGCTAAGCAACTCGATTAAAGGCAGCTTACCGTAGCGTTGGGGATAATCAAGAGTACTAGAAAGCAAAGTTGGGGGCAGGTCAACTCTTCCTAATATATCATAATAATAATTCATTTAATTGTTATATATATATATACAGTGGGGCCAAAAAGTATTTAGTCAGCCACTGATTGTGCAAGTTCTCCTACTTAGAAAGATGAGAGAGGTTTGTAATTTTCATCATAGGTACACTTCAACTATGAGAGACAAAAATGAGAAAAAAAAATCCAGGAAATCACATTGCAGGATTTTTAAAGAATTTATTTGTAAATTATGGTGGAAAATAAGTATTTGGTCAATAACAAAAGTTCAACTCAATACTTTGTAACATAACCTTTGTTGGCAATGACAGAGGTCAAACGTTTCCTGTAAGTCTTCACCAGGTTTGCACACACTGTAGCTGGCCCATTCCTCCATGCAGATCTCCTCTAGAGCAGTCATGTTTTGGGGCTGTCGCTGGGCAACACGGACTTTCAACTCCCTCCACAAATTTTCTATGGGGTTGAGGTCTGGAGACTGGCTAGGCCACTCCAGGACCTTGAAATGCTTTTTACGGAGCCACTCTTTCGTTGCCCGAGCGGCGTGTTTGGGATCATTGTCATGCTGGAAGACCCAGCCACGTTCCATCTTCAATGCTCTCACTGATGGAAGGAGGTTTTGGCTTAAAATCCCACGATACATGGCCCCGTTCATTCTTCCCTTAACACGGATCAGTCGTCCTGTCCCCTTTGCAGTAAAACAGCCCCAAAGCATGATGTTTACACCCCCATGCTTCACAGTAGGTATGGTGTTCTTGGGATGCAACTCAGCATTCTTCTTCCTCCAAACACGACGAGTTGAGTTTTTACCAAAAAGTTCTATTTTGGTTTCACCTGACCACATGATATTCTCCCAATCCTCTTCTGGATCATCCATATGCTCTCTGGCAAACTTCAGACGGGCCTGGACATGTACTGGCTTAAGCAGGGGGACACGCCTGGCACTGCAGGATTTGAGTCCCTCTCGGCGTAGTGTGTTACTGATGGTAGCCTTTGTTACTTTGGTCCCAGCTCTCTGCAGGTCATTCATCAGGTCCCTCCGTGTAGTTCTGGGATTTTTGCTCACCATTCTCATGATCATTTTGACCCCACGGGATGAGATCTTGCGTGGGGCCCCAGATCGAAGGAGATTATCAATGGTCTTGTATGTCTTCCATTTTCTTACAATTGCTCCCACAGTTGATCTATTCACACCAACCTGCTTGCCTATTGCAGATTCACTCTTCCCAGCCTGGTGCAGGTCTACAATTTTCTTCCTGGTGTCCTTCGACAGATCTTTGGTCTTGGCCATGGTTGAGTTTGGAGTCTGACTGTTTGAGGCTGTGGACAGGTGTCTTTTATACAGATGACGAGGTCAAACAGGTTCCATTAATACAGGTAACGAGTGGAGGACAGAATAGTTTCTTAAAGAAGAAGTTACAGGTCTGTGAGAGCCAGAAATCTTGCTTGTTTGTGGGTGACCAAATACTTATTTTCCACCATAATTTACAAATAAATTCTTTAAAAATCCCACAATGTGATTTCCAGGATTTTTTTCTCATTTTTGTCTCTCATAGTTGAAGTGTACCTATGATGAATATTACAGACCTCTCTCATCTTTCTAAGTAGGAGAACTTGCACAATCAGTGGCTGACTAAATACTTTTTGGCCCCACTGTATATATATATATATTTTTTTTTATTATTTTTTTTTTTATATATAGGCCCCTCCATATAAAAAGAAGAAAAATGATCACAAAAAAAGTAAGAGGCCCATCTTGGACTGATGACACACAGCCTTGACCTGTCATTAGCCATTACACAAACTCATTATGGAGAGTTGATGTGGAGAGGCCAGGGGGGAACAGGGGGATTATTGTTAACATGTGAACCCTAGGTTCAGGGGCGTGACCCTCAAGGTCCCTGGTCCTTTGTGTGTGTGTGTGTGTGTGTGTGTGTGTGTATGTGTGAACTGGTTTTTGCGGGCTTGCTCTCCCTGCACCATGCGGATAAGCCTGGGAGACAGGGAGTTGCACCTCAATGGGAGACTGTTGTCCAAGCATTCTGTGTTCTGGGGAGCACAATGAAGAGACAAAAACCCTCTCTGTGTTCCTCCTCTGATAGACTGTGGGCATGACATCATACGCTGGCTCAGGCTCTGGTTCAAACTCCCTGGGTCGTAAGAGTGACCAAACGCAGCGTCCCATTGGAATCCCTTAGCTCATGATGAACACTGAGCCTATACTGTATACTATGCAGTATGCAACATCTCCAGAAGGATTGTACTCGTTTTTTGTCAAAAGAAAATGCCACTAAAACAACGCTATTTCTATGTTTTAAAGTTGAGTGGTAAAGATAAAGGTACATATAGAAATGTATCAAAAATATGAAACTTCTTGGACAAAGTGGTAGTCCAAAATAGCCAAAAGACATTCATTGGCATTTCCTAAAAAAGAAAAATACATTTCAGCCTAGATCATCTGGCCTTAACTCTCATGTGAGGCCCTTTTAAAATAGGCTACCTAGCTGGCACGATCCCTATTCTTCTGACAGGCTTGAGAGTTGGGGGAACATTTCATTTGAGGAAAAAACACAAGGTTGGGCTGAACCGTTATCAACAGGCATGACTTGTAGCATGGGGCAGAGAAACAATGGGTTTTCTGCTGGAGGAAGTTCTGACGCAAACGTTCTGGGCTGACCTACTTAAACTACAGCATGTGGACCTGTACAGCAGTAGGCCAGGGTGAAAAGTGTCACTTCCGTGATTCTGTAAATGATTCAGAGGCCAGATGACTGTCCTTCACTCTGCCCTATCACCAGTACACTACATCAGTTTGTATTTGCAGTTACTGAATCCCACCTGGACGTAGAGAAAGGTGCCTGGGGTATTGTCAACAGAGCAACTAGAGTTAGAGAAGTCTGTCCAAGGACCGTACCAGTGGCTAACTCTGTTACTGCCTTGTAAAACAAATCTATTGTAAACAACTTTCAGATGTTAATTTAACTTGTTCAATAATATTTATGGGTTTGTTTTCTTGAAGAATATTTACATACAATCTAATATGTTATATTAGCGTAGTTACTGGGCTCCAGACTACAGCGTAATTAGCTTTTTTCCACGTACTGTTATTATAAATAATGTATGTTGTGAAGTCTATCTTATTTTCCCACTTGCAAAGTAGTTTGCAGTACAGTGCATGATTTAATTTAAATATATAACTTTAAAAGACTACAGCATACTAACTATAATAATGGACAGTCATTTTGTGGAATCAGACAAGATGTTGGACAGAAACAGGACATTGTATTTGAACAACCGTCCTTAAGGCTGGCTCATGGTGGGGGCTGGGCTGTCTGGTCACCTTTCTCATGGCCTCCAACTCTTGCTGCTTGCTCTCGTTGGCCGTCTGCAGCTCTTTCATCCTCTCCTCCAGCTCGTCCTGCTCCGCCTGCTGCTTCTGCCGGAGCTCCCGGCGCCGCTGGCGGCTCTCCCTGTGCGGGGCCGGCTGGCCCAGCCGAAGCAGGCTGACGCACGTCTGGATGGCTGAGTTGGAACGGACAGAGAAGCACATGAGGTTCAGAGCCGACACTTGTTTGGGGCTGTAAAAACATTGAAAAGTGGCAGGTGCTGGCTGAGGTAAAGATTCAAACCGTAAAAAGAAAGTGTCATGAGCTATTGAAGTGAAAGCTGCATAAGCACGCTGTGCACCTTGAGAAACAATCCCTGGGAACGAGAGCTAAAGGGATCCTTCATTTCTCTTACCCTGAATCCATTCCTGCTTCCTCTTCTTATCGGAGACACTGATCTCAAAGCTTTTGTCAGAGCACTTGACGAAGAGGAGACACTTCTTGCCCTCTTTATCCGGTAACGACTGCAAAGAAACAAAACAACGTGCTCGATACTTCCTCAAGGATTTCAGCTCTACGGAAACGGACAGTGTACGAGTTGACCTGTGTCTGTCGAGCGGAGCACCGCTCCTCACAGAGTTTTGCTACTCCATTTTGTATTAGTGACAGTGCTTGCCTCCACGCAGCAGTTCCCGTCCAATGCGATGTCCCCTTTCTTTTCTGCCAGGTCCTCGCTGACGTAGTAGGAAATAAAAGTCGGCCTCAGAACGAACCAGCGCTCCATCCAGTTTTTCCGCTTGTGGCCCTTTTTCATCATGTACCCCTGCGGAAAACAATACAACGTCTCAAATTGTAGAAATATTCTTCATAATCATACGGGCATTCTCCATTACATGGGTCATAACAGAGTGATATCTCATGTTCTCCTTTGCTGTTCATTGTATGGTAATGCCATTTGTACATCCGAGCCTGTGCCAGGTGGTGGTGTGCCCGCCTCTTTCCAACCGTAAGGGGGATTCATCTCTGCTTCGTGCCCGCGTGGTGCCAACCTGTTTGAGTACGTCCAGTATGAGCTCCTGGTAGACCTCGGTGATGCCCATGGAGAGGGTCTGGCGGTCCATGCCCTTGCTGAAGTGGCCTGAGCCCAGCAGGGTGATGAGCTCCCAGGCGTTGAGGCACTGCTGCTTGGCCTGCAGCTCCAGCCTGTAGTCCTCAAACCTCTCCTCCACCCAGCTCCCCCCCATGGCCTCCGTCAGCTTCCGGAGGAAGTACTCGATCTGAGGACGGACACAAACCAGCGGACAGTCAGGCACACACGCACGCCATGGGGACCCTTCCATGAGGACCACAGTTCAAATCCCAGGAAAGAGGATAGGTAAACTAATCTACCTCCAAATTGGCTCTCGTTAACATTAAACACAGAAAACACAGCTTTGTAAAAACGTAATTGCCCATGGAAATTCATATGAATTCTATCAAACAATAAATCCTGCAACGTTGTAATTTAACAGGAAGCTCTGGACTTCCTTTTTTACCAGTGGAGCAACAGAAGGGGTTCCTCTCTTAATACCCTGTTTAGTGCAGCAGTATATCTCCACAAGTGCAGGCTAAACAGCAGAGAACTATTAACATCCAGCCTTTTGAACCGGAGCACATACTATTTTATAATGTGAAACCTTAAATTACTGTTTCCTTCCTGACTGATCCAACAAATGCCCCCGTAATCAGTGAAACATTAACTTTTGACTAGGAAATTCCCACGGCAGGAACCCACAGCTTTTTACTGGGGTGTATGACAATCCAATCTAAAATTGTTTACAAATCCAGATAGTCCAGTCTGGAGCAGGTCTTTCCAAAACGTCAAGCCCCAATTCCTTGCCCCTGAAAGTCCAGTGAAGGTTGACTTTTAAGTTGTGTGACCTTTGACATTCTAATGAACTTCAGTATTCATTAATTCATTAATTCATTAATGAATTATTGTCCCTAGGAATTCATCTCTGGCCAATCAAAGTCCACTACTTTGTATTTTCCAATCAAAAATTTGGCCGAAATTAATTTGAATTGAGCAAATTGAACTGCGGTCGGCTATCTTGTTTCAGATTTCTGGAACAAACCCAAAACGGTCCTGAAATGAGTGCTGTATCCCTTAAACAAATGAGTCGAATCAGCACAATGAATGAGGCTCACCTCGTCTGTGACTATGACCAATGGGTACCTATCCTCGGACAGGAAGTTGAAAATGCACCAGATCTTGAAAGCGTCGTCGTCTGAAATGAGGAGGTGAGTCCGGTCTAGGTTTTTCCTGGCACACAAAACCCAGCACATTCTGTTGAAGTCTTGCCGATCAAAGTTGTCCGTCACCTATGCATGGACACAGAACGTTAAGTAAAAACTCATACTTAGCACACATTATAGTCAATCATTTTGATTGTCTTTAGCCTGTCATGTTAAAATAGTTAAATAATAATATATACAAACATTTTTATGTATTGGATTACATATGTAGTTTTTCCCCACTCCAATGAAACCGAAAGAAACCCATACTTTCATGGATACAAACGTTTCAAAGCTGTTTTCATTAGTGGGAGTGTACATGCAACTTGATAGAAAATGAAAATTACAAACAAGGAAACTCTATTAGACGACAAAAATGATGAGTATTTTCAGAATCCGGAGCAGAAAGGGAGAAAAACTCTTGAAGGGTACAAATCTGTGAAGAGGAAAGGTTTTCTTTAGCCGGGGAACAAAAACGTCTCCATGGGAACCCCTGGCATGCAAAGTAGCACATCTTGTGCCCTCGGTGGAACTGGCCATGCATGGTGGTCAGACCACGTACCTAACAACCAACATACACAACACACTACAGACTGACAGCATTATCGTGGGAGCGATGAAGAGGTCATGCATCTAAAGAAACGAATCAAGGGCGGTGTAGTCCCAACGGGGATGCAGCCGACCAGCCATGTGAAGATAAGACTCAAAATAGACGCGTGGCCAACCACGTGTAAACCTTCGAACTAGCGCCCTAAATTTTGAGGTTTCCTTGCCATTTAAAACGAATCAAAATCACACCATAAATATTATAAAATAACTAAATGACAGATGCAAAATTAGAAAAAAGTTATTATTACTGTTATGTGTGGTGTTAACAACTAGTCGCAAAAACACATCAAGAAAAATGTTGGCTTTGGAATAGTAGACATAGAAGGGAATAGCACAGGTTATGAAAGAGCAAGTCTTTTGTATGGCAGTGTTGTGTCAGGCTTTTCTCGTTTTCCGTCCTAGTCAGCTCAGTTTGTGGCAGAGTTTACCAACTCTCTCTCTCTTGTCCCCCCCTCCGCCCTCCAGTCTCTCTCTCTCTCTCTCTCTCTCCACAGACATCAACAATGGAGGCCTTGTGAAAACCCTGTATCACCCAGGCCTGCCTCTCGGCTCCGGCGACAAACATTAGAATTCTCTGGAGGGAACACTTTGTCAGGCTCCAAGCTGAACCCTATCACTGTCCTAGGGAGAGTCTTCTGGCTTTGAAAGAAGTTTAGCTAACGTGACAACGTCTTCGTTGTAATAATGCTGATGTAGATCAGCAAGTCATGTTCTCAAAATGACTCAACCAGTAGTTATTTGTTGCAGTTAATTCAGCATGCTACTAAAATAACAACACCCCTCCCCCGTCAAACTACAACCACAGATTCGCTGCCTTGTAGTCAATCCCCCCTAAGTCAACAACATTGAGAGTCCACTGTTCAATTGAAGAAGTTCCCAAGCGTCGACGTATTTTTCTGGCAGGACTCTTTTTTCCTGTAAGCCAGCTCAACCTTTTTCTTTTTAGGACATCAGCGTCTGTAATGGAGGCACCACATTCCAGGTCTGCACTAGGTCAGTTGGTCAGGAGGAATGTGACACTTCAAGTCCCTCTAGAGACTATTGGCCTGTCTGTCTGGTCATGTAAGCTGACATTATCTAGCTGAAAAGAATCCCTGGCCAAAGTGATTCAACGTAAACTAAAGGAACAGTAAATCCAGACAGGACACTGTCCATTCAATGTAAGGCCTACCGTTTACATCACTGGCCCGTTACTGTAATTGTCTGACAAATAGAGTGAGTCAGTGAGGGGAGAGTGACACAACACCGCCCCCCTCCCTTTCTCTTCACACACATACACGCACACAAAGATAGGGTGGAGTTTCCCTTGGTATTGGGGGCAATGAAGGATTTTATCAACTGGGTGGTTGGGAGGGGCATTGACATCAACTTCAGAGTTTGGAGGAGGGGGTTTCAGGATACTGAAACCTCTATAAACTACTTAAAGAAAGAGTCTGGTAAAACAGCATGAGGTTCCTAGAAGGTTTCTGGCTGAGGCTGTAAAAAACAAATGAAACCAGACATTCTCGATTGCACCTCACACAACAGTGTTGCCTTATACGAGTGTGACGTGTCCTGTCCTACCACTCCTAAACCTAGAGAAATGACAATGGAACATTTCTATGACAAAGTATAAAGCAATGGGCTTACTGTGTAGGGTATTTTACTGAAAATGTCACTCAACACTTCATTTGTAATTGGTTTACCGTTATATGGGACTCAAAGAGAGAAACAAATTAAAATCCCAGTTACTCTGATGCTGCCAGCTCTTACCAAAAAAACAACAGTCAAACAAGTCACAAATGTCACAAATCTTTCATTTAACCCTCCACTACAAACTTTTGATGTTGTTATGGGAGCCATTCATTCAATGAACCTTTCATGACTTCACAGTCTCAAAATCCCATTGCCAGTGGTAAATTAAAATATATAACTTTGAAGACTACAACATACTAACTACAATAATGGACAGTCATTTTGCTGAATCTGAAAAGATATTGGACAGAAACAGTTTAGTATTTGACAAACTATCCTTAAGGCTGGCAATTGATTTAAAGTTCATTAGATAAATAAGTTACAGGTTAAGCAGTAAACCATGAACTAAACAAAACTTAAATAAATGAACATAGATGACTAAAACTCAAATATAAAACAACACATGTTGTCTACTAGAACGAAAGAGGACCAATAGACTACATTAAGACTAAACAAATTGAACGTTTATTTAGAAGAGTATGGGACTGAAACCAAATGCTGAGAAGCTAAAAGTTAAGAGAAGTTGTCAAACACTTGCAAATCAAACCCTAACTGTTGTATTACACACATATATTGCAAAATTCAACTGTGGAGTAAATTTGTTACACAATTATAGAATTCCAAATATATTTACTGCTAACCCTTTGAACAACTTGCAATGTCTGCTACGAATTGTAATTTATTGTATTTCATAAGATTAGAAAAGTATATGCTTTTATCCAATGTCTGCTCAGAAATCACTAAATGTGGGGATCTCTCTCTTATTAGTGTATACATTACACCAAACTATCAATTCACTAATCAATAGGTGGTGTTACTGAGTAGGCGGGGAGTCACCAACCCACCTTATCCAGTATGAACTTGTTCAGATAGGGCATGTAACCCTGATTGGAGACCGGGCCTTCGTCATCATCTTTGAAGTGCTCCTCCAGGGCCACGGGGTCATGGGGGATCTTCATTACCGTGCACAAATTATGAGAGAGCACCTGTAACAATAACAAAACCCCTACATCACGATTTCCCACACTGGATGCTTACTGAAGCAATCAAGCACATTTGTCAAAGGAGGGATGGTGAGCTCCGTTTCCAGTGATTGACTAGCTGTTTCCTGACGGAGGTGCAGACGCATAGAAACACAACAGCTGTATCTTGATGTACTGTAGAAGTATCTTTGCTTGCCATTATGGGAAAATTAAGGACGCGAATAGAGGCATTAGCAGACATGGACCTGTTTACATCTATGGCCCAATGGGCTTACAGTTAGAGACACCTACATTTAGACGTCAGTGTGTAAAACAGAGCACAATTAATGACTACTGAAATTCAGTTTAAATGTGTGTTCTTTACTCTTCCTATTTTATTTGCTGACACAAAGGACATTTGCGCATGACAGCACTAAATCCATTTTCCAGGAAAAGGTGAGAAGAATATTCAGCGCGATGCATTTATTTGACGTCCAAATTGAAATGAAACATATTTTCTTATGGCCTTTAAGAAGAAAAAAACATAAATGTGCAGCCCAGTAGGTATTATACAACATTTTGTTCCGTACATACATGGAAGTATGTATGGAGTATGTTATAAAAAGAATGTTGTACATTTTTTAATAAAAGCAGTATGTTGTTATATGTTTTAATGTAGTATGATTAACTCACACCAAATGATTATCTTTAAGCAGTTTTTAAAATAGATTACACTTTGCGCTTACTTAGTATAAAAAAGCACTCGCCTTCAAACCTGCTTAACGGTCCAAAGCAATGCTGGCTTTGGAAACTTACAAGCAAAGCCAAGAATCAAATTGTTTAACTAATCCGAATAGATTTACCGCATGTCACTGAATGAGAACAGTAATCTAACAGAAGTATACGTTAGGCACAACGAAAATCGAGAAGCCATACCTTCAACTGGGATTTGGACACCTTCCCACTTTTGTCAACATCCAGTGCTGTAAAAGCATGCCATATTGACTTCAAAAGTTCATCACGTAGAGCCATGTTGAAGATCCGTAATGCTCTACGCTTCGAGCAGACGAATTTGCCAGTCGTCTATGGGAACGTTTTTTTTAATATGAAGAATACAATAGAAGTTGGTCAGTCACATGACATACACTCAGACACTCATAGTGTCTACGGCGCTTACAACGCATTATGAAAGTACTGCAGCACCGCTCAGCGAAGGAAACTGATCCTTTTGTTTTGTCTATTGTATAACGATAGCATGTAATTCAAGTTGTATTTTTCCGTACTTTTTACATCGACGTCTTTAGATTGTTTCACTTAATACAAGCATTCATTATAATAACTAACAAAACACAGCACAAGAATAAACACAATTGATAAGAATTTATTTGAAGAACATGTACAGGTCATAACAAAGCTGCTTTTTGTTAATAGAGACAAAACACATAAAACAAGATAATACTTTACTAATAACTAACATTATCATGACAAACACCATGTAAATGATGACATAACAGCCATCATTTATTCATAACACACAATAATCCATTGAATAGGACAATGATTTTTCTAATGCTACAGGGTAGGGTTGGCAGTTCAGATTAACAGAAAATAAACAAAATGCACCATTATATTCTTTTCCATTCAGGCCAATTTGATATAGTACAAATTGTAGAAGTTTTCACAACATGATCTACTTTCCACTCCAACGACTAGATCACAGGTAGAAAGAAAAAAAAAATACTAAAAGGGAAACTTCATTCAAATATAAGAGCCCAGTGATTTCAGAATGCAATCTGTTCTAAAGTACTAACCAAACCCTTGACAGACAGACATAAAATAGCAGCAGGTTACTTATGTGGCTGAAGTTCCAACTGTTGCCTCCAAAGTGCTTTGTGAAAACAAAAGCTATCAGCCTCAGACCCTCCGGTATCCAGCATCAGGCAGTTAACAGGCAGTAAGGTGCACACCGTTGTGATCCCAAGAGGGTCTTTGCCCTCTCTACAACATCCAAGCCCAGGCGTTACAGAGAGAAGAGCAGGGAGAGAGGGGGAAGGCCTTACCTTCACCGTGGAATGAGAGATTAAGGTACAACTACCTTAGAGAATGGCACTTGGGTTTTTGCAAAAAGTCTATCAGCACTTGGGCTTGTCTGAGAGGAGTCCATTTTCAGGGATTGATTTAATTACTGAAAATTCTACAGTCTCGACTGTATTCCCCTCACCAAACCCTTAGGGTGCACTTTAAGGGTCAGGGCTACCTACACCCAACAACATAGGGTTGTTTCTCTGATCGGATACAAGTTTGAGGTCCATGATTTGCAGCTACTCTGGGATGGGAGTGGTCACATGTCTCTCTCAGTAGATGGTGAGGCTGACCGACCGGTTCATTTTCTTGCCAATGAGTCTGGAGGTCCTAGGGTTTGACTGCACCGTCGAGCGGGTCAGAACCCGGTCTGTGGTCAGCACCTTCTCCTCCGCAGCAGCCTTGGCCATCTGGGCTTTCTTCAGCTCCCTGGCGAAAGATAAGGAAGAGTCAAACACTCCAACAAATACTGACCGCGGCGTTGGCGGAAAGGTAGAGGAATGGCCAGGCCACCTTAAAACCACAAACAATAACCAGCCAACTCATTCCATTCGAACTTTCAATATAGAGCAACCAGTTTGTATTTTTTTTTGTATAAGTCTGGCCATACTTTTGGAGCAGGGCGTTTTTGAACTTCTCGGCATTGAGCTCCACGCGGAGCTGGTCGGCGCTCATCCTGGCGGCGGTCAGCAGCACGGGGTGTTTGATGAGGTCTGACGTGGACGGCCGTCGGGCAGGGTCAGGGTGGATCATCAGCTGGAGGACGCAAAGAGCAGGAGCTTACTACAAGTCAGAACGACCAATTGAGCCAAGATTCATGATTTGTTTATTTGTCATTCTCGTCAACTTTTTTTTCTGACGTTCCTCCCTTCCTCAACAGTGCAACATCAAAAAATGTATACAATTATAAATATATATAGAGAGAGTATCCCAAAAACATATAAACATTCTCCAAGCCATTCTGTATTTTTGAGGAAAATAAATGACAGCTCCTTTACATCCTCAGACGAGGAGAGAAAGTGAAACCTAGTTTCTTGCTTGGACAAATGAATAGAAGAAAATGGAACAATAATAACAACGTTTAATGGACGGAGAGCCGTGCAAGCTTTTTAAAGCTCTGACCTTCAATAGACCCAGAAACTCCTGAGAGAGCATTTGTGGGATGCTGGGGAGCTTGCCCTGGCGGATCTCATGCCACTTGTCCCCGTTTGTGGGCAGAGGCTCCACCCCAGACGCACTGATGACAGTCAATGCCAGGGCGAAAATGTCCGCTTTGGTCAAGTTATTGTAGTCCTGCAGAGTTAGAGAGAGCACGGAAAAATTATTTAATGTTGGAACTATTTGTTTTTTAAATGCCGGGTCGTGTATCGGACACGTTTCTAAACCAATGAGACACCAACCTCTTGAAGGACCTCGTTGGCCAAGAACCGGCTGTCGCCCTCCTCAACTTGAGGGTTGTTCACTCTGGTTACATGCCCCAGGTCACCTGAAGAACAGGAGAGTTATCCAAAGGCAGGGGTGTATAGAGAGGCCTAACGTTGAGGAGTAACCCTGACACTGAACGGGGGTCACTGTGTGTGTCCACCTACCTATTTTGTACACCACACTGGTGGTCAGGGCATCATTATCATCATCCTCTTCATCACACTCGTCTATGCTGGCGACCGACTTCCGGGAGATGAAGATGTTGCCTTTGAGAGAAGAGACAGGTGTTATTTCTCAAACACCAAAACACTTCGATTTATTTGGAACTAAAAATGCCAGTGGCTGAAAATAATGTGCCAGTCTACTCAGTAGACAATCCAATGAGAGGAAGCCTAGTGAAGAGAGTCTGGGCTACAATATGGCAAAACTCAAATTGAGCCAGATCACAGTCCTGAGACTACTGACACAGAGTGTAGTTTGCTCACTAGGTCCTAATCAAAGGCAGCCCTAACGTACCATCATGTACACTGAGCAGATGGAGGGGGGGTACTCACTTGGCTTGATGTCCATGTGCACTAGGGAAGTGGAGTGGATATACTTGAGGCCTCGCGTCACCTGCAGCAGCAGGTCCTTCAGCTCCAGCTCCGAGAGGAATTGGAGCTGCCGGTCGTTTTCCGCAATGACGTCGGACAGCGTGCCTCCGTTGCAGTACTCGTTCTGGATCAGCATGTGGTCGTCTTCGGCCCAGGCTGAATAGTAGCGTACCACGTGGGGGTGCTGGCCCAGCACGGCGTGAGCATACACCTCCCGCAGGGCATTCTGTCTGGAATGGAACGCAGATAAAACAACGTCAGGAAGGAGCCTCCTGTGTTAACAGTTGGTATGAGGTTGACCCAGCAATGAAGTACTGTACAACTCGGGAACAGTTTATAGCTGGGGAAAACATCCTTCAGTTGCCAGAGATAATTAGGGAAGCAATTCTGCAGAATCAATTAAAATGTGTAAAGATAGTCTAGTGGTTGTTAAGCTTGTTCCTCACTTACATGGACCAGAAAATCAACACAACTCACTATTCATTCAACAGAATGGCCTGGTAAGTTTATTTAGTTTCTCCCATCAGACATTTTTGTGGTCGGCATGGATACAGTTCTGTGCAATCCAAAAAATGACTGCTCAAGCCCAAAACAGCTTTTGGGATTGGTATGCTTTACACAAGGATAGTTTGATGGGAGATAAAAATGTACAATACAAATATAAGATACAAAAGTCTACTACTTACTCGTCCACTGATCCTGCCAGAGGCTTCTTAGACCGTTTGATGGCATAGATGCAGCCGTCCAGGCGTTTCACACACTTAAAGACGGCACCAAACTCCCCACAGCCAATCTTCTCCAGCTCATGGAACTCTGAAGTATATCTAGACATCATATTACTCTCCATCATGGTGATCCTCTGAGAAGACATAGGTATGAAAGAAAAAAAAAAACGAGTTCATAGAGCTTACCTCATTACTGGGGTCATTTGTGAAAATAAAAAAAAAATAGAATACTACCTTTGATGGCGGGATCATTTCTTCCTCCGTTTCCCCATCACTGGCCTCCATGTCTTCCCCACAGGAACTGTAGTTGACAGGAGTTACATGTTAGTACACCATCAGTCCACTAGAGTGCACTCACAGGGGCTTTCAGAAGCACATGGCAGCATGCAGAGACCATGAGGTCTATGTTCTCTGCCAAACCCCTTTGCCTTAGTCATGCTTAGTCAACGGATTTAACGAACACAGTAGCTATAACAATGGCTCTCAAAACCTGTGCTAATCAAGATCAGAACACACAGATGAGTCCATTGCACCATGTTCCAAATTGAAGATAGTATTATAGTGCACTTTATATGTGTTGCCAAGACAGATAAAACTTGCAGTAAAATAACTTAGCTAGAAAAAAACAAACCCAAAACCGTAGTTTTTGCGTTACACAACACAATATAATGTTTTCTGGACATACTCATTCCAGTGGGCTCTCTTCCTGTTATTCCTCTGCCTTGTAGCTGACTGGATAAGGAGGGAGTCCGGGGTGAAAGGGTTGAAATTGACCAGAGGAGTGCGATTTCGAACGTCAACACAAGGTTTTTCACTGGACTCTAGATTCTTGAACAGGGCCACCCTCCTATTGGAAGACCCAGAGCTGGAGACTCGAGCCTTGGACAACAAACTCTGAAAGAAGAGGTAGCATGTACATTTAATTTCAGATTAATCCCCATGTGCAAAAAGGAAAAACAACACGTTCTTCTGTCCTTCTGTGGAAGAGATCAACGGTGTAGTGTTTTAAAGCCGGATAGAATATATTCAAACTTGCAAAAATAATGTCGAAACGTGTAATCATTGGGATTGGAACATGCCCATACATACTACCCGAGCCACTTGGCTGGGTGGCTTACTTGGCTGTTACATAAGTGTACAGTAATAGAAAAGTAGGTCATTCTGTCTGTACTCAACAGTCAGACTTTCTCGGGAAACATTTCAAATTTAACCTAGAGTAGATAACGCGTCATTTGACAACCAAAATAATAGTTAAATTCAGCCCTACAACATACCCTGGCAGGAGCTTAAATAACTAAAATACCATAGTTTACACCATTGAATTAAACCAATTATTGCAACAACAACAAACAAAAAAAAAACACATTTAACTAAATCTGAATGATACAAACCTTTGGCGTATGCGGAGTATCAAAAAGGCGTAGTTTTCTGAAAGTTTTGTGAGGAGGTGTTTCGGGGAAGTCAGGAATTGGTGAGCTTGTACCTTCCCCATCGCCCGGTGACGTACAGTACAACCGGGATCCTTTCCGCGGTGATGGCGAACAGTTCATGAAAATAGCGCTAACGTTACCAGGAGACTGCAGGTGAGACGGGGAATCAAATCCTTCTTCGTCCCAAAGCTCGGCATCGTCCCCCACAGTCCGATTCAAAGGGCTGCTGTCCTCCAGGCGTTTTTCTGCGGAGTCCCGTAGCTGATGCATGGGGGAGTCAAGTTCCGTAAAACCAGATTCTGCCCCTGTACTATTGTTTCCATCCTCGATTGGATCGTCCTCACAATCACTTAATGTGAATTGCAACTTTTGGCGAATTGGCCGAACATTTGGCGATGTTCCATGCCGACGGTGACTGGACATGTTTAGAAATCCTCCAGGACCTTTCGACTAACCCTCAGAAAATTATTTTGAGCAGCAACCCCTTATTTGCGTTGGCAACGCTAGCACCAGACTAGGTTTGGATAAGTTGATTCGTTTTAACTAGTGATAAAAACGACATAATTTGTTTTGAATGCAAACATTTATACCATCTGCGAAATAACAGCATGTGCTAGTAAAAATGTCAACCCAAGCCAACTTGAAGAGGACACTTACGTTAACGTTAAAGGTTAGCTAGCTAGCTAATCACAACACGCCCCTCCAACAGGCTTGAAGCAAGTTCGCTGGCAGTCAAAAATGGCCGCAAAAGTCGACGGTCCGAACAGTGCGAGGGAATTCTTTTTGAAACACCCCACAATTGAACTTTCGCCGATTAACTTTACCGTCTTTAAAACATAAATCGAATGGATCTTGACGTTGGTTACCTAAGTTTTGACACTAGCGTTCAGTTACAAAACATGGCGATGTTTACAAGTTTTTTGAACGAAACTCTTGTCAACTCACTCCGCCTTTCAGGCTCGTGGCAAAGCACTTCCCGCGACCGTTGGTCACATGACTTGCTACAGCCAATTAAATGATACATCGACATTTTAAAAAATGGGCGTTTCAGTTTGGTTAACGTCATTGACTCCCGTAACTAAAGCTGGCGCGAACTGGTTCTTTCATCAACGAAACACATTTTGACTAGAGAATAGTTTACCTTATTGGCGTCAGCATGACCAATCAAACATGTTTAGTAATAGCAACATAGAGATACGTGTATAACCCTAACAACTTTCTAATGTAGGTTTTTACTTAACTATTTTAACAAGTCAAATGATTATCAAATAGTTACTCAAACTGCAGTTCCTCCTGACTATCTAAATAATGACCCGTTTTCACACACATTTTTATCTTTTATTAGAAATGGCGTTAGCTGTACATTGCAGTGTGTGCATTGTGCACCATAAAATATTAGAAACCATCCTACCCCTCTCCAACATGTTTGGAAGAAGGACAAAATCAGCATAGCAGGACTCCAGTTATCAAAACTTATATACACATAAAAGCAAAATTCTCACATAAGATCCGTAAAATAGAGGAAGACAAGTGATTTTCTCTGTATTACTAGATCATAGTCCATTCTAGATGGCTTTAATATCAATCATCCAGCCCTGGTGACTCTCCTTGCTGTATCCTTGATGCTATTCTGATGGCCTCTTCCAATGATGGCTGATCACTAAGCTAAGGTAGAAAGCAAAGAAGAAACACAAAGATAATTAGTCACAATTGATACAACTTTGAACTATTAGATACAGTAGGTCCTAAACATGGGTAACGTTACTCTTTTGTCATATCTTCCTTGAGCAAGTGATTTGCTGCCATGTTTGACCATCGAGTTTGACAAGAACAGCGAGGTCAGTGCTGTCAGCATTTACATGATAATGTAAGATTACAGAGAGTATCAGTTAGAAAAATCTTCTGGCTAAACAATGGCAATGTTTTGTTGAAGGCATTATTGGTCTGATCTAACAGTTTTGGGGGAGCTAAATTCTTGAATAATTCACCTTCATAGATTCTGTGAATGCTACCAAGCCAGTAGATCACCATAAGAAAACCAACTTAATTCTATTGAAAGTTATCATACAATCATGTTGACTGACAGCAGAGCCATTCTTTTAGGATAACTATAGGGTATAGCTATAGCACCAATACACAATAAAAAGGCCCTTTAAAACCGATACTGGGTGGAGGGTGCTAGCATTTTGCAAGCGCAGAAAAAGTTTCCCTCTGACTGCTGTGATACTGTTTGAAACTTACAAAACACTCTGAACTGTAAATCAATTAAGGCTTTGTGTTCTCTTCGTAGACGGAAATACTGATAAGGGGCCAAACAACTAGCGGTAAGCCACTATAGTTTGAAGAAAGAGAAAAAAAATAAATAAAAAGAAACATGTAAATCCACACATCCTGTGATTGTAAGTCTGTCTCTTGTTTGACAGACACTCAACACCAGGAGACTGGTAACGACTAGTGGAAACACATAGTTGACCTGAAAATCCTTCTTTGAACCCCACCCACCCATACATTGTACTTCGGTGTTTGGCAAAGTATTTAACACTGGGTGGAGTATGCCAGGGCAAACAGCTCATTAGAGTGAATGGGACACAGTCTGAGTGATAACTAACAATAGAAATGGTATCTGCAGTGCTCTCAGCGAAACTGCAGTAGACAATTTAAAAAAGCAGTGTCATCCTCGACTTCTTCTGTCACAAGTTATTTTTCCTAAAGGACGTCGAGTGAAACTACAAGGCTTCATTTAGTATTTTCTTCTATGAGTAGCAGTAGAGTAGAGATTTACTGTGTTACCTTTCATAGCTAGACGTGCTATCTTAGTAAAAGGATTATGCACACGTATTAAGCACACTCTTGAAAGTACACCAGCAGACATGTGCCTGGCTGTGTTAACCACGCACAGCCCCGTTTCCTGGTACCAACCTGAACTGCAATATGAGTGCCATTGGAGGTGGCCAATAAAGTGACAGGGTGAGCAGCATCCTCGCTGTAGCCCGTCTCCTCCACCGTCTGGAACGATGCCATGTCAGGTGTCATAATTGCCACCTGCTGTAGAGAGGGACAATGTAGCTGCTCAGACATAATTGGGTTTTGGGGTTTGAAGAAATTCATCAAGCAACTTGTGGCGGAATTAGTTGGTTTTTAATGCCAGGATTGATGAGCTAAATATTTTTTATTTGACTTGTTTAATATCACTGTCAACCATGCTTCTGTTTATTGAATTTTATTGCACTCTCTCAAACGAATAATGTTACTTGAATTGATAGTAATTTGAAAATACAAAATTGTACCTGTCCATCTACGCCATCAGTTGTCACCATGGTGACAGAGTGGGCTCCATGCGATGTCAGCTCGTGGGCTGGAATGGTTATAGTGGTGCCTTCTTGTGTTACCATGGTGATTGTGCCACCCATTGCTTGCAAGTCAGCTTCCGAGATACTGACCTGGAATTTGAGATATCAGTCCCCATATAAACACTCGTTGGTACCCCCCTGCTTGCTTTTCCAGTTGGTGTTCTATTTGAATGGTTACCTGTTGCGTTCCGTCTTGCGTGAGGAGGACGTGCTGCTGTCCCAGGATCTCTGGGGTCCCCACAGACACCTGCTCGGACCCAGAGTCCTCTCCCTCGCCCACAATAGTGGTTGTGTAGGTCGCGTTAGGGTCATCTATGGCATCTAAAGCAAACAAAGAAATTGACATGATATGCCAATTTAAGTACGTTTCACCAAGTCACTCAGCTGAAGACAACCTGTGTCTTCCACATTTTGTCATTTCTGAACATAAAAGGACAAGCCTCAAAGTGTAGGCTAGATATAACGAAATGAAAAACATGTTTTGCTTTGATATCTGGATGATAGGAAGTTGGGTGAGACCTCAAATTTGAAAGGCTGTTTGCAAATGTTTTGCAATTAACACAGGCCTCTCTCTAATATAAGCCTACTCCCAATAAAGGCCTGGTACTCTCTGCAGTTGAGGTAAATAAAGGCCCCAGCCACTATTTGAGGAAATACGGTAAGTACGTTTAACCAAGTCACTCTCAGCTGATGACAATACGTGTGTCTCTCTCACACACACACACACACACACACACACACACACAGACACACACAGACACACACAGACACACACAGACACACACAGACACACACAGAGACACACAGACACACAGACACACAGACACACAGACACACAGACACACAGACACACAGACACACAGACACACAGACACACACCTGTAGGCTGTTCAAAATAAGCCTCCTGCTCCTCCTCGATGGGCTCTGTGTCGTTGTGGGCGGTGCGTTTGTGCATGGCCAAGGTGGAGATCTGCTTGTACGTCTTGCCACAGTGGTTGCAGTTGTACGGCTTGCAGGGTGTGTGGACCACATGGTGCTTGTATAGACTAGAATACTCCGTGAAACGCTTCTCACATCCAGGCACAGTGCATACATAGGGTTTCTCTCCTAAGGGACACAGAAAGGTAGGGATTGGAGTGGTTAGCCATTTTCCCCCCAGGACTTTGTAATACATCAACTCTCTGGTTTCTTCATTCTTAATAGTCTGGATTTAATCTCACACACTGAAACCATCACCACAGTTAAAATTTTACATCCAATTTTTTTCAATGCCCTTCTAAAACAGAGCGTCCATGTTGCATACCGGTGTGAATCCTCATGTGATTCTTGTAGTTGGTGGCGCTAGCGAAAGAGCGCCCACAGGTGGGCTCAGAGCAGTAGTACGGGCGCTCCCCAGTGTGGGTTCGGATGTGAACCTTCCGGATGTTGGAAGTGGTGAAAGACCGGCCGCAACCATCCACGGGACACTTGAAAGGCTTTTCTCCTGATCCCAGATAAATTGATTGTGATCAGTGTAAGATAAGACATTATGAAGTGAACATTAGAAATCAGAAATCAAATTTAAGTTGGTGGCTTACACAGCTCCAAGCATTTGCTTCCCCCCCCCCCACACATTTACTCACAGCAGCAATTGTGCATTGGCAGCTGTCAATGTGTTCAACAGCATTAGGGCGTAAGCCCACTGCTTTGTACCTGTGTGTGTCCTTGTGTGCTTTTGGAGGTCTCCAGATGTTTTAAAGGACTTCCGGCAATTCATCTCTTGACAGCGGTAAGGCTTTTCTCCAGTGTGCGTTCGTGAGTGACTCTTGAGTCCGTAACCTAACAACACATAATCACTTGCGATCACTCTTAGTTTAGTACAAAACTCTTCCAACTGTTAGTCAGAAAGGTAGCATGAAAATATAAATGGTAAAGCTACCTGTTGCAAACTTCTTCCCACAGCCAAGATGTTCACAGATGTATGGCTTATCTCCAGTGTGGGAACGCTCATGTACCTGTGGGAAACACAAACAACACTGTTGGCCAATAATATGGCTGCCAACATATAATTAGCTGACACCCATGTGAGAGCAAACAGTCTTAGAAGTATGTGGACATTAGAAGGGAAGGGAAGATAGTAGTAAATAATGAAACAATGGGCTACACATTCCTTCCTTCTTCCAAACCTATATATTTTGGATTCTTCAGGCCCTTCAAGCACGCCATATCCACCAATTCTAAGTACTACACCCCCCCCCCCACACACACACACACACACACACCCCCCCCCCCCCACACACACACACACACACACACACACACACACACACACACACACACACACACACACACCTTCAGATGGTGGGCGGTGGTGTAGAGTTTTCCGCAGCCCTCGTGCTCACAACGGAACGCCTTCTCTCCTCCGTGTGAGACCCTTCCTGGTCGGCCATCTTGACCCTGAACAACAATCTGAGGAGAACAGGAGAGTTAAACTTTTACCTCCTACCTAGGGGGGGGGCATCACAGAGAGAACCCTTCCAGTAGCAGTACCTGCATGTGGACGCCATTATCCATGTCATCTCTGCCAAACGGCCCCAGGCCACTCTCTATATTCTCCACCTAAGAGGTCAAAGGAAATGCTTTCTCAATGCCTTCCTTTAACAAACAGCTACAATCCGGGCAATTCGACGTGTGCCATGTTACCCACCTTGGTGGTGTACTGCTCCAGCACGCTGATGGTCTCTGGATCGATGCAGGCTTCTGCCTGCAGGTCGGCGATGGTGCCATCGGCCTGGATGGCCAGGATGGTGTTGGACTGGGGCATGTGGACTGTGTGCTGGATGTAGGCTGTGCTGCCGTCCTCCAGCTGGACTGCCTGTAGGCCGCCCTGGTCATACGTCTCTAGAAAGGACATTAGAGGGAATCTTGGAGTGAGCCAAGTGCCTTTAAATTAGCTCCAATACACACTGTATTTATGACTACGATAACTGTCCACTGAGCTCAAAAAAGTACTTTTTACAAGCGGTAAATAACTTTTTTTTAATCTTACCTTTTTGAGTGTGGATGTAGGCAGTGGTTCCATCTTCCAACTGTATTGCCTGTCCGTCCTCCAGCTGCAAACTGTCTCCTATGTATGTTTAAAATATACCATATGTTGATAAATATCAGCTTCAAAGACAGCTTGATTTGTCAGACATATGTTAAAAAAAAAACTGTTTATATAATAAAACTATTTCTCTTTTTAATTGTACAACATTATTATTATTACAGTTATCATAGTTCTAGGTTCATCTTCAATACCTGTTTTAGGTACAGTCACATGCTGGACATAGGCAGCTGATCCATCTTCCAGCTGGATCATCTGGCCATCCATAATCTGCCCATCTGAAAAGGGACCTGTTCACACAATTAGTTTAACCTCTCTTCAATACGCATCGCATTATAAAACATGTCCTGCTGCATGAGCCATGAGTGATTTAGTGAGCGGTCTGGTATGGATTGTTGCTTTTCTAATGATTGGAAAGTGATGCTTACCTTTGGAATCATGTTGTATATATGCAGTAGAACCATCAGCCAGGGTCACCGCCTGCAGGCTCACTGTATCCATACTGTCAATGTGATCCCCATCTAGGACACATACAACATTTCTTTGTAACCATGTTTACCTGTTTCTTACTATCATGTGTTACAATTGTCTTTCTGCCATTGAGTCCTCACCTCCCACTGTCACAGCCTCTGCAAGGCAGAGGGTAACCTGCTGGCCATCTGCATCCTGAAACTCCATGCCCTGAGAGTCCCGGTTTATTTGGGCCAAGAGCATGTTTTACCTGTTAGAAGTACACACAAATACACATGGGAAAATGAACAATCTAGTGTAAGTGTATTCAAGTAACAGAAATAGATCTTCGTAGTAAGTGAATCAAATTAACTTACCTTCAACACGGGTTTTAAATTATCCTAGCACCATGTGCATAAAGTATGTTGTTCAATAGATAGTACGTTTCCGGTTCCATTGCGCAGCTATAAGCCACAATTTTGTCATTTTGACCAGCCAATGTAATGATAATTGCGATATGCATGCATTTATTTTCCTTGACTATACTCTGTACTGAGGTATAACACGTTGTACCAACTTGGAACGGGCACGTACCAAGGAATGGTTAGCCCAAATGCCGGTAGAAGCTACATTGAAGCTGTTACCAAACGTTAATAAGGCACGCGTAGGAAGTGAATTTTAGTCTGCAAATAAATGTGCTAAAATATGCTTCCTGTTGTGTGTTGTAGTTGGTTGCGACTACTACTAGTACTAGTTTGCGTCCTAACTTGAGGGTTCTGGTCCAATATCGATCTTTAAGCTTGTGTTTGGCTGCTAATAACGTTAGCCTCTGGCCCAATATAAATGCTAACTTGGAACAATTTGTCACGGTTAAAAAAAACACAACAGATCAGCTTACACCTTCATAACAAACCTTGGTAAACAACGTTTCCAAGTGACCTAGCTATCATCATTTGTAGCAAGCTTTCAGCACAGAGAAAATAGCGCGCAGATAAGGCACGTTCTCAAGAACTAGGAATCCATTAGCTAATTAATGGTAACATATAAGCTTGATCACTCAGGTTATTTGGAAGACAGTTTTATTGTAAATCGACAATTTTTGACTCTATTTAGACATTCGTGCTGTTGTGTCTTTCGGAGATGGCTGTGGGAATAATGCACACTGGGTAATAACCAATTTATATACTAACCTCCGAAATTTTCCAACAATTCCTCCTGTTCGACCACCATGCATCAGTGCAGGAAACGTTATGCGATACACTGAACCCCGGGACATGTATATCATAACAAGTATTGCGTCCTAGTTCTGGTCCACACGGAACAACCATATTTGATTGGGCACTGTCATTGCGTTACAGAATATCTGAATTCTATTGGTCAAATGCAACGTCGGTCATTCGCGCTGCTCTTTTTCGGCTTGAAATTGTCTCCTATTCACGTTTTCGGGCACCCTGACAGACGCCATTCCGTGTTGTTAGCACATTGTCTTTAGCTTTTTACTTAAAATGTGTTTTATGTGAATAAAAAGTTAACGTTTGCTTTCGGAACACGCTATGAAAAAAATATGTATAAACATTTTGGAATTATATTTCTTTCCATGTGCTTGCAGTCCACGATAACTCTCTTTCTGTCATGTAAACAACAATAATTGGGGCACATTTCGGTATCCATGTTGAAAACAAGGTCGTGTGTGGGAAAAAAATGGGGGTATGTGGGCAATGCAGTGAACTAGCAGAGTAGGAAAACATCCTAGCTTGTATTTAGGATCAATTGTAGGCAACAAAGTTGCCATTCTGAAATGAGTATTCCTCTGTCACACGTTCTGTGCCGCTTTTGAGGACAGTCAAACTAGTTAAATAAAAGTTTACATAGCCAATTCTTTGCTTTTAAATTAAGGCAAGGCTGCCTTAACCGGCTCTTATTATTTCATTATGTCCATAATCGCATCGTGATCTGCATTTATCCATAGTGTTTGAATGCATAAGATAAAATATTTTGGCCCATTTTATTGTGGGCCTAGATTAATTATGACCTTATGAAACCTAGGGGAATTCACTTGTTGGTTTAATTTGTAGGCAAATTTTCCCGAAGTTTTAATCATAAAACGGTTAAAAGGCTGAGGAATGCTAAATAATTTCCCTCCATAAGAATATAATTTGTACTACCCAATTTTTTTTATTTAAACCAACGTTAGCCTACCAGTTAGTTGTGCTTATATATAGCTTCATGAAATACAAAGTAGGTCTACCTGTAATAATAAACTGGCAACCGACAAAAGGGCTGTGTCGGGAAGGGTGGGTAGGCTAGAAATAGCACCTTTAAATGGCTGTCAAGGGAAACAAAGCTACATTAGGCCTACTACACACACAGTTTATGGTGTTGACAATGTTAAAACGGGGCCTCCTCGTTACTTTTACAAGTAATGGGAACCACATCATCTGATTAAGCTACTAAAATAAAAATAGTTGGAATCAGCCACGGTTACTTTAAACGTCTTGTGTTGTCTGATTACAGTTAGGCCCACAGCAATATAGGCTACTTGAAGCAGGATTACTGGATGAAACAAAAGACAACCCCTAGATGAGGAATTTAATAATAATGAAAGGTACTGTATTTTACATGCATAATTAATACATTTAGTGATCTGTAATGGGTAGATGGTTACATTTTCTATGAAATCTGCCCGCAATTGTTTGTAGGAGAATGACCCGATGGTGGTGGTTTTATTTCTTCATTTGAACTTTCAGTATGAAAACTGCCACTGCTCTAGTCATATACTCTACTTTGAGTCGCCTACTTTTATTAAATGGTCAAAATGTTGCAAGATTGGCTCTCAATTTTCTTTATATATTTGGTGGAGTCTACTTAAAATGGACACTTCCACCCTCCATACTGGCCTCTGGCAACCAGAATAATTTGATTGTTTATTCTTGTTTACTATCTATATTTTATGAACAAAACCATTTGATCTAATATGGTGGATACTCCTGGACAAGCAAGCCTCTTCCTCCCCCTTGGCTGCTAGAAGTCAGGTATTCTAAAGTGTCTTCATTGATTGTTGAATGCCAAGAGACAAGATCATTGTTTTGCTGTTTATATTATATTATTGATGTAGGCCTGTGCATGTTATGTATTACACTCTTGGAGAAGAAGAGTTTTAGGTTTTCCTATTTGATAGATTAAACTAAGGAGATTATTCATTGAGTGCGTATCTTCCCAATATATAAAAACGAACAATTCCATAAATTAAAAAAAGCAGTTTGAAGTACATCCTTTGAGGATAATTTATTTTCCATCTATTATTTAATTCATGTCAATAACTGATGATATACACAATACTTATATAACCTTTTTGGAATTAATATAATAATTTTAGCCTTACTCAAGATCCAAATAATCCCAACATATGCAGCCTTCAATTCAAAAAGACATCCTGGGACACACAACAGCAAGGATATGAAAGCTGACAACACTTTGATAATCATTTTGTAATCTCTTCTGTCCCAGAGAGGTGGCCATGTTTTAAGCAGACTTGAACTATGAGCAAGCAACATGGAGGAGACAGTGGCATTGTGCAATGCCTCAGCGATAACTACTGGACTGACAACGGAACAGCCCCTCCTGTTCCAATGAGGTTGCTGCACCGGAGCTCTCTCCATGGTAACCCGTGTAAACATTTGAGTGGATGAGGTGGTTTGCAGCCACTCACAGAGAAAGAGGAAGGCTCTCTTAGCGCTCACAAACCAAAGGTAAATAACAATTTCAAAAGTATTTATAAGCAATGTAAATTGGTTTGAAAGGCTAAGTATGTTTAATTTACCTCAGAGAAATGCATAGCATAGCTTAATGGACAACTCTTCTTCTTCAATAGACCACACTAAACTTTGTATATACATGGCATGTGACACTAAAACAACTAAACATTACTCACTTTCAGTGGGGATATGACATCCGGGATGATAATGGCATCTGCCGCCAAGTCACCCCAGAATACCCACCAGCTCATTCCTGTGTTCCTGGGGCAGAGAGGCAGAAACATCACCTTTGTTGTTGACACCTCTGAAGCTACCAGCCCTGTTCTGGGGTCAGTGAAGCGCCTGCTGATACAAACCCTGCTGACCAAAGCGTCACTCCGAGACTCTTTCTTCAACATCCTTGTCTTCTCCTACAAGGTAAAGCCGTCATGTTAAAAGTCCCAGTTTGATAGTTGTTTACCGTGGCACGCACACCTAATACATCTCTTGCTCCAATAGATTCTGCCACCTCTGCCTTCTTCCAGGTGACCTGCTTGTCTGACTGCATGATACCCTGTGCTCCGGACACCGTGTACGCTGCTCTTCCCTGGATCCACTCCCTCAGCAGTAGCCCAGGGCAGGACCTCCTGCCTGCTCTGAGCATGGCCTTTGCTGACCCTGCCTGCCAGGCCGTTCACCTCGTCAGCGGGGGTCTTCCAGACTTTCCAGAGGCGGTCCTCCAAGCCCTGCCCACTGTAGCAGGGGGAAGGCCAGTGAATGTGTTTTACCTTGCGGACTCCAGTGGCCCACTGGACAACAGGACTCAAGACTTCTTGCAGTGTCTGTGGCACGCCACTAGAGGAAGCTGTTATGTCTTTACCGTTGGGATGGAGGGGGTCTTGGAAAAGGTACGGGCAGGTGGGGGGTTGAAGATGCGGTTTGTCTCTGGTTTAGCGGTGCAGCTACAAAATTATCACTCATGTGCTTATGTGTTTATATGTGCTGTCGTGTTGCCTTGCAGGTGATTCCATTACACACTGCTGAGAGCCAAGCTTCAGTGTTGATGCCCTCTGATAAGCGCAGTTTGTCTTCACCGTTGCCTCCGCTCCAACATTTTCCATTCCATTCGCTCAGGTTGGTCTGCCTCCCTACCCTGTTAACATTCTAATCTGTAGTCGTATACAAGCAGAGCAAACACTTCCCGCCTTCAATTGTGACGCTTTTACAACCACTGTATAAATGGATTGACCGTGGTGCAATAGACTTGTGCAGTTTGTGAATAATGTCATAGCCTAACCACACACAAAGAGAAAACAATTTTCCAGTAAAAAGAAAATCTTTGATACCGCTGTTCTTGATTCAAATGGTTAAAAGTAAAACATAAGGTATATGCCAGAAGAACCCAAAAATCCGTTTGGAACCCCAGGTGCAGCATGAACAATCCCTTCTGTCCCGTTCCATCCTGCCAGCTGTCTGGTCGGGTCCAAAGTGGGGCAGGCTTCCTGGGAGGGGGCCGTGTGTTGGCTAGGAGGGAACTGAATGGGCTGTACTACCTAGGCACTGTTGCACACGAACTTCAGGTATTAAACAAACACTCTCAGACAACGTGCAATGACATGCATGAATTGTTATGCCATATTTGATTGAAGTGGTCTACACAACCTTAATCATATTTGATTGTAATGCCATGTTTGATCGGTTTGGTCTAAGCAACCTAATCCTGTTTGATTGTTATGCCATGTTTGATTGGTTTAGTCTACACAACCATAATCATCTTGTCTAATGACCATGTTATTAATAGCCTACTAAGGTTTTGGATGCATGTAATTAGATCTAATGCCTCACCTTTCCTACTACGTGAGTTCACAACATTCAAAGCAGCACCTTTTCAATAACCTCATCTTTGCATTTTGCAGCCCAGAGCCATTGACATTGCTGTTTACCTATACATTTGTACCTACATATTTTTTGGAAGGAAACTAAACATAGCACCCCAATGACCTTGAAACAATTGGTTTCCTAGGGTCGAAAAGGGGTGTGGGTGGTTCAGTTTGACCATCCAGAATGTGCAGGGTGGGGCAACTGCTATGCCAGAATGTCGCAGCAGCAGCTAGTGTGCTCTCCAGATATGGTGAACCTCACGGAGGCCCACACACACTGTCTGCTGCCCGGGGACACGGTTCTGTCACCGTGGGAACGAGACCTGAGGAGGTATGGGCCAGGGAGAGTGCTGTCTGGGATGGAAAGCCGAGATGCACTGAAAGGTATGATGGTCGGTCTTTAAGATTCTCTGAAATGCATGACATTTTAGATGAAGCAAATACACCTATGTGCTTTGAATTGATCCTAAAGCCTTGATGGTTGCAGTATACCTTACCCTTATTGCTGTGTCAAAATAATTTTTACAATGTTGCAAAAAAATGTATTTGACAGATTGAAACCTTTTGCTATACTCTTTCCTTATGAGTTTGTTTAATTTAAAGCCTGATTAAAAAGGTGCGTTTGATGTATATTATGTAAACATTGTTTTTAAAATTACATGTTAAATATATAAATATAATTATAATGAAATTTAGATATATTTATTAGATGAAAAAAAGTGTTGTTTTTCTGATAATCTTTATGAGATTCAAAACTAAGCTCTGAGTCAAGAGTGAATCCTAGGTTGCGCGCCTCGCTGGTCCACTGTAACTTTAAGAGGCCCAACCTTTCGATCATGGAATACCTCTGGCACTTCGGTATAGAGAGAAAAACAGAAACATCTATTTAGTTAAACGTTTGTGTAACTTACTCACTTACTCACTAAGTTGAGGTGTCTCTGCCTCCTTTACCCTGGCAGTTGAATGTGGACAGGGGCTCCAAGTGCTAATGTGGAACGGCTGTGTCACTAAAGTACCCAGAGACCTGGCGGTGTGGGTCCCAGCCTCCCATCACGAGAGGATCGTCAGGGAGCTTCAAAGAGTAAACCCTGTGCCATGCTGCTATGAGGGCAGCTTCTGCATCCGTACATCCACCTGTGCTACTCAACGTTCTCATAGCCAGTGCTGTCACTCAAAGTGGATTCCGTGCCACTGTCCAACCACACAAAAGACATGGCCGCCCATAGCTCCGGTGATTTGTCCATGCGGTGTAGGGGATACAAGGATGGAGACAGCCGCACTGGAGAAAAGAGTTGATCTTCAGTTGGATGAACTAACGGATACAAATGAGAATGAACCTGGGGACCAGTCACCCCCCTTTGAGGGAGAGAGTGCCAGGATGCAGGGCCCAATGACCAGCAAAGAGCTGTCTGTGTCAGGTATGCTAGCGCCAGAGCAGGCCCGACCTGCATGGAGGTACTGGAGAAGGAGTGCATCGGAGCCACAGCATAGACAGCCAGGTAATAGACACACTAATGCTCAGCTCCTAAGATGCTATACTGAAATGGTAATACATTTTCTCGAAAGGAACGTCACTTTAAATATAAGACTACATAAAGGTATGGTTGGGAGGCGTTTTTTTGTGTAGTCTGACAGGCCTCGAGTTACACAGGTCAAAGGTCATAGGAGAGTGTTGATTGACAAGAGTATTGGAACTTTATTTACCATGGTAACATGAAACCAGTAACCAGGAAGTTCACGAGAGTAATGAGTCTTCATTTGGGTTTGGATTTGATTAGCAGCCTTGCATGCTAACAGTTCCCTTATTAAATTGCCATGTTTGTTAGCTTTGAGCTCTGAATGTAGACATACATACATACATACATACATCTATGGGCATATCATTGTCTTCAATAAGTAGATCAAAGACTGATTGTCCTAAAATGCATCGATTTAAATATTATCCCATTTTTCCGGGCTTGCAGGTAAAGTAGTGGCAAGGAGAATATTACCTGCAACAAGATCTTGCTATCCTAGCCTACAGATCAGTGGCTTGCCAAATCGCAGTTCATTGTTTCAACCAGTTCCAGGGACGGAGGGAAAAAGATTGACCGTTGGAGATGTATTTGGCCAGACTAACCCAATTCCACAGAAACCTGCTGTATTCCACTCCATCTCTGACAAAGCTGAGACAGCTGTAAACAAATGAATAGTTTGAAGATTAATTCTAAAGCTTTCGTCTGGGGGACACCAATCTAGTATTTGCATTGAAATAATTATAAAACATTGGAAGCAATAATTACTTTCTCTTACAAACTCTTTATTATACCTTGAAGCAGCCTAAGTGCATATGATATTTTGTGCATTAAAATAAAGCATTTCATAATTAAAAACAATCAAACAGATGCAAAATCATTCATGTAAGTCAATTGTCTGTCTTTCTGTTACAAATGAATACTTTTGTAACAACATAAAAATATACCCTAAAGTACCCTGGGGGTGGTTACATTATGTGAGAGCATATATTATTTCGTACTGTACATTGCCTGGTTTTTCTATACAGACATTTGGCAAATCCACATAATCAGACAAATACAGTCATAAACATGTAAAAAAAATAAAGAAAGAAAGAGTCATTCAGTAGCAAATTAATACTGTTGTAACACCATAAAAAATAGCAAAGAGGAAATTTCATTAAAAAAAGGCAAGAAGCAAACAAACGTTGGTTTGATCAATTAGTTGTGTTATTTAGAGGGGAGAGCGGAAGGTTAGAGGTCAAAGGTGAGGTTGACGCTCTCTCCAGCCTTGATGCTAACCAGACGGGTCTGCTGGCGGGAATCTGCTGTGCCAGCAGTGATGGCATAGGTACCTGGTGATACCTCAATGTGGAAGTCCTCATCAGACAACAAAGCCTAAGATTTTAAAAAAATAAAGAAAACTGAGTACCTGTTGTGCATTGTGTTGAGAGGAATCACAATCAAGGAATAGAAGTGAGTGAGTTAACACTTACGGCATCTATATGCTCTAAAATTACAACCAACGTTGTACCCACTTGAGGGTGTATTGATCAATACATTCATATTTAATAACGATTTTAAATGAAAACTATATCTTAATATGGTGTAATTTGTAATCAACAATATGATATAGGTAAATAACTGAATAATCGGCTCACATGTTTTCTTGTCTGGACAGTAGTCCGGCTGCTTTGGTTTGCGTGGAATCTGCTCACATGGTTTTTCTCATTGTCACTTGGCTCAGGGGAGGGGTTAGACATATGAAAGTTCTAGAAAACAAAAAGAGTCCCAAGAATTAGGGATCAATGCTCAATTTGCTACTAAAAATAGGTCTATCATTTTCCTCACCTTGCATTGATGAGTAGTCTGTGCCATGAATTCCGCTACGGTTTTAAAGGCATCCTCAAGGCATGTGTAAGGTACCTGAGGTGAAAACATTTTTTTTTTTTTTTTTCAAGAGAAGTTCCTAAATCTCGGTTTTGTTAAATATCTTGCTCGCTACGGTAGGCCTGCGACTATGTGGGTTGCAATTCATTGATCTTGACAGTGACAGTTTTCAACTGCAAAGCTAGGCTTTCCAGAACCTGCTCAATATACTGCACACACAACTGACAAACAGGAAGCTCTTGCACGGACTAGAAAGAGACACACAAGCACACCTCAGACTGGTTTCCATCTTCTATGGGGGTTTGGGACGGATTCGAATTACTGGCCCAGTCTACGCTCCGTCTTGAGGCTCGCTCTAGCACCTCTTGACCAAGAATGGCCGAGCGACGCAGAGACGATTCCAGCCAGGCTTGATTAGCCATGAGTGCACGAGTCAGATCTATGTGCACCCCACTTGATTAATGACGCCAGGGGTGCAACATCGTGTCAGTTCTGAAACATGACACACCACTGACATCACAATCTGTCACCTAGTTAAGTTGTGCTTCATTAAAGACAGACAAACTGTGTATGATACACTTCTTGACAAGCATGCAACAGGTCCATTCATAATATTAACATCCACCACCGAAGTGGTGACGTGGGCTACTTCAAAGTATGAACATTCCACAAATAGTGCAATATATTTTATCATAATAGTTGTACTTACAGGCCTACATGAGATTGAAGTGTTGGCCGTCAACATGTTTGTTTCAGCCCTATTTAGCTTTAGCAGTTTCCGGTGTGTGAAAGCCTGCCCTTTCTTGCAGGAATCCTCTTACGATTGGCTAATTTGACCAGACAGATATTAATGTCATGTGATAATCGCTCACTTTCCAGTACCAAACATTTACTCAACAAGTGTCTTCAATAATCGCGTTTGAGGTACCGGTTTGCAGAACTCAGTGATACTAGTGAAGTTTCACTGCATCAACAGCGAATTATTTTATTCCGTAATTTGGTCAAGTGTACAGTGACACATTCATAACATGTTCTATTAATTTTTTATGTTTGTGTATCTCCCCTTTAGTTTTACGTTCATATGTTGACCTAAAGGATATTTGGTAACTGACATTTCTTTTTCACTTTAAATATTCATTACAATGAATGACCAACAAGCTTATGTTCACCTACTCGCCAAAACATTTCAACTGATATTACAATAAACTGAAAGCGTTTGAAAGCAATTGATTAAAAAAATGTATAATGGATCTGATTACTGGAATTGAGCATTTTAGTCCACCTACTTACATTTTGCGGTTACTTGGGAGACAACATACAAAATTGAACTATGAAAGGGTCACCTAAAGACGTCTTTCCTCTTGTGATAAGTGACAAACCAAATAAGGATATATTGTTGAATTGATGTTGCAGTGATTGGACGTGCGGAAAATCAAAGAAAAGCATGTGACCGTCGCTTATTGTCTTATCATTCTATTTGGAACAATAGACGATTGCACATCATTTGCATCACCAAAATTATAGTTTAAATGAATATTGTTGCTCTAAGATGACAAAATATATATATTTTTTAAATACTAGTGGATTATATACTTTTAGTAATTGGTATTACAATTTCCGAGTTGTATACGCATAACAATTAGAACAACCTTAAATGCATAATTTGCAGCTTTTGGAGGCAATTACAGCAATGGGCCATTTATTTCATCCAAAATCAAAATTTTCTATTTTATTAACATGTTATGACTTCTACTAAATCCTACAGACCTAGATATGAGAAGTAAAGATTATTAAATGTTGGATTCCATAATCAAGTTGACAACTAATCTTCCTGTACAAAATGACAGCATGAACACAATATGAACCAAAGACACAAGGCAGACCCATTTAGACACTTTATTTTTGAAAAACATTGAAAGGTGCTTATGCCATCAACACACAGGCTCCCCCCGCTGCTTTGATCTTCTCTTCTGCCCGTCGGCTAAAGAACTTGGCCTTCACGATCACAGGCTGCTTGGGAAGCTTGCCTTTGCCCAGAACTTTGAAGTAGCCCTATTGAGAAAGTAAACATTAGAACATGAGATGGGTACACTTAGCAATTTAAATAATAAAATGCCAACTTAAGATCCATACTGTGGACAAACTTATCTGACCAATGTTTTAGAAGAGCAACTAAAGATGCTTAAATACATGAGTCCTAGGATGAGTCTAACTAATTGCACTCTTAAAATGCAATGTATCTAATGCCATGTTGGTTTTCTTCATGGTTGCAAAGTGCTTATGGGGATTGCTACAGCAGAGGTGGACTTTCAAAGGAACAACACACAAAATCCTAATGGAAATAGTCAGCCAATAATGGCCCAAAAGGTAAGCATCTGCAAGCGGGGCCATAATGAATCAAAAAGGGTCACAAGACTTACATCCAATACATGATCAACCCCAAGTGACCTAACAAAGCCAATGCATGAACAGGCCATAAACAAATTGTATATTCAATACTTCCAAATAGTTAAGTCATAATAGAATTTCTGACTAGGTCAGAGAGCGGCATGGAATTTGAATTATTTGGCATTTGCAGCTTCTTAAAATTCATTGTACGCAATGCTATTTCAGCAACTTTGCCAATGAGATAAGTGGTAAAACATCTTATCTACCAAATACAGCCTAACAGACCACCCTGCCATTTATCCAATTTATGTATTTCCTATATTCTCATGACTATTTTTTTCTATGCAGGTACTTAAGTAAATTGCAAATGTGATGTTACTGATCGTGTGGCCGACTGGCCTATGAAAGAACCAGCTGGTGAATAAGAGCAGTAGTCACTCTAAGAGAACTCTAGCACACCAAGACAACCACGTTTGTCAAGATGAGACTCTTGAGTCTCTAGGAAAGCTTAACACAAGACAGCATCTAGGAAATACAAAACCAACATCTATGCATGACAGAACTGCACTCTTCAGAGTATTTGTTGAGGGAAGTATTTCTGACCTTTGAAATGTTGCATTATCAGATGGACTAAAGAGATGCACCACCTAAGTAAAATGTGTATTTGATCCACTAATGACACAAACCTATGTAGACACTTTTAGTGTTCATCACGTACAAGGAGAACTCCCTGGCAACCAACTCAAACATTACACTGAAAGGAAACTGATAAGCACCCTTCCATCTAAAAAGGACTAACTGGATAGTGGCTCACTTTAAATGTAGTCAGAGAGGGCTACCAACAAGCCCTTATATCAAACACTTACACCTCCCTCAAAAATGATAAGTATGTTTCACAAATCCTTGTCTTTGTTATAAAATTGTATAAAATGCTAACAAATTCCATTCAGATATTACTGAAATGTTTCCTTGGTATTTCTAAGTTTATGCAGACAACCTTGTGGGGATTATGGCAGCATAATTTAATCTCCTAGATTTTGAGGATTTGAAAACGTACAGGCAGTTTGATGCAGGCATATTGGCCATCGATACTTGGTACCGAGTATCTACGGGTTCACCCAAACAGGAGTTAAAGAGTGTAACGAAGGGGACTGATACTTACAGAGCGCACAGCATCTATGATGGGAGCAGGGCCATCCAGCTTCTTTGCGTGGTTCAGCCTGGTCTGCTCACTGACCAGTGTCCACAGTTTGTCCAGGTTAATAGTGGGGCAGTGGACTGCGTTCCTCTTCAGATGGTAGTGTCTCATACCGACTTTACCGAAGTAACCTGGATGGCTGTGTAGAGAAAGATGCGTTGAGACACCAAGCACACTCCACAATGGAACGATTCCCTTTCATGTGATCTAAGCCTAGGTTTAATTACATTAGTGTGAAGTCAACTGTAACTGTCCATGTGGTTGATTGCCTTATTAGGAAAGGCAGTCGGTTAATAGGACCAGTCTTTAATGTTAGAGATCTCTAGCACACCAAGACAACAATTTGTCAAGATGAGACTCTGAGTCTCTGGAAGAATAGTCAGATAAGGTGACAAGTGCTTGAGCTACACTAGACAATGGATGCAATGTGTAACAAAAGGCAATAAACACAAATGTGATACTCACTATTTATCGAAATTAATCCTATGGTGATGCATGCCACCGGCATTACCACGACCTCCGGGATGCTTTCTGTGCTTGCCTATTTGAAGAGAAGACATATCATAGAGGCTGCTAACTTCCACGCAAACTAGTAATATTGTCTCGTTACAAACTAGGAATATTCCAAACACTTACCAATGCGACCATGTCCGTGGCTTACGTGGCCTCGGAGCTTCCTGGTCTTAGTCTTCTTTGTGGGCTGCAATACAAATTCAGGTGGTGAGAAAGTTGCCAGATCCAGTCCGCTAACGGTGTACATGTAGACAAACCTTGTCCAATAGCTATTTTGCGGGCCAACGTTTCTACTTGCATGCACACTATCCATGTTATGATGTTTCAATACAAATCCCCCGTTGCATTTAAATGAGCTATCCAAAGCGCTAAACTAAATATCTTCACGTGAAGACGATGACTCAAGCTAACAAGACCTCTAAGCGAGCTAAGTCTGGTTTCACGCTGTTTTTTCACACTTCAAGCTAAACAATCCATTTTTAATGTTTGTCAAAGCAATTCATAGAACGACGATCGCAAGACCACACAATAACTGACTTTCTCGCTGTAACCGCGCACAGTATTGGGGTTTCTAAAAAAAAGTATGTAGCTTTGAACTATAGTACCATCGGGGAGAGTAAATGGCCTAGCAATCGTTAAGCATTCCAGCGATGAGTGTTTCACTATTTCTACAAATATTAGATGAACGTATCCCATAATACTGTCGTGGAATTAGACGCCAACATTGAAATGACTTAAAACTGTGATAACTTATGCTTATTCCAGATATATGATTCGGGATGGACACAGATTTAACCCTAATTCTGAGTACAAGAATACATGACTGTACCTACCATATTGGAGGTTGGTTGAAAGAGGAACGGGAATTGGAAATCTCACGGTTTTGTGCGAGATTTGGAGCAAAAAAGAAAGCACTTTTTTTTTTACAGCGACACCAAGCGTACTGAAAGCGTTTAGAGTTGACTGCGGCTTTTTGATCGACATTTAAAAAAAAAATGCTTCTAAAAAATGCTTCCTCTAGTTATATTCAAGAATAAAGCCAATAATCTTTTTTTAATGTAACTTAAGTTTTTTTTTTTATGTAACATTATCCCAATGTTCATAATCACAAAGTTATATATCTGGCATAAATAGTAGTAGGCCTACCCAGAAAAAATGACATTATTTTATTTTGAATACCATTTTGATGTGTCATGGGTACACTTAAAAATGTATCGAAGGTTTTTTACAAAGACTTCCTGTTTCACACTGAACATGCAAAAATCTATAAAAATAGATTTCACTTCATCCTTTGATGTTTGTTTTTGTCTCAGCAACAACAAGTAAACAAGACAAAGCTACAGTTTTTTATATAGAATAATGGTGTTATACTGACAATAATAATACATGAATAATAATGGTGTTATATGACTATTTTGTATAGTGAACGACACATAATACTACAGCACATAAATATTGACTAAACGGGATTCCTTCCGCAATAACAATAATAATCCTACGAACATGTATTAGTAGTCTAGCAAAAGTAGTGTTTTCTTTTCTTTTAGCAATTTTTTAAATCTAAAAACAGCAGTTTTGCTTAAAATCATCACCAAACAGTGGACCTTTAAAGATTATCTTTATTTTTCATATGTAATGTAGCTATTCATAAAATAATAACATTAAAAGTTATAAAAGTCTGTGTTGGTACTGAAGGACATGTTTTTGTTATAAAGTTTACGAGAGGGTGAAAAGATGAAAGCATCAAATATTTCAGAGAGATTTACCCCACATCATCATATTGACAGAGAGTCTTCAATGGGTCTTCTTTGTGATTTCACACACTGTCACATTCATGTCATATGCATTAAATAGCTTTTTACCTTGTTATACTGAATGACATTGATGAAGTGCAAGTCCGGACAAAAGTTTGTTTGTCTAATATTTTTTTTAGATATAGTATGTAGCCACTTATTCTATATATTGTTGAAATCACTAACAGTTATGCCATGGGTGTTTATTTATATTTTGGAGATGAATTTCGAAATTTTAAAAACGCTTTTGTCATTAGAATTTTACCTGGGACAGTTACACTGAAGGACATGTCGACACTTTAGAGCTCAAAAACTCTCGTAATTTATTAGTATGCAAAACAAATATTTCAGGGTCAAAAGAAGGGTAAGAGTTCAGTAATTTAATATTATTTTTATGCATATTTACCTTTGTATGTTAATTGAATGCCCTATTGACACCAAATGTACCCTTATCGTCTTTGACCCATCTGGGAAGGATATATTTAGGAATACCAATCCATCTTTTGAACCTAGTATATTGATTATAGTAGTATTCATATCGTAGGCTATGACATGTGCATGTGGGATGCCTATTGTTTGGAGGCGTTCCCTTGTTTTTGCAGAGGAGGGATGAAGGGAAACTGCTACGTAGTTGCGGAGGAGAAGGAGATCTCTTTGTGCCACTCATGATCCCTGTGTTGGTGAGGTCGGGCAGACTGTTTGGAGAAGGAGATCTCTTTGTGCCACTCATGATCCCTGTGTTGGTGAGGTCGGGCAGACTGTTTGGAGAAGGAGATCTCTTTGTGCCACTCATGATCCCTGTGTTGGTGAGGTCGGGCAGACTGTTTGGAGAAGGAGATCTCTTTGTGCCACTCATGATCCCTGTGTTGGTGAGGTCGGGCAGACTGTTTGGAGAAGGAGATCTCTTTGTGCCACTCATGATCCCTGTGTTGGTGAGGTCGGGCAGACTGTTTGGAGAAGGAGATCTCTTTGTGCCACTCATGATCCCTGTGTTGGTGAGGTCGGGCAGACTGTTTGGAGAAGGAGATCTCTTTGTGCCACTCATGATCCCTGTGTTGGTGAGGTCGGGCAGACTGTTTGGAGACGGAGATCTCTTTGTGCCACTCATGATCCCTGTGTTGGTGAGGTCGGGCAGACTGTTTGGAGAAGGAGATCTCTTTGTGCCACTCATGATCCCTGTGTTGGTGAGGTCGGGCAGACTGTTTGGAGAAGGAGATCTCTTTGTGCCACTCATGATCCCTGTGTTGGTGAGGTCGGGCAGACTGTTTGGTGGCGACATTTTGAGCAGGTGCCCGTTTCTTCCCAGTGGCATGTTCCTCATGCATTTTAGCTTTTGATAAAACCTCAGTCTTTACACTAAACCAGGTTTGAACTCACCAGCAGCTTACTCCAACCAATGCACCACAGGCTCCACTGGGCCTAACAAAGGCAGCCTCTCTGACTCAGAACCAGTCTTTCAGGCTTGACCATACAGTCAGCCCCGTCATATCTAATGAGGTCAGGCCACAACTCGGGGGGCTGACTGGCACTACTGTGGGGCTCTGTGACTGTATGGTATGGGACGATATTGGATTGGATTGGATTGGAACATGTTATATGTTTATTATGTGGTAGATCAGACTCGTGTGCTCAGGCTCACTTGGCAGGACTGACTGGCACTGCTGTGGGGCTCTGTGACTGTAGTGGATTGTAATATGAAACATGTTTACTATTTGTTTATTTTAAAGTAACTTGCACCACAACATGAGAAACGTAATTGAAGGCTGTCTTGATCCTATGGAATAGTTTAGCCTCAGCTAGTTGAGGGTAATTCTGGTTTGTATATGGTTATGAATATCTCGATATATACTGTATATATGAAATAAATATATATCTATATCTGTATTACGTAAATAACACAGCTTTGGAATTTTTTTTAAGGTGTATTTAGTCACTTTTGGGAGCCTGTTGGAGCATATCTTATTTCCTGAAATGTTGAACTATCCCTATTAACATAACATATATTGTAGAGTGATTTACAACTGCACCAGATCACTACCCCATTATGGGTTGGGTATTATACAATCCCAACTGTTAGTCAAAGCTTATACAATCCCAACTGTTAGTCAAAGCTTATACAATCCCAACTGTTAGTCAAAGCTTATACAATCCCAACTGTTAGTCAAAGCTTATACAATCCCAACTGTTAGTCAAAGCTTAAGTAAACATGACAGACCGTGCTTTCTCATTGGTGGAAAATATGAATTGCGGTGCTCAACCCCTTTGTGTCCATATTTGCATTTATAATTCTTTGTGAGCTCTTCTCTTTCTGAAAGCAAGTTTCGTTTACAGTTTTTGATCCTCAGTGAAGGGCAGGTGGAGCATGTAAGACAATTAGTCTTTATTTGTTAGGACTGTTAGATGTGATGGATCAATAACACCATACAATAGCATTAGTATTGAAGGAAAGTACTCTTACAATAGCAATAATTATTAAAGGAAAGTACTCTTACAATAGCAATAGTTGTTAAAGGAAAGTACTCTTACAATAGCATTAGTTCTTAAAGGAAAGTACTCTTACAATAGCATTAGTTATTAAAGGAAAGTACTCTTACAATAGCATTAGTTAATAAAGGAAAGTACTCTTACAATAGCATTAGTTATTAAAGGAAAGTACTCTTGCAATAGCATTAGTTATTGAATGACACTACCCTTACCATTGCTTTGCAGTTTTTACCCTTCACTTGCTGCTTGCCTTATTGACATATGATGTGAGTGAAATGTCAGGAGACACAGGGACTAGCGTGCTGCTCTAGAGCCACTCTCCTCTCCTCGGAAACAACCCAAGAAAGTATTTGTCTCTTCCATGGTTGTGGATGTGTTGAAAAGCTCTGGCTCTACTGTGATCTAGTCACGATTATAGTCAACCTATTGACATATTGTGTCTGCGTGTACGTCATTTTATTGCGTCAACTACCATCACAAAGGTAAGTAGAGATTTAAAAGTACCTGCAAAGGCTGAATTGCAGTGAATGGATAATGTGATACAGCTGTCTGTTGCATAATTTTTCTTTGAAGTTATTTGAACTACAGTGATATGGTTCATTCTTGTTGGCTATGATTGCTAATCTTGGTAAAAAAAAAAGCTTTTTATTTATTTTCATTATTAGATTATTGACGGCATGAGTAGTGTTTGTTTTGTTGTTATGGGCTACTGGGCACCTGTCTCATAGGGTTTAGAGCGAGTACGTGAGCTTAGCCACTCACTCCTATGTTCCTTACCCTAGAGGCTCAGTCTACTGGAGATGGCAGGGTTGCACCACAGCCGCCATAGCAACATGCCCCAAAGACGGGCCACTCTGTTGCCCAGAGTTTCCCACTCAAAGCGCTCAAGATCCAAACAGGGATCAGGGCTGGCACTGGAGGCCCAATCCACAGAGACTGGCCCCCGCCTGGCAACCAGGGAACCGGTCACAACAGATCAGGTACTACGGAAAAAGAGATAACAATGGATTTATAAAGGCAGAGAAATGAAGTTACTCGAAATGTCAAATTTGTAAAAAGTACATACGTGAGTTACTTTGTATGTGTAATAGTTACATTAATATTACAAATAGCTAAGTTGATAATACGACTGTCTCTCTGACTTTGAACCTTTTACAACTGGACCTTTTACAATACGCCTTATGGGATGGAAATAATGGAATGGTGGTCGTGGCAGAGAAAAGCTGACATGATGTCCGTATCCCTTCAGCATGAACATCAGATGCCTCTTACCAGCCCTGTGAAGGAAGAAAGCCTTGCAGCTTCTCTGCGGCGAATCGGGTAAGTATAATCTCACGATGTCAACTGCCATGGCTAACTGAGAAAAAGCTCGAGTCAAATTCATAAACTTACTTGTGAACGAATATAATTGTGTTTCATCATCAAGGTCAAATTCAAGTTTGTAGTTGTTCCATTTGACAATATTTCATCAAGGCCTGGGGTGTAATATATTGACCGTTTTCAGATTGTTGTATTTGATGTATGGGTTTCATATGAAAACAAAAGTCACCTACGATCGACTTCAATAGGATTCACCCAGAGGCTCAGAGAATCCTGGGTAATTCCTGTGTAGCAGTAGTCTGCCTAGAGCGACTGAGAATCCCAACGGCTCATGGTCAGTCCAAGCCCGTTCGGAAGCTGGAGCCTGGAGTGTCAGTGCTGTCACTGCCCGACCTACCACAACTCAACGATGAGGATGACCATTTGCTGCTTTTGGCGTGTTGTCGACAGGTACCCAATCTAGATAAAGAAAATGTGTGAATTAAGTTAGTTAGAAGGCATAGCTTTTAATCCAACTGACCATTGACATTGATCCATCGCTAATCATAACATTGTACTTGAGGTTGTTTACGTATGCTACTTGCTCATTCATTTCTTCTTTCAGGATGGTTCCAATCCAAACACGATTCAGAATGCAGGAGTCACAGAAGTCACAGAAGGAGTCACAGAAGTGTCTGAGACTGAATCCACAGGCTCTCTTGGTCAGGGAGAGTCCCAAACATTGGCCACTGCTTGGACTGAAACTCATCTTCACGATACAACCATGCCGGAACCAGGACCATCACCAGACTCCGGATCAGATTCACTTCAGTTTGAGCCCGAGTCTTACCCAACTTTCAAAACGGATTCAAGTGAATCAGAATCAGCTAGCATGCCCCTGGTGTTGGTTCCCGAATCGGATTTGGGATTAGTTTTCAAATCAGGATTAGACTTGAGCTCTGTTTGTAGCGAGGATGGTGAGGCACAAAGGCAGCACTGGGAACCATGCCAAGGACCTGCGGCATCCAGTAAACCTGAGACGGGGGAGGGTAGGGCAGACCTGGAGAGTGAGGATTTCTGCGCAGTGTGTCGGAATGGAGGGGATCTGCTGTGCTGTGATCGATGTCCCAAGGTCTACCACCTTGCCTGCCATATACCACCTCTACTAAGCTTCCCATCGTGAGTACCTGGTCCAAATCAAAATGTTCATGTAAATATCACACACCTTTGATGAAAGATAAACAGGTATACTTTCGCATCCTTACATAATATACGTCATTGCTGTCTTGAATTAACCCTCAATAGCAAATGTGTACAGTTTGCCCACTGCTCAGTTTGTCGATTCTTACCTGACTATACATAACCTTTGCTGATAGGTAAAGGCAGCTACTTGCCATGCTTTAATATGGGATCGGCCAGCGACTAAACAGTCAGAATGAAATATGTGCATGCTGATGTGTGTCAGTGTGTCGACATCTGTCTTCCAGGGGGGACTGGGCCTGCACGCTGTGTAGGACTGAGCAGGACCCAGAGGTGGACAGTGAGGCCCTGCACCCCCCGACAGGGACCAAAACCCCCTACACGCTGTCCAGCCAGTACCAACGGGTGAGTCGATGAGGGAAGGGTGTAGGATCCGGTTTGGGAGGCTACTATGCTAAGCAGATGGTGTCGTCTGTGCTTCTTCTGCAGAGGTGTGAGAAGCTGACTCTACTTTTATCCAGTCACGGCCTCAGCGGCCCCTTCCACGAGCCCGTCAGCCCACTGGTGAGAGTGGAGTCCTGTCAGGCTTCTCTGTTACAAATGTTCAGCCCATATCATTGAATTAGCACAACCTTTATAGAACTATTACAGTATGCCATGGCCCAGTGCTGGGCAGATTAATAATAATAACAGTAATGGATGATTATCTTAATGTGTGGGACCCAGGCACATAACTACTATCAGATCATCAAGAGGCCCATCGACCTATCAGTGATCAGGAGGAAGTTAAACAAGAGGAACACTTTGCATTACTTTACTGCCCAGCAGTTCGTGGATGACGTCCTGCTAATGTTCAGGAACTGTGCCACCTTCAACTACGTAGGTCACTGTCCTTGTAAACCGGAGATAAGGCACAACCACAACACACAATTTCATAATTCACTCATGCAGTAACACCTTTTGTTATGATCGTGGAATATGTGAACTGTTTAGGGGACAAGATGTGTTGAGGTGAAATATATATGTGTATGGGTGAAATACGGGTAAATAACTCTCCTATAAAAACCTTTGTGTGACCTGCAGCCAGACTCGGAGGTGGCCCAAGCAGGCCAGCACTTAGAGGTGTTCTTCCTCACCAAACTGAGAGAGGTGTTCCCTGACCACGTCTTCCCCACGGCCAGCCAGGACAAAATGGAGCGGGCTCGCCTCAGCTGGCAGAACAGGAAGCGGAAAGACAATGGGAAGAAAAGGAGCCATATTTTCCTTAGGAAGAGATATTACCTCGAATAAATGAAACGGATAAATATTGACCGGCAATATTTAAGGATTGTTCGTAGAAAGCATAAGTAATTATTTTCATGTTCATTGAAATTCTCTGCGTAGGCTCATACATTAATGAATGCAGTGACCATGTTTTGGGTTTTCTGGATCATGTTGAAAGTGTCTGTTTTTGTAATTTTTTCTTTCTATTTATTTTGGATATGCGTCTCATAAGATAAACACATTGCATTAGGTAATCTTTGAAAGAAAGCTAGGAAAGTTAATCTAGTCTAATACTGTATAACGAAAGCCATTACTGAAATATAACGACACAATGTTTACCTGACTGTAAGAAATGAAATGCTTAATTTTATTTCCATTCCACCTTTGTTACCACCTTTGGCTGTTGTTACCATGGCTTACACCAGAGGTTTGATTAAGTACTTTACCCCCTTGTGATTTACTATGGTCTGCTGTGTAACCAGTCTAAACAATCCCAATAACTTACAAGTAAGTGTCTCTAATTCAAGTACAAGAATATATGTTCCACACAGAGGATTTACATCCTGCAATAGGCATGTTGCTTAGATAAAGCAGAATGCCATTACTCCTGGAATGTGGTGATCTTACTGTGTAGTGCCTTGATTCACTCTGTCAATCTGGGTGTGCTGTGGTTGAAAATGATGTCATACTTAGCAATTAGAGTTCGTGTTGAATTGTGACTTAATTGGATTATAAAAGGACATAATATATGATGTCAATACCAAAGTCTTCAATAGAACTGATCTAATTCAGAATACAGACATGACTGCTTTTAGATCATGTTGGAGTTTCAGCTGGTGGAGGGGTGTCAAGTGATTGGGAAAGTTCTCAATTGCATAACATAAGTTTAATGTTCTTTTTGGTCTCCCCACAAACAAGCAAATCAAAAAGTATTGGCCATTTTCACATTTGCATTTTTGGTCATTTATATAGCTGGGTAAATCACCAATACAAACATAACCTAGCATTCCTTAATCATTTTTTATTCATTTTAATTTATTTATTATTTATACAGGGTAACCGACATGGACATGTCTACTTTAAACCGTGTCCACTGTTTATCTATTGATTATCTATTGTTTATCTACTGTGCACTCAGCAGTCAACGTCACTGAAGATATGATTGTTGTACTGTATGTGCTTTCTTACGATCCTCCATTCAGGGATTATTTTACATAATGTGTTTACCATTTGTAATGGAGACTGTCCAAGTGTTCATCTCATTCGGCATAGAGGTGAATTATCTGATCTGATGTTTGCCTCTTGCTCAAGCTTTTATTTAAAGAACGTTAAGACCAGAATAAGTTGGTAAGACCAGACTGTGTTTAAAAAGATGTGACAACCATGTCCTCAGGGAATATTTTTGACTGTTCTTTAAGACATGGCACAAACATGCATCATCACTAAAGGAACACTCTTAATGGCTGAAATGTTAATGCATGTGACACTCAAAAGACATGTACTTCTTGGCAGCAATGGCTGCAAAACTGAGCGCTGTTAGAGGTTAGAGAGATGAGAAAAAATATGTTTATTGTGTTTTGCTCCTTGTATGTGTACTTATTGTGTATTCATTCCAAATCTTGGCTATTCTCCTTGTGTGGGTATATCATTGGTTATTGTTTGTAATTTGAATAGTTTCCTTTAACACTTTCTTGCATCATTTGTTGATAGAAATTTGGAAAACAAGGTGAATCATCACAAATAGGCAATGGAGAGTTCTAGAATAGAAATGGCTGAAATAGGAAGATGATTTCAAACTGTTGATAGCATTTTATTAATCATTCAAATAAAGAAAACAAACGTATTGTTTTTGATTAAGAAACATCCCTTTATGTTGGAAAGTCACCCCTGATTTATACCCTGTCTGAACTGGTGTAAATATCCTAGTTTGATGTCAGAGTCCCCCCCAACATACCACACCCTACTGTCCTGGTCTAGCTCCATGCCCAACCATTCCTCCTCTAACACAGACCCTGTTACATAAGGGCATGGAGGCTCCCAGAGTCTCCCTTGTATGCCCTTAGAATGGCGGGGTAGAAATACTGTGTAGTACCTTTGAAATTACTGGGCTAATGGAAGACCTTTTTATACGCTAGCATTGTTTTGTAGTTGTGTGTGAATGTGAGCATGAGTTTGTGTATGTTGCTGGGAAGGATTTTAAGCTTTGGTTCTATTCGTTGTTCAACTGATTAAAACTTGTATGACAGTAGGAATATTTTGGCCCTATACTGTGTGCCTACGTTGGAATTTCATTTGTGCAGTGGTTTTCAAAAGATTAAGAGATTTGAAGAGGAATGGTGAAAGAAAAACATCATAAGATTTGGTTTTAGAAATGATTTCCTTACTTTTTGACAGCCATTATTTCAGGTCAGTGCTAAGCAATCAAAGGTGGGAAAAAAATATTCTTCCCTTTGAAAGGCTTCCAGGCATATAGTTTGTCAGCATGCACTCAGTGTAAATCAGAATTAGTGCTAGAAATGTTATGCCTGGCCTCTGTTGATCTCCAACTGTTAACCTTTTATTGGATTCTACCCATCATCTGCATCTTATGTACATTGATAAGAAAAGTATATTTGCAACATTCTAAAACCTTTGTGATTAAACACAATTCATCTTGGTTGTGTGGGGCTTGACAACACATGACAATATTATTTTTATATTCCTTCTCCCCATTGCTTGCATTGCACAGCAAGAATGGGCACAGCAAAGTGTAATCTACCTTTACTCAGGAAAGCTTAACATTCCTACTGGAAGAAGGGAATTGTTTTTAAAGGTAAGAGATACAGGATCAAACAAAACTGTTTTGGAATGATGCCCACATTTCTGTGAATGAAGGAAGATCAGGGGAAAAGATGTGGTGGAAATCGTAGTAATATTTGTGGTTTCGGGGAACAATGTTTGTGCAGTGCATGAATTCAAGTTTTGTGAAAAGAATCAGTGTAATGCTCGATGACCACATATCACAAAACACATGAAAAGGCTCCTCTGTGCTGTGCTGGTTGGTTCTATCCGGCTGAGGTTTAAAGGTATGGCTTATGCTGTTGCCTCAAAACTAAACATCCCTTCATGACAAAGGATACAATGAATCACCAATAAAGAAAACAGTCCTCCTGTCCTTTTACAGGGAAATGTTAATGCTTATATTTCAATATAAATATGCCTAGATAACGGTTTCACTGAAACTACAAACAAAAAAAGCAAAAGCAAACAAAAAAAAATCTGATTTGAATCAGCCTAAAATAGTATTAATCCAAAAATGTAATCGGGACAAAATAAAGGGACAAATAACAAAACAGTTAAATAATAGAAAACATGTCTATTGAGCAAGTCAAGAGCAAGAAAATTAGAGCTACAGCAGGCAGGGAGTTTGAACAAGGAAGGTGGAGTCCTGTACAAGAGGAGGTGTTTTGTTTTACCCTCCTGTCTTTAAATGTGAACTAGAACTTTGGAGAGACAGTCTCGCTCCTTAGTATCAGTGATCGCCCGAACCCAGGACCCATTCGTCTACTAATCAGCCGTGGGACAAAGCCCAGACCCATATCAGTGGTGCAGCAGCCAGAGGCCAGGGGAGTGCAGGCATGAACAACATCAAACTGGCTCTGCTCGGCAGCGAAGGGGCAGGGAAATCAGGTGAGAGAGGATGCCTATGAAATCAGGTGAGAGAGGATGCCTATGAAATCAGGTGAGAGAGGATGCCTATGAAATCAGGTGAGAGAGGATGCCTATGACAACAGGGGAAATGATGCTGAAGAGTAAATTGCATTTTTTATGTCATTATTGTGAGAGGGTAAGAGAATATCTGTTGGATGATTCAAGTCATTACTTATTTTGCATAGTGCTGATATCAGGCATGAAGTCCATGTGGCCTTACTATTTACAATTATTATGTGTTTGCGTGTGTGTTTGTGTGTGTGTGTGTGTGTGTGTGTGTGTGTGTGTGTGTGTGTGTGTGTGTGTGTGTGTGTGTGTGTGTGTTTGTGTGCACCAAACCTGCATAAGGGGAGAGTTCTTGCTGCTTCATGCTTTTCCTGTTGAATAACATTATTTATTGCTAATGGGGGTTAGAAGGCTCTGCTGTAAATGTTTCTTACAACAGTGGGGAGTCCTTATTCGCCCTGCTATGCACAGAGGAGTGGTCAGCTCTGGTGCTCTGAGCCCCGCCACCATGGAGTGTGCTGTTACTTCTGTGTGTTTGTTTAAAACCAAGTCCTTTCACTGGGGAAACAATGCCACTCTTCAATACTGAGACGTGGGAGTTTGAGTTTGTTTTGTTGTTGTTTACCTGATGCACATAACTCTGGTTTCAAACCAGTTAGTCATGCTTTTGTTTTTCACTTGTCCCAGCTGTCTTAGTTAGGTTCCTCACAAGGCGCTTCATCGGAGAGTACGCCTCCAATGCAAGTGAGTTTGCCGCTGTCAGCATGACACCGTTTTTTCCTTCATCATCCCTTTGGACAGATGTGTAAAAGATGGCATGTCATCGACAATTTATACCTGAAATGATATTGCGATACTCAGCTGCTTTGTACGCTGTGGTTTCTGGTAGATTCTCTATATCGGAAAAGACTCTCAATTGATGGAAGACAGGTGAACCTGGAGATATTCGACCCATGCTCGCAGGTATCATGCACGGCAATTTATTTCCAAGTAAACGGTGTAACAGCACAGGGCAATATTAGAGTCGAGATGGGTTATTGCCACGTGTCTATGTTGCTATTGTATGATATTTAAATGCTACTACTTCAGAAGGACATTATTTTGTTGTTTAAAATATCTATTTATTGTATATTAACAGTTCAAAAGCATTATAAGGCAAATAAATAAACTTAATGCAGACAGTAAGAACTTGGTAAACTCTGTGTTCTAAGTTGTGTTCATTTTGTTTTGGCTACATACTGTATAGTGTAAAAAGCATTGCTATGTATATGATGGACACGTGCGCTATACACATAGGCCTATGCATGCACATGTTCCATACTGTGCATGGTGATTGCACAGAGAATACTCGGGCCATATGTCACAGTGAGTCATAAATTAGCCATTGAATGCGAGCCTTAGTACATGTAAGTTGTAAGTAACTAACTACAGGGATATTATTTTTATAAAACATAATACATTTATGCTGAACAACTGCACACATTTTTTTAATTAACAGTAATTTTGGTGTCACCAAGTGCGGTCTGCACCCCCCTATTGACGTCACTTTAGTACTTACCTGTAACAAAGGAGTATAAGACTACAAACTTTGACTGTTCCTTCAGTGTTTTGGATGTGGTTAGCAAGCCCCCTCTACTGGTCCCTACTTCCTAAAGCAGCATTGACTTCAGCATTAAAGGATTTATAGTCTGGCTAACCACTGTCCAGCTGGTTCAAGCATGCACCTACACTGAAACTACAGGGTGCAAATTCTGTTTATACAATCAATAGGATGTGGATTGGAACTACAGAAAAGTGTAGCTGTGAAAAGTTGTAAAAAAGGGCATGGTGAAATACAACACCAATGATTTTTTAAGTACTACAGGATGAAGCTGTTTTAGTTCAAATTAGACCTATTATGACCTATTCCATCTATTAGTTCTGCTTTGATTAAGTCCTAATCTATTTCTGGAAATATCATGTCTTTTTGTATGGGAGTTCAACGTGTCAGCCTGTTGTACTTGACAGAGCACAGAGGCCAGATGCATCTCAGAGGACCCAGTGGACTGGGCCAATGGCTTTGTGGTAGTGTACAACATCAGTGACCAAATATCCTTCATCACTGCCCAGAACATCCTGAAGCAGATCAGGGAGGCACGCATGGGGAACTGCAAAGGGTGAGCGGTCCAGCTGGCAGAAACAGGAGGATGAGGTACCACTGAATTGACCATATCATCTGAAAGCCAAAGAAAATGCATTCCACAGTATGTCTGTAAAAGTATCTCCTTGTGTTATTGTACAGTATAAAGACAACAGTAGTGTAGGATGAATATAGACGAATTTAGATTAGTTAGACCTAAGCCTTATTACTTTGAGAGCTGATTCAGTAGCTTCTCCCCAAGGACAAACAATCAGGCCAAACACCGCTGTCAAATGGCTGTATAAAAAGGCCCATTAAAGTAGTGGAAACTGCTTTGTTTCTGTGTCCGGTTCATACTTTTGATGAAAGGGGCCCTCATTTACCCCACTGTACTGTACGTGACTGTTTGGAATGCTGCTATGTGACACTGTTATCTGTGCCAGAGACATGGAGGTGCCGGTGTATCTGGTGGGCAACAAGTTGGACCTTTGCCACGCCAGGCAGGTGCCTGAAGAGGATGGTCGCCGTCTGGCTCAGGAGAACCACTGCCAGTTCCAGGAGGTGTCTGCCGCCGAGAACTGCCAGGAGATTGCCAACCTCTTCACTCGCCTCATTCGCATGGTCATGGAGCATCTGAAGTATTGCTCTGACCAACGCCGCTACAGTGGGTCCAAGTCTATGGCCAAGCTTATCAACAATGTATTTGGGAAAAGGAGGAAGTCTGTGTAACAACAATAAAGTGGTCTGTGATGGGCCGGGTGGAAATATTTAGAGGTTTGACTCGTCTAGGAGGAAAAAGAGACTTTTATGGAATCTGCTGGCAACAACAGAACGCAGAGGAGTTGCATTGTGGCTATGACTCTTTTAAGCTGACTTCTAGACAGAGATCTTGGTTTTTCTACCACAGACTGAGTGTTCTTTGATTTGAACCATGTAGAAAGAATGTCATACATTTTGTAAGTAGGAGAGTGTGGTCTTCTGTAAAACTCTGTAGTTATTCAAAACCCCCAGCTTAACGTTTCCACTTTTCCTAAATGGTTAATTCTTGCATAAAGGTGACTTTGAAACTTTGAAAGCAAATATAAACACAGCGATTCACAATAGAAAATGAATTATGCTTAAGTCTTAAGCATTGGTACTGAAAAGTACACAGTTCAAACACATCTTCATTTCGAAAGGATACCCTTTTCAAATTAGTAAAAGTCGGCCTTTGAGCCATGGGACTTGAAGAGTTAGGGATGAATTATGACTGAAATGTTCAGCATGGTATTGTGAAACCAGTTCACTAAGCATATTTGGATGGATGCTATTGAGACACTGCTAAACCCAATGAGAAAGGCCGTCGATTAGTTTTCCTTTGTGTCATAGTCTGTGAACATATCTCTATACTCTCAACATCTTAAACTGCTAGATTGAATGATACATGATCCTCAGCTGCAATATGAGGCTTTGGGTTAGATCCCACAATGTGTTGAAGTTTTTAATCTCAAGCCTTTCTTATAAACAACAACAATATTAGTATGGTATAGCATAAATACGAGTGTATAAGTTTTTTTCACAGTCATTATCAACTGTGTTAAAGTGATAGGTTTGAAAAAATATTTTGTGATTTATACAGTTAATTAATGCTCAACATCTATATTTTACTCTGCCCTTTTTAATGTGTACATGACAACATCAACAACAGATGTCAAAAATATTCTCATATTTTCCTGCCTGCTAAACATCTCAGGCACCTTTTAATGATGGTGGGACTCCTCTCAGTACAATTATACTAATGGATGCCGGGTGAATGGATGGGATCAAAGTATCTCGTGTAGGCCCTAGTATTATTATTAGTAGTGGTATTATTATGTGGATGACTCTCAAAATGAGGACAATAAGCCTGTAATGCACCTCTTCCATTCATCTCTGCTGCCAATCAAGAACAACTGCAACACTTATTGGCTATTTAATTAGGCACATTCGTAACTCCACTAATTAGCTCCAATATGTCTCACAAGTGTAGGCTACACCTGAAGCCACGGTCTTCTTTTGCAGCAACTCAGTTAATTAATTAGTCTCTTGATCGTTAGTTATCTAGACAACACTGAGTATGAAATTGTAGGAAGAGGAAGGACTATAGCCTATCAATAAACTGGATAATTAGGGTGAGCAAATTTAAGATTATCACAACAGAGACTTATCCTTGAGTTGAGTCCTGGTTGAGATTTGTGGTAGATTGTATTTTTGAGCTCTTAGTTATGGTGAAACAAAACGTCCACAAGTCTGATATTCTTTGGTAAATGGTCTGGATTTAATTAAATCCATTCTATGGCAATTTAAAGTAGGCCTTTGTGATTCGCATATTATTGGGGCGGTGAATAATCCAAAGAGCGGGAGGCTCTTTCTGTTCTAATCAGATCTGGGCATAGTATGATTTATATTGGCGAACAGTCGGAAAAAAGTCTCGGAGTTTCAGCGATTGGTTTGGAAGTGGGTAATTTGTCAAGGGTGCTGCTCATCCAATAGCGTTTCAAATCATGAAGTAGACTAGCCTATACCTGACGATCATTAATTCATCCGAGCGGTCGCTTCCAACTTCTACCGCATCGATTCCATGCAGCACGAATTCAGCCACAACCGTTATTATGTCGTCCTGTCCTTTGGTAAAAACGTTTTGCGCTCGAGCTGAATCGAAATATAACATTGTACTCCAACGCTCCTGCTGTGATTAATTAAATGAGTCAACTTGACTTAATCTGGTAACGTGCAAAGACGGTGTTGGACAAGGAGGAGAGGAGAGGCTATTTGTAGTAAGTTAGCTCAGAGTATATAACAAAACTAAATAAAGTTCGCATTTTTACATTTTGACAACAAGATGAATAATTCACTGGGTAAAGGGCAAGATCTATGAACTGCTTGTTTTATGCTTTTCGTGATGTTGATCAGATAATGCATACAGCAAGTCTATGCATAGGCTATTTTCTTTTTCTAACGGTTTTCAAACGTTTTTTTTTTGTCTCTAACAAACACTGCAATGTTATCCTGAGTACCTGAGATCTCTAGCTGTTTACCTTGCCTGCCTAGCTGAGTGTTTATGCCTTCACCAACCTGTCCTGGCAGGTATATCACTGGTGTTACTCCAGTCCGAAGGGAAGCCCCGAAGCTGTACTGGGTGTAATAGGAGAATTGATGGCCGTTTTATGCTACAGGCTCTAGAGAGGTTTTGGCAGGAAGACTGCCTGAAGGGTGCCTCCTGCGATTGTTGCCTGGTCCAGGTGGGCTCCACCCTGTACACCAGAGAGCTAACCTCATCCTGTGTTGACAAGACCACCTGAGGTAGATTCTGCATATACAATATTGAATGATTTGTTGATGGGGCCATAGGTCACTAACAATATATTTTTACTGTTCTGGCAGAATCACATTTATCTTTTGTGTACTATAGGGTTGTAATTGAATCAGACTGATGACTGGATATTCATCATTTAGTAGATCTGTTGGCTATATTCATCATTTAATAGATCTGTTGGCTAGATTAAGTTCCAAAAAGTTTTTAAAAGAGAATAGGTATGCTTCCGCTACATACACAAAATAGTTGTGTCCTGTGAGATTCGGGCTATGGACTACAATGTACACCAACTTTAAGTGTCTTGCTATTATGAGATTGGTAAGCAAAATATATATTCAACAATAATGGTAACATGTGGACCTACGCGATCGGGTGGATCATGGAAGCCACACCAAGAAGATGTGCAACCGATTTATCAATACAAAACTGAACTGGAAAATACTTGAAAAAAAAAGTATTTCAAAATAGTATTTGGTGGTAATAAAATTCCTCAACCTGATCATTTAGGATGAAGTGCACGACCAGTGGATCCATTTCCTCCTAAATCATTCCCCAATAAATAAATAGCTACATTATAATGAAACAGAATTGCCTTGCCTGGAGCAGATAAATTCGTAAATTAGTTGTGCTTCAGTTCGTATATATATTATATATATATATTCAATTTGTATATATGTATTAATTTTACATGTATTTACCCCTATGTTAAGTAGAGGTGAACGTAAGCTCTAGAAAAACAATTTTTAGTTAACGCCATCTAACGGATAGATACAGCACTGAACTAGCCCGTACTTCCGCTTCAAGATCTTAGATAAATGGAGAACGAGTAGTTACAGCATCCATCTGCAGTCCTTGTAAAAATCGTATCTTTATTTGTGTGATAATCTTTGTTATTAGCCGTTTGGTCATTTTATTGCATTTCAAAATGTCGATGTCTACATTTCAAAAGGTGACGCTTGCAACATGTCTCGTACTCTGCGTCGCTCTCCTGCTTCCTAAAATGCTGTTATCCCGGGGAAAGAAGGATGCTGCGCAAGCTGAAAGTAAGGGTTTTCCTTGTCAACTTTTTTCAAAAAAGATTCGCACGCGTGTATTTAATAAAAAAAACACGTATTAGCATTTGACAACATAATACTATTGGCCTGGTCCTAAAAATAACACTTTCCTCCCTGGCGAGGGCGCTCGTGTCATCAATGCGTGCCGATTTAGACAGACAAAAAGACACATAGACACAAAACAGTTCTACACATAGCATGAAATTACTTTTGCATTCCATTTTTGTTTTGTTGCTATAACAGCAATGCATACAAACAAAATCCTACAGTTTTTTCACCCGTAGTATTTCAAAAAGGATTGTTTAGAAACGGTGGGTTGGGTAACAATATTGCCCATTTCCATTTAATTACAGGTCCCGGGCGCTTCCCACCCATGGCCCATCGTCAGATGGCCCCAGACAGCCAGGGTCAAAGGGCGGCAGGCTCCCAGTTCTCCAGGGCTCATAACCCTGAGGCCGTAGCCAGAGCTAAGGGCACAGGGGCTGGAACAGGTGGCAAGTCCAACCTGGCAGGACAGATCATTCCCATCTATGGCTTTGGAATTCTAGTGTACATTCTCTACATCCTGTTCAAAGTGTGTTATAGGTCTTTTGGATACTTTCAATTGAATTAACCACAGAAATGCATATATATTCCAATTTGAATCGCAAGCATGTAATCGACACATACAAACTCACAAAGTATCATGCAGTATAGGAGTTAGATACCTAATGGACCTTGTGCTCGGACTTTCTCAGATAACATCCAAAGGAAACACCAAGCCTGCAGAGAGCCGGTTTCCCACTGTGAGATCAGAGAACACGAAGAGAAAAATCAGTAAGTAAAGCCTTGTGTCTTATCATTTCGATCAATAATGCTACTCCATCTACTATTGCACATCCCTAATGAACGATATATAATTGCATCAACCAATCAAATTCTATGAATATAGGTAATACCAATAATTCAAAAACATATTACAAAACTGTACCTGCTTGTCTGTCCGGAGAGATTTACCCTAACCTTGCTCACCCTTTGATGCTCCTCATTACTTTCTGCGCCTCTAGCTGATTTTGAGCTCTCTCAACTGCAAGAGAAGCTAAAAGAAACGGAAATGGTGATGGAGAAAATTGTATCCAAGGCCAGCAACAGTCCAGAGAGGTCTGTGTGCCTTCCTAATACCATTTACTTTCTTTGTCCCGGTGAGATTGCCTAAATATAACTAAACTTGTCCGCTATAGGTAGCCGTCCAAGAGTTTTCGGATGCTTTATTGTTCTCTCCATATCCACCGTTTCCTATTGGATCATTTGAATTGAGCTATTGTCACGTGTGATGTGGGTTGACGTGCAGGGTGACAGGGGTGAGTGCCGACCAGGAGGAGAGCCTGCTGCTCCAGCTAAGGGAGATCACCCGCGTGATGCAGGAAGGCCACCTGGTGGAGGGCGTGGCCCCAGAGAAGAAGCCTGAAAACTGGGAAGGTACGTGAGAACGGATCCCTGGCCGATGGGACTCGGGGCCTTAATATGGAGCAGAATACGTTAAAAGCTGGTCTGAAACTAATACAGGCATTACTGTTTTATTGGTTGTTTGGGCAATTCCTAAATGATCACACAGCTATGCCTGCTCCAGTCAGATAAACACAGTAAAAAGATAACTGAACCGAGACAAAAATGTTTGCTTCGTTTCTGGGCAATGCAGGCTATTCATACATTGTATCAATCATCGTTGTTATATTCTTTCACTTGACATTTTTTGGAACTTTTTTTCAATTTCCAATATAATGATCCTCGTATAATGTATTTGCCCTCATCTCCATTAGACCCACCGGAAGAACACAAGCAATGCTGGGAAGGGTCCCATTGTCCTGCATGCCACCACGGCCCGCAGAGCAACCCAGAAACAGAAGCAGAGGTGAAGAGCAGCCATGAGGCCCACGGTGAGGACGATGCTACTGAAGACCACATGGACAAGGGAGAACCCAAGGAAGAGGCCCAATCAGGTAACGACAAGGAAGACGTCGACATGGTAGCGGCCAATGAAAAGGAAGGGGCCGACAGCGATTCGGCTGGGACCTACAACCAGGGAGCTCTCTTTGAAACGGCGGAGCCAGGGGTCGAGGCCAACTTGGGTTTGGCTGACGAGGATCTGGAGCTCACGCTGAAAATGACCACGGCGACGGAGCAGGATCAACTCCACGACCTCCCTCCACCGGTGGATGCATCCGACGGCACTGCGGTCAGGCGAAGGAACAGGAAAAAAAGAGCAAAGCATGACCATCGCTAAGTCTACTTTTGGAACCTAGTCATCAGAGAAGTGCTTAATATCTTTAAACATGTCTCCTCCAGTCATCTTACCCCCAGCTAGGTGGACTTGCACGCTAGTAACCTGATCCAGGGTTCAGCAGTTTCCAAGCAAGCAAGCCAGACGGCCAAACCCAAATATGGAACTGTAATTTTTTTTTGTAAACAGAAGCTTCCCATGTACCCTTTCTAGTTGGCTGGATTGACGGCTTGAGCAAGTAGAGATGATGGGACTGTATTGGAGCAGGGAAATCTGCTTATGACTTAGGTTGCACTTAACTGGCACCTTTCTTGATTATCCATTTGGTATAACGATGGTTGTGTAGTGCATTAAGTGACCCTACTGACATAGTAGTACTGGATAGTAGTAATAGTTTATATCCACGTCTCTTCTGGGTGTGCTTGTTTCTTCTCTTTACTTGATCTACTATGCTGTACGCTGCAGAGATACCCTCACTTTATACACATTTAAATATGCACCATGTATCACTATTTCTGCCCTGCATAGCAGTATATCCAGAAAACACACTACTTTGGAAGTCTCCCATACTGAAATAAAAAAATCGATAACTTTGAAATTGCTACCTATTTAAAAGCCAAAAGACAAGTGTTTCAAAAAAAGAGAGTTTATTACTTTATGAAGGAAAATTCCACCAGTAGAAAAAGCAACACGCAATGAATGTTGTTCGCAGACAGCACAGATGTAACATGTCAGTGAGTGGCACTTCATTTTCCCATAGTGGGTTGTGTCAGGATTTGGGTCTGGCCGTTTCACTGTGACAGGAAAGCCTTGGTGTCATTGGCTGGTTCCATGATGTCTCCAGCTGTGGAGCATCTCTCATTGCTCCATGGGCTCAGCAGCCCCGGCTGCAGCGGGCTCATCTGCAGGCAGGGCAACCTGAAAGAAGGCACAGGGGTTTAGCTGTGAGGGCATACACAACGGAAGACATTTATGGCCAGTCGCAAGACTGTTGAAATCTGCAGCTTTGAGGTAGGCTTTCACACTGAGATTTCCAATATTCCAAATACACGTTTCCTTTAATTTGACACCAAATATTAAACATAGCCCTAATGTTTCCCACTACTTTTTAGGCCATTAATCCTTTTTAACAGTACTTTGAATGGGGCACATACATGCTGAACACCTTGTCTACTAATTACTAGAAAAGAAACTGGTACTGCCTTCATCACAGTCTAACAATTTAAAATAAATCTCTTTGTTGTCATAGGCACCAGACAAAAACAAAATGGCAGGCTTAATGATGAATGGCAGAAAAATCAATGTAGACGTTTAAGCGTGGATTGTTTCAACACTTGAACGCTCCTAGGTTGGTGTATGGAATTCCCAAATTGTTAAAGGGTGATTCCGAGATTGTGGTGAACTATCTAGTGGTGGTCTGTGGTGAACTATCTAGTGGAGGTCTGTAGTGAACTATCTAGTGGAGGTCTGTAGTGAACTATCTAGTGGAGCTCTGTGGTGAACTATCTAGTGGAGGTCTGTGGTGAACTATCTAGTGGAGCTCTGTGGTGAACTATCTAGTGGAGCTCTGTAGTGAACTATCTAGTGGAGGTCTGTAGTGAACTATCTAGTGGAGGTCTGTGGTGAACTATCTAGTGGAGGTCTGTGGTGAACTATCTAGTGGAGGTCTGTGGTGAACTATCTAGTGGAGCTCTGTGGTGAACTATCTAGTGAAGGTCTGTAGTGAACTATCTAGTGGAGGTCTGTAGTGAACTATCTAGTGGAGGTCTGTAGTGAACTATCTAGTGGAGGTCTGTGGTGAACTATCTAGTGGAGGTCTGTGGTGAACTATCTAGTCCAGGTCTGTACCTTTCTCTGTGGCCTTTCCTCCAGCCCCTCTAGAAAGGTGGCAACATCCTCGTCGTCATAAATGGTGAAATCCATATCTTTCCCCACAATGCCAACGGAAACGTTCTGCAACACAATAAAGTCAACTCTATTGTGTTCAAGAAATACCTTGGTTATTCGCTCTCCTATGTCTATAATTTTTGCCTTTCCATTCACTGAACTCTAGATATATTATGAACTATAGACATATCGAGGGTCTGCCCTTTCCCTTCAACCTCTTATATAGTGCAAGTGGGAAAAATATGATTTATCTATCACATGCGTAGGGCACAGTCTTGTTGGGCATGCAATTGGCAAAAGAGCAGATGAACAGACTTTGGACTTACCTTGGTGGTGAGATCCTGCTCTGCAGGAAGGGTTTCCCTAAGAGCACGAAGACCGTGCTGGACAAGTTCATGAAGGTTACCTGCACACAGACAACGACATAAATAGTTTGAATTATTCATTCAGGCTCCGTTTCATCTACATTTACATTTTGATAGCAGATCAAATCGATATGCAATATGTGACACGGGTATATACTTTTAAACGGCAAGGTGTGGGTTTGGACATAGCACTTAGGTGTGCATATATCGTTTGCATGTGGTAGTCCTTACAATCCAGGAATTTCTCCATGCCCCTTTCCAGGTACGTCCGCGCCGACTGAGAGCGGGCACCAATGGACATGGCCTTGCAGTCAAAGTAGTTGGCAGACGGGCAGGTCTGGTAAATGTGAGGCCCCATATCCTAAGAAGGGAGGAGACGGGAGTACTTTAGGTTCACACCGGTCCACCGGGCCCAAGAACAGGACCTCCGTCTACGAACACCACCATTACCACACAAGTCAATGCAGCTTACGTCATAGCTGGCGATAAGGAGACCCACTCCATACGGCCGTCTCCCATATCGCTGTGTTGGGATTTGAGTTTCTGATCGTCAGATTAAGAACAGAATAGGGTCACGAGATTACAGGGGGAAAAAAGGGGGATACTCTACAGACAGAAACAAACGAGCTGATGAAAGGATACTGCTGCCGATGAGGGTGACGAGGCGCGATGCAGGGAGAGCCCTGTCGAACACAAACCTGGAGTCCATGCACTCCTGTCGCATGAAGTTACTGGGGAGGGAGACAAAGGTAGCTTATGATACAGCTTAGACTAAGCTTACACACACTTTTGTTGATGCTGTGCGTGGCTGCCCTCGTTTGGGAACGTTCTTTGGTCGTACCAGAGCAGCCTGGCGTCAGCCGTTAGCCCGGCGATGGAGATGCCAACATGATTGTCGACGTGTAGGATCTTCTTCTGGTGAGCAGCCAACTCTGACTGAGCCCTCTGTACAGAAAGAAAATCTGTCAAACAACGCTAACAGCATAAAACGTGCGGACCAAATTGAAACGCAACCAGGGATGTCGTTAGGCCTGGGCATCCGGGGCAATAGCTCAGAATGTTTTATGAATAGCCCCAGGTCTTTTATTTATTTATATTTATATATATATATATATATATATATATATATATATATATATATATATATATATATATATATAGGCCTTTTCATCTGTCGTTCCGATCATCTATTCAAGCCCTCGAATATGATATCGTTGATCAAAAACACAAGTAGGACTACGTTTTGGGTCATCTGTGTGTCATTCAAGTAACAGATCTACCTCACACACGCATATTTTGCGCGAGCACAAGAGAGAAATAGAGAAAGTGAGAGCCCAGTGGCTACAAATCTGTGCTGTACTATCAGTCTACTCGCAAACTCACCAAACATATGCAGTGCAGACAATGGTGTTTTCCCAGAAAGATTTAAACGATACAAAACAATGTGATCTTTAACATTCTTTTAAGAGAAGAAAGTGTAAGAACTGAAGTTGGCCGATATAGCTATTCCACTGTTTGTTAATGTAAACCAGCCTGTTCAAAAATCAACAACAAGCAATCAATGACAGATCATTTTTGCTAGCCTGCATAGCCTATCTAACAGTGTTAGTTCCTAAAAAAAAAAACGTTTTCGGGGTCTGGGCTAAGCCTCGGATGTCTTTAAGTCCTAAAAACATCCCTGAACGCAACCCTTCAGACGCAAAACTTAGAGAGAAGTCAGAGGAAAGCTGTTCTCCTATGATTTACTCAATGGATTAGAAAAGGTAAGTATTACCTTAAGAGCCACAAGGACTGCATGTGTTTTGGATTTGAGTCCGACTGTAGCAGAGCCTTGTTTCACAGCCTCCATGGCATACTCGATCTGATGGATCCGTCCCTGGAACACAAACAGATCCTCGTCCTTTTAACTGTACAGAGCATTACATAACACCTTGTTTCTTTAAACAAGTCATTGTGCTGTTCCATCCAGCTAGAATGAAGCTGGCAGAATATCACTTACCTGAGGACTCCATACAGTGACATCGTTGTCATATTGGTTGCGGAACTACAGAAATGCAAGGGAAAAAAACGTTTAGTTACGAAAGGGAAATATACACATTTCTAAACGGTACAGCTCAGCCAAAACTGATCCGCTTACATAGTTGTCTTGCATTGTGAATGGTAGCTTAAAACAAACGGCCAGCAAAAATATCAGACTTCTACCTGACCTTGCTATACAACTCTCAAACACGACATGGGAGTGTAGTATGTCAAGTGAATAAGTAATAAGGACAGGAGGCTGGGACTGTAACATAACCTTACCTGGCAGTTAACAGGTCAGGTAATATGAGTAGTAGGAACCCTTGCAACGAAATCGACGCGCGGCACACACTGACTACGTCTCATACTACTGCCCCTAACTGGGTCCTATGAAACCAGTTAGAAACTGAACACTTTCCGGGAACTTTCAGCCTATTTGCAAACATAGGTTAGCCATAGCAGGGGATAATTAACGGGGTAGCTGTTCAGAAACGCCTGTCTTGTTTTGCATAAACGACAAGACAAAATTGTGTCTCAAGCTAAGGTAACGCTTGCTACTTGACTTTAGCTAACGTACGTAGCTAGGACTAGAGTCAACAGGAAAAGTTACCGTGATTCAAATATTTTCAACTATCTGAAGCTGATATACAAACATATGTAACATATATTTAGCACCTAGCCAACACAAGTTAATATTAGAAAGTTAGACAAGTTAGTTAGCTAGCTGTTACGGTAAAACTAACATTGCCAGTGCCACGGCCCATACTCTTGAAATATGACCATGACAGCGTCCACTAACTAGCCAACGTTAGCTAATAGCTAGCTAATTTAGCTGGCAAATAGAAACCGAAAGCAAAGAACCGTTTTCCGTAAATGTAAATAAATGGTAGCTTACGTAACACAATTTAGCTAAAAGTTAATTTAGTATTATGCTAACTTCAGTTCTGTCATGTCACTAACAAGAACAAGTGAAGCTAGCAAATCCTACTAGTACTAGTTTGCTTGCTAGCTTGTTGCTTCTAGCCCGATTTGCTTGCTAGCTAGCTAACGTAAGCTGAGCAAGTCATCCAACATACAACAAAGTTTGAAGGAATGATTTCTGCCTTCCACCCAGTCGATGCTTAACTGTAATTGTATATCCCAAATGTAACAGACGTTTAACAAACTGCAACAATATTGTTAAACGATCTAAAAAAGGTTTTAATGTTTTAAACTAATCTCACCATTACTCAAGTTTGAGACAGCCGCTTCTTTGCTTGACTAGGCTGAGCTGTGATTCTGATTTGATTTGTTTTCCTGCAACATTCATAGACATCAGGAAGAGCAACAGATTCAGACGGTTGGATCGCGAGCGTTGGCAGAAATTCAGGGCCTATGAAAATAGATGTCAAACAACTTTTGGGTCAAGCCCGCTGATGCCATACAAAGTCAAGCACTTTTAGACGTCTATTCATTCACTTAAATAATCCATCTTTAATTGGATTAAAGCTTTCCTGTAGGCTATAGGATCTGTTTCAGTGGACACACGAGATAGCCTAATTGCGGATGTGCAACCCAAAACTCATTAACGTTTAATAAATATTTTATTATATTTGAATTATATAGGTTAAAATGAAAGAAGTGGGACATTTTGAATCATTTTTGAGCAGGCACAAACGCATAAACGAACTGCAGTGCGACTGGTTAGCCACTGGAATGCAGCAGTGAGTCTCTGGCAAACACCGCAGGATGAGTCTAAGTTTGATCTTCCTTCTTTAGGCCAAGTGTGTGTTTGAGTGTTTTAGTGACTACATCCTGTTTAATTACTTATTCATGTAATGTTCTTTCTCATCTGTTGTTCCAAGTGGACTCACCGGTAGGTAAGCAACAGAAGGCCCAATGACATCATAGCCCATAGCCTATGGCCTATCCTTTAATATAAATAACTCAAAAGTTATTCATAGGAGGTATATGCATCTGAAATGTAGTTCAAACTAAACCAACACATACAATACTTGTTGAAAATATCATAAATCCCTGTTATTCACAATGGTGGCTACATACATGGTGGCAAAGTTTGTCTTGCTGTAGGTTAACCAACATCTCACATGAGTAGTGAAAAATAATTGTCTTTAAGTGGGTGATAGGAGAAGACTTTAGTAAGCTCACTTATCTAATCTAAATCTCAGCATCACAAAAGTAATTATATTTAAAAGGCAATAAAATTACAATTTTTTTGAGCACCAGGTGAGGCTGTGCCTATCTAACCTGATCAACATACTAAGCGACACATTTCCGTGCAGTCTTATATGTTCATGACCACGCTGTTTGTCTTACTTTCCGTCTATGTTTGGTTTTGGGGCTGTTAATGATATCTGGTGCACCCTTGATCCGGAGGAGATGAATTTAAAGCCTCGTGCTGACAAGTCCTCCTCTTCTGCCAAGGCAGCGGCAAAGCGGCTCATGGCCATTACATCAGTGCACCAGCATCCTTTGTGATTGAGATTGTGGAGGCTGTGCTTAGCTCAGCATATATTGCCTGGGCTTCATTTAACGCTGCCAAACGGCCTTAGTTTAATTTTTCAAATGGAGAGCAGCCTGAGTCACTGTGTGACGGGTCCAAGCTGCGCTGTCTGTACTCAGACGAGGGAAGAGGGACATGGCTTCGGTGTTTAAAGGTGTAGCAGTACGTCACTAACTGTTGAGTAATATAGCGCTCATTCTCAAGTTTTAAAAAGCCTCAGACGCCACACTCGTAAGACTTGATGCCAACAAATATGTACATGTCCTAGCTTGTAAAATTCTATTTTATTTATTTAATGGAATACATCTAGGTATTGTTATGAAGTTATCATGTCAGTTGTGCTCCCAACAAAGCGAGGGCCATTTTTCTTGGGGAATGTGTTCATTCAAAAATAAAGTAACCACTCATCACACTCCTGTGTGTGTTACAATCACTCATCAGCCCTGAACCGGAAACAGCCTTTAAAGGACTTCAGTATTCATCTCAATTCCTGGTTGCTCAAATTAGGTCAGAATTGTGGTTAACCTGGAAATCGACTGGACTAATGGGAGCTAAAGCGGCCTGGTCTGCCAAGTGTGCATTAAGCTGGCAGGGAGCCTATCACACTGAGGCCAGAAGTCAGCAACAGCATACCAAATGGACTGACCCTCCTCCCCCCACTCATACATTTTATGAATCGGTATACATCTTCATTGACTTTTACATTTCCTACCAAATGCCAGGGCACGAAGAGCCGTGTGTGTAAAAGGGGGATGCGAGTCCTGTAGGATCACGCCACCATCGTTTCAACTACCGTTTACAAAATAGCTTATGCAGCGTTTTGGAAGTAATATGGCTGAAGGGGCTTTTTTTCAAAATCGGAAAGTGGAGCACTTAATAATATCAGGGTCCGATAGATATCCTCTTTGCTCAGTCTCTGAATCTAATAATACCCAGCCAATAGGTGACATCTTCTCACACGCTGTAAAGTTCACTCATGTAGCCCCTCTCCGTACTCAGAAAACAACAGCACATCATGCAGACAGTGATTGATTACTCAGTATCTGACCGCACTACTTAAACGATCCTGTCATAATCCCACTAGCATATTATAAACTGCAGTGCCTATTTCTGAATGCAATTTTAGGAAACAATATTTTTGTTACAATACGTGAACCTCCATGTTGTGGAGGTGGCAGTTGGGCCAACTCCAAAGTCGTTAACTAAGAAAAATCTCTTATGTTAACATTTCCCCACCAAGTTGTGTCTAGTGAAGATTTTCATGTCACCCTTTGACGACGTCACCATTTTAACGCAGACATAGCCTCTAACCGGTCTTTATATGATCAAAAGCATATACATAGTATATTATATACAAATATTATGTTTATATTGGTCTACATAAAACCTAAATGTACACGTCTGACCTGTCACCTGCCACATGATGACTAACAGAACAGCTGCCTGGACCGACACAAGGCATCATAAATGTGGTCATTTCAGGACCACTCAACATGTTTAAAGGCAAACTAAAAATGAATGTGGTTTTGACCAATTAAACAAATGGAATTTCCTACTCCATGTGTCTGGATCTTTTCAAATACTATACATATACAGATACAGATAGGCACAAATTAAAGGATAAAGCTACAGCATACAAACTACCTTAGGGGCCACCACTTGCCAACAGAACAGCTTCAATGCACCTTGGCAGAGATTTATGGAATGGTTGGAACACCTTCCAACCAACTAAGATATTCCCTCATGTTGCGTTTATATGATGGTGGTAGGGCACTTTATAACATTTTGGTCCCAAATCTCCATAGCTGTTCATTTGGATCTGCTAACTGCAAGGGCCACTGCATATAATATATCGTGTATAATATTTGATTCTCATCTAACCGTTCAGTGGCCCACGTGCCCTGTGGATGGCGACATTGTTATCCTGAAAGAGTGCCATTGCCACGGTCAGGCTAATGCAACACCAGCCCCTCCTTCCCAGGACACACAGGGAAGGAGGAGTTTCACCTGCCCTGTTTTGAGGGTATTTAATCCCTGCATGTTCTGTTCTGTCTTTGATTTCTGCATCCTGAGTTGGTCAAAATAGCTTGTACGTGTTTCCAGCTGCCTGCGGTTGTTGATATATCTCTGATTTTATTGATGTATGCCTGCTCTGCACTCTGGTTATATCTCGTGCCCCAACCCTCACACCAATCCTTTTAGGGCACCAATGTTTCATAAAGGATAAAGCAGATTTTTATATGTCACTGAACATAACAAGCTATGAATACTTTTTATTGTTTTATGCAGTACAGTCTATGGAAGTATCTGCATTTATGGTTCTCCACATTTGAATGGAGGTTTTCCTTTGACACCTGCGGTTTGATCGCCGCTGCTGAAACCCTTCTTCACTCCTTCTTCTCCAGTTGACTTGACTACAGCAACTCACTCCTCCGTAGCATTGGTGCTCACTCACTCCATAAACTCTAGATGGTTCAGAATTCTGCAGCAAGACTCCTCACCAACACCAAGTCCTGGAATCACATCACCCCCGTCCTCTGTGACCTGCACTGGCTACCTATAAAGCAACGCATCCATTACGAAATCCTCCTCCGGACTTTCAAAGCACATCATAAGCTGGCTCCTTCCTACTTGACCGATCTGTTCATCCCTTACCAACCAAAAAGGTCTCTGAGATCATCTACTGCCGCCCAACTCATCGTCCCACAGTCAAACCTACAGAGCCTTGGGAGTAGAGCATTCTCCAGAGTGGCACCAAGGCTCTGGAACTCACTCCCACCGGACACAGTTACCACCTTCATGTTCCGTCTCAAAACCCACCTCTTCACCCTGGCATACAACTGAATACCCCCCCCCCCCCCACACACACACACACACACACACACACTTTCTTACGTCCCTTCCTAACTCACTACCATTTTCCATTTGCTATGTCATCTATGTTATCTCATTTGTCAATGTGTTTCTTAGTTTTGTATTTGTATTTGTATTTGTATATGTATTTGTTCTAGTATGTCCTCAATTGTAAAGTGCTTTGGGTTTTCGAGAAGTGCTAAATAGATTAAATGAATTATTTTATTATTATTAGCTGTCTAGTTTTCCTGTACGCTTTAACTGTAATGATTAAAGGTTGATTTATGACACAATGCCTCACCCACTGACAAAAAGCATGCATCTTCCAACAGTAAGCTCTTGAATGAGTGCATCATACATAATTTAATATCATACACATCGGCTCCATTTATACTTTTGGACAAAGAGAAAAGCAATGTCCCAGTAAAATCCCTAGCACTGTTTCAAAGCTCCTAACGGGGTCAAATCAAAAAAAGCTTCTGACTACTTTAAGGTCCGTACACCTTTAAAAGATTGTAATGGTGCAATTAAACCACATCCATTTGGGTATGCTGGAATTTATACATACAGCAGATCACCTTCTTGACCCCTGTGCTCGGACAGGTGTCATATGTTAGGGTTAGGGTTAGTTCAGCTGGATTGGCAGGATGTGTGCCCCTGTGGAAACTGGAGTGACCAGCTGGTCCATGAGGACCACTTTGATGTGACCAGGAAGCCTTTGTGTGGCACCATTGACCATCAGCAGGTGGTCCCCTGATGGAGGCTATCTAGTAAGACCTCATATCAGAATCAAATCCCACTAGAAACTGCCACCTTGATTATGTACCTGGCAGGGCTCTTAGATCCTCTACCGCTTCTTTGCTGGTAATTCCGAAAGTTAATTATAAGAGGAGCGGAGAAGCATCTTTTAGCTTTTTTTGCCCCTAAACTGTGGAACTACCTTCCAAGTCACATTTGAGAGGCTGAATCAGTCATTAAAAGATCTTGAAACACATCTTTTTAATCAGGCTTTTAATTGAACAAAGTCACTGGGAAATAGCATAAAAAATATTTAAAGAATGCTTTTTTTTTTAAACATTTAGTACATTTTTATTTTGTTTTATTGTTTTGGAAATATATCGTTATTTCATTACTTTTAACCATAATTCCGTCTTGGGTTTTTATTCTCTGTCATGCAAAGCACGTTGAAATGCACTTGTTGTATGAAATATGCTACACAAAAAAGATTATTGTTAAAAAGAGGATGTGCTGAGGAGGTCCTGATATGACATACAGGATAAATCAAAACAAGGGTTTCAAACCTCACTGAGGATATTGAGTCTTCGTTTTTAATGTATAGAATGAAAAAGCATAGTCATTTGAATATTCAAATTATTTTCCCATCCCAGAGGTTGTATTCATATCTGATCTCCCCGCTCACAATATTGACATATATACAGTCCCCTCCAAAAGTATTGGAACAGTAATGCCAATTCCTTTATTTTTGCTGTAGACTGAAAGCGTTTGGGTTTGACACCAAAAGATGAATATGAGACAAAAGATCAATATGTCAGCTTTTATTTCCAGGTATTTTCATCTGGATCTGATAAACAACTTAGAAGATATCATTATTTGTAAAGGAACACCACATTTTTTGTTGAGCAAAAGTATTGGAACATGTGACTAACAGGTGTGTTTTGTTGCCCAGGTGTGTCTTATTACATTTATTATTCAAACAATAAATAACACTGAATGTCTAGGCTCAGTTTCAGATTCTGGTTTTGCCTGTGCAGACTGCAGTTATAGTAATCAACATGAAAAGCAGAGAACTGTCTATGGGTGAAAAGAAAGCAATTGTGAAGCTAAGAGAAGATGGGAAATCAATCAGAGCCACTAGCCATAGCCAGTACAACAATTTGGAATATCCTCAGGAAGAAACAAACTACTGGTGTACTAAGTAACAGACATCGAACGGGACGACCAAGGAAAACAACAGCAGTTGACGACAGAAACATTGTCAGAGCTGTGAAGAAAGACCCTAAAACTACTGTTGGTGAGATCAACAACAACCTCCAGAGGGCAGGAGTGAAGGTTTCAGAATCCACTGTTCGCAGAAGACTTCATGGACAACAGTACAGAGGCTACACCAGAAGATGCAAGCCATTCATTAGCATAAAGAATAGGAAGGCCAGGCTGGATTTTGCCAAAAAGTACAGAGACGAGCCTCAAAAATTCTGGGAAAAAGTTTTATGGACTGATGAGACGAAGATTAACTTCTACCAGAGTGATGGAAAGGCTAAGGTTTGGAGAAAAAAAGGATCTGCTCATGACCCCCAAAACACAAGCTCATCTGTGAAACACGGTGGAGGTAATGTGATGGCTTGGGCTTCAATGGCTTCTTCTGGGACGGGCTCATTAATCTTCATTGATGATGTAACACATGATGGCGGCAGCAAAATGAATTCGGAAGTCTACAGAAACATTTTGTCTGCCAATTTAAAGAAGGATGCAACCAAACTGATTGGGAGATCCTTTGTCATGCAGCAAGATAATGACCCTAAACACACTGCAAAAGCAACAAAGGAGTTCATCAGGGGCAAGAAGTGGAAGGTCCTAGACTGGCCAAGTCAATCTCCAGACTTAAACCCTATAGAGCATTCTTTTTACCTTCTTAAAAGGAGACTGAAGGGAGAAACCCCCCAAAACAAGCAACAACTGAAAGAGGCTGCAGTGAAAGCCTGGAAAGGCATAAGAAAAGAAGAATGCAAAAGTTTGATGTCCATGGGTCGCAGGCTTGATGCAGTTATTGAAAGCAAAGGATTTGCAACAAAATATTGAGTCTTATTCACTTAAATCCATTTCAAGTCTATCTGTTCCAATACTTTTGCTCATCTAAAAATGTGGTCTTTCTTTTCAAATAATGATATCTTCTAAGTTGTTTATCAAATCCAGATGAAAATACCTGGAAATAAAAGCTGACATATTGATCTTTTGTCTCATATTCATCTTTTGGTGTCAAACCCAAACGCTTTCAGTCTACAGCAAAAATAAAGGAATTGGCATTACTGTTCCAATACTTTTGGAGGGGACTGTATATATAAGGTCCTCCTTTAGCACTTTCGCAACAAGGTAGCAATGAGAGAACTCAGTATATATCTGAGTGAATGTCTCAGATGACAATGCACACAGAACTAATTCAGGAAGTGCACTGACACCATTCCTTTCCACATCTTCCATTGTCTGTGTCCATCGTCCACCGCCTGAGGCCAAGTCTGGGATCTCAGACATCAAAACATTACTGAGCTCAAAGCATTTCCTTGGCTCGCCAACAAATGCCCAAACATTAATTGCATTTACTCATCCGCTCCTGTAGATTTGAGATTAGCTAATGTGAGAGGTCACTTCTGCAGATGAGAGCGAGTCTTGGCTCGGTTTTGCCCACTTTATGTGGAGCCCTTTTTTTTGCCCCAATTTTTCCTCTAGGACTGGACAACAAATCTATAGCTTGTATTTCAACTAGATGATGTGTTTGGTTGGGACGGGGTGAGATGCAGCCAAACTCTTGGGCTCATTATCCTTTTATTATGACCTTGAAAGAATGTGTCGACCATTCCATATATTCAAAAGGAGATAAGCTCTTGTCTTGTTCAATTCTGCCAACAGATCCATTGACTGTTGAAATATCAGTGTTAGTTTCATTGACTGGTTCAAAGGGAAGGCCAATGCTCTGCTTTGGCACCAGGAAACTAATGACCCTTGGGTGGGTGGGTGATCAAGTTTTGTTCCTCAGACACCTGGCTGCTCTTGTTAACCTAGTCATTAAACTTGTTAATGGCCTCTTGTGCTGAGGGATCCATCATGCCACAATAATGGACTTTACGATTGCTTTTAGTGCTTTTGACCAATTGACAGAACTGCTCAATTTATTGCGTGCACGAAATGCAATGGCTGCTCCTGAACACGGTGTGTTAATTTCATTGCCACAAAGCCCAAGCCATTATCTTAAAGACTCAATTACTTCAACGATGGCGACATCGAAAGAATGAGGAGAAGGGGAGGACCAGGGTCAGGGATGGGATGGCCCACAGCCTCAAACACTGGTCTGTTTGGTGGCATAACCTGCTCCTCATTCATGAAAACAGATGACGTTGCCTGAAGGATAATAATAATTGCATCTCTCCAGTCACGGTATAACTAGCGACGAGACAGATCTGTAATGAGCTGAAATGTTCAACTCTTTTCTTTGCTGTGGAGGCAAAAATGATAGTAGACTCTGGCCCCTGTCCACGTTTCATAACCGCATACCGTTTAGCTTTCTATAAATACCGTGGGACAGGATCCAAGTTGATCAAGTGGGATTGAATCTGAAATGGTTCCAGACACAGAAGCCAAGTTTCCTTAAAATACTTAAGCGGAATTGCTTGCTTTTACCAGATGGGGTCTGCATCTTTCTGAGGCTGCTGTTCAAATCATATAAAACAACAACCAAAATGCAAGACATTAAGCCAGTCTTTTATATTTTCATACATATTTTCATACTTTTTTATAATAGTGAGGTCCTATAAATGGCTTTTTATTAGGAAACGTGGAAAAAGTTAGTTGGTATTCCTCTACTACTCTGATAAAATGTAGTAATTGCTCAATCATATGCAGTCTCTCTCAAAAACATCTGTTATATAGTTTAATCAGCCCACTCTGCTATTCAAAAACATATTTTATATAGTTTAACCAGTCCACTCTGCTGTTCAAAACCATCTTTTGAATAGTTTCACCAGCCCACTCTGCTGTTCAATACCAAATTATGGCTGTAATCTGTTCGTGTTAAGTAAATAAATTCATATCTAATCATGATAAACGGTAGATGAGCAGTTTTAAGGATCCCAACCTCTCTTCTACATTGTTCTCATTGGGACTGCACTGTTTGTAAGTGTCCAAACAATTGTTTGCTGATCGGCCCTCTTCCCCTCTCCCTCCTCTTTTTTCGTGAATGAAAGTGGAGTACAACTGAGCAGGAGATGATGTCAGAGCTTGAGCCAGACCTTCCTCCCACGCCATGTGCCACAAGCACCTGATTGATGCCCTGCCGTTTCAACGATTAAATGTAATTTCCCTAATGTCTTCGGTCCCAGGATGAACAGCAGCGGAGCTCGCGAGTCCCCAACTGCTCTAACAAGTAAAGTGGCACTTCACATGGACCTGTAAGTAATGACCTGTCCCCAAATGTTTGCATGGCATTAGTTTAAGTCACCGTCTCACTTTGTATAATAGGGCCAACATGTGTAATGAATGGTACGCTCTCTGTACTGTAGTGAATGCCCACTTGTGTGCATGCATTTATCTGTGTGTGTGTGTGTGTGTGTGTGTGTGTGTGTGTCATACAAACACAGACACCACACACACAGGTTTCTATCTTATTTGATGAAGGGTTTAGTAATCCCCTGTGGGAGTCCACTTCAGGTGTTTAAATAGTCTCTTGACACACTACTGGAAACTAGCAAAATTACCAGCTCCGGTCCACACTTGAACTTGCATTTAATCAAGTGGAGCGGGCCGTGGTGCTGAGCAATGATTAGATTTGGAGATTGAGGGCCATTACAGGAGGCTGGAGTCGCTTAATGACTAAAGTGCTGGTGCTCCTTGCTTTCTATTTAGGAAGTGATTTTTCAAGACAGGGCACAATCCCCCAGGCCTTAAGAGCCCAGTGATGCCTGGAGACCTCGCTTTGATCCTATCAACGGCGCATCTGTAAGATGACACCTGTAGCCCGTGATGGAGGACACTGGAAGCAAACGTGACAACCTGCTGTATAGTGGAAAATAATTAGACATTTCCAGCCATTTTGAACCAGTTGATCATTGATTAGTTATTTCACTTTTAGAGTAACCCTTAGTTTAAAAATACAAAAAATGGTTAGGCAGTAGGTAATTGTGTGTGATGTTGCCTGACATGAGTTCACTGTTAGCCAGCAGTGGTTGACTGGGTTTTCCGATACCTCTGCCAGGTAGCTGGTGTAGCCAAACGTCAGGGCCAGGTACAGTATCACTGGGGATATACAGTCCCCTCCAAAAGTATTGGAACAGTAATGCCAATTCCTTTATTTTTGCTGTAGACTGAAAGCGTTTGGGTTTGACACCGAAGATGAATATGAGACAAAAGATCAATATGTCAGCTTTTATTTCCAGGTATTTTCATCTGGATCTGATAAACAACTTAGAAGATATCATTATTTGAAAAGAAAGACCACATTTTTAGATGAGCAAAAGTATTGGAACAGATAGACTTGAAATGGATTTAAGTGAATAAGACTCAATATTTTGTTGCAAATCCTTTGCTTTCAATAACTGCATCAAGCCTGCGACCCATGGACATCAAACTTTTGCATTCTTCTTTTCTTATGCCTTTCCAGGCTTTCACTGCAGCCTCTTTCAGTTGTTGCTTGTTTTGGGGGGTTTCTCCCTTCAGTCTCCTTTTAAGAAGGTAAAAAGAATGCTCTATAGGGTTTAAGTCTGGAGATTGACTTGGCCAGTCTAGGACCTTCCACTTCTTGCCCCTGATGAACTCCTTTGTTGCTTTTGCAGTGTGTTTAGGGTCATTATCTTGCTGCATGACAAAGGATCTCCCAATCAGTTTGGTTGCATCCTTCTTTAAATTGGCAGACAAAATGTTTCTGTAGACTTCCGAATTCATTTTGCTGCCGCCATCATGTGTTACATCATCAATGAAGATTAATGAGCCCGTCCCAGAAGAAGCCATTGAAGCCCAAGCCATCACATTACCTCCACCGTGTTTCACAGATGAGCTTGTGTTTTGGGGGTCATGAGCAGATCCTTTTTTTCTCCAAACCTTAGCCTTTCCATCACTCTGGTAGAAGTTAATCTTCGTCTCATCAGTCCATAAAACTTTTTCCCAGAATTTTTGAGGCTCGTCTCTGTACTTTTTGGCAAAATCCAGCCTGGCCTTCCTATTCTTTATGCTAATGAATGGCTTGCATCTTCTGGTGTAGCCTCTGTACTGTTGTCCATGAAGTCTTCTGCGAACAGTGGATTCTGAAACCTTCACTCCTGCCCTCTGGAGGTTGTTGTTGATCTCACCAACAGTAGTTTTAGGGTCTTTCTTCACAGCTCTGACAATGTTTCTGTCGTCAACTGCTGTTGTTTTCCTTGGTCGTCCCGTTCGATGTCTGTTACTTAGTACACCAGTAGTTTGTTTCTTCCTGAGGATATTCCAAATTGTTGTACTGGCTATGGCTAGTGGCTCTGATTGATTTCCCATCTTCTCTTAGCTTCACAATTGCTTTCTTTTCACCCATAGACAGTTCTCTGCTTTTCATGTTGATTACTATAACTGCAGTCTGCACAGGCAAAACCAGAATCTGAAACTGAGCCTAGACATTCAGTGTTATTTATTGTTTGAATAATAAATGTAATAAGACACACCTGGGCAACAAAACACACCTGTTAGTCACATGTTCCAATACTTTTGCTCAACAAAAAATGTGGTGTTCCTTTACAAATAATGATATCTTCTAAGTTGTTTATCAGATCCAGATGAAAATACCTGGAAATAAAAGCTGACATATTGATCTTTTGTCTCATATTCATCTTTTGGTGTCAAACCCAAACGCTTTCAGTCTACAGCAAAAATAAAGGAATTGGCATTACTGTTCCAATACTTTTGGAGGGGACTGTAGATAAACGGTAAGTAAACACATACACTAGAGAAATGGCATTCAGAGTGAGTAAGGATATGCAAGGCTACGTAAGGCATTGTGTTACCATCCACAGCTAACTCGATGGCATTGCACGGTTGAAAGCCGCCCGGTATCATTTCAGATACTGTGGCAGATGCTCTGGGGAAATCGTTAAATGTCCCCCAGTAATAAGTGACACTAGGGTGGGCGAGCTGACCTCTACAAGGAGAGGCCTGTCCTGAAAGGTTAGCGTATTGACTTTTCTTTGGGACACGGAGAGACAGTTCAAAGTTCATGCTGGTGTGCCACCTGGCGTTCCTTCAGGGACACAGCGTCAGGGGGTCTCCATATTACGAGGTGGCCGTGTGCCCGCGCGCAGATCGCCGCACCAATTAGGTGGCAGTGCACACGCTCGCAGGTGCACCAATGGGTGGCCCACTGCTCGCTGGAACCTCCCGGGCTGTGCAGTCTGCCGTGATTTAGCGTCTGCGACATGGATATGGCTTGCTGCTCAATAGCACTAAAAGGCTCACCTTGTCTAATGGGGCTCCTCTATGACGCATACAAGGAAAGGCTGACACCCCCCCCCCCCCCCACCACCACCACCACCCCCCCGCTTGTTCTCGCACAGGCAAACCCGCATATTGGAAACTTGAAATATGAAACACACACACATGTCTGCCGCAACACGTAGACACACACGCACACACACACACACACACACACACACACAGACACACAGACTTCCTTGCAGATACATACCATTGAGAGGGAATTGATGCCTTTTGACAGCCTGTTATGCTGTATCATTTCTGATTGGTGACTCCTCTATTGATTTATTGATTGGCGCGTGGGTTAGTCCTGGAACAAGCTGAATCCTACCATACGTATGTCATTGTGTTTTAGTTGTTCACGATATGATATGATTTACTGACACCCATTTTAAAATCAGCATTGTTTGTGTGCTTGACCCAAATAATTAGTATACTT
>CM030175.1:19901747-19989247 GCA_017639675.1 Aplochiton taeniatus
GTTGGCCATTGCAAACACACTGTAAATTCAAATATGATCCAAAATAGTTTTTACACTATCTATGATTGCCCTTGAAACATCAACACCAAGTCCAAAGGTAAGAAAAGCAGATGCACCTGCAAATCATTTTCATCCAATCCCATATTACTGAAATATCTATATTTCTGTTGTCCTACTTCTTATATTTTATTACAGTGTATGCCTAGTAGAAGCTCATGCGGAAATATGTTTTAATATAAGTGGTGTTTTTATTTTTTATTTGATGGTGTGTGTCTGTGTCTAATTGTAGGGTGTAACTGCTCGTCCACTGTTTGGATGTGTATGCGTGTGTACATTGTGCACGGGAGTGTGTGCAGGTGTACCAGAGCCTCCTTTTAATCCATATCTCTTCTTCTGAAGCAGCGTTACAGCACAGAAGCGAGCCTGCAATACGGCCACCTGCGTGACTCACCGCCTGGCGGACTTCCTGAGCCGGTCGGGAGGCATGGGCAACAGTAACTTTGTCCCCACTAACGTGGGCTCCAAGGCCTTTGGCCGACGGAGGAGAAACATCCAGATGTGAGCATTTCAACAACCTTCAGGTTAACGGTGAATAATGCTATTTATCCTGTGTACATTAATGACCTGTAGTTTCCACATCCATGTGAACTGTGTTCCTATAGTTAACCCCTGTCGAATTACTATTCATTCTATATTAGATATTAGGTACCACACATCTGAATTTGTATCCTTAACATTTGGCTGACTGGTGGTTGTCAATAAACTTTTTCTCCCTTAAATGTTCTTCTCTTTCAGAGGTTGAAGCTCAACACGATGACATCAGAACATATCTGTTTGTGGGGGGGAAAACTAAACAAGCAGAAAATAAACATTTGCCCGTCATCCACTCTCCCACATTAAACAGAGAAACAATCTTCTCCAGGTCATATTGTAAGACTCTCATTCCCATCCCGTTGTGAACCTTTATTTTTTGGCAATGAAAAGACAAAAGTAAGAAAAAAAAATACAGCACATTGTGTACAAGAACAGATGACCCCTCCACCCTCCCTCTACCTCCAAATCCGGAGGACTACATATACATATATTTTTTTTTTTTACGAAAGATCCGCTGGGGAAAAAAAAATTAAGCAGCACCGATCGATTTTATTTGTCTTCCTCTTAGAGCACATTCGTACCATGTGATCCATGAATGATCCATACACCATGACCCCATGGCTCATCCCTATCCTCGGCGGCGGCTGTTAGCTGCACCCGGGGGGACGCCATTAAAGATCGGCCTACCCTAGGCTCCCCTACAATGGCTGTGTCTTGTGCCTTGATGTAGAACACTTTACATGACATGATTGTACAGTATGTTTCAATATCTAAAGAAGACCACGGAGAAGAGAATGAACAAAGATTAATATTGTAATTGTGCAAAATGTCAGCAAGATTAAAATGTATTTTAGATACATTCGGGTTTGGGGTACTTGTGTTATTCTTCAAAAGCTTTAGCATTCAGGTCAATAAAGAATGTGGCGGTTGGTTTTCAAATGTTAGAGTTAAAGTAGCTTCCAAACAGTCTGAACTCCAATGACGCCATTGCATCACCATCAGAATTCAACGCTGTGACACCGAATCAGCCCACCCTCACAAACACACCCATATTCATGAATGAACATTCATGACATGTCAAAATGAGTTTGTACTATAAAATGACATTAGTATAATCATTTGAAAGAGCATCAATAAAACATAAAAAAGCTTCTAGCCAACAAATACTCAAATGCAAATTCTATAAAGAGACAATCTGGGTATATAAAAGACTTTGATACCATATGTTTGTAAGAATATGATACAACCCAACTGACATTATTATAAAAAAACAGCATGGGAAATTGCACAATAAAGGCAGCAAACCTGCAGTCAGTGTACGTGTTGTCTGTACGTCCGACACTAAAGTCTGTAGTGTCGGACGTTATTCATTTGTGTTTTAATCTGAAGACTAATCGGAGGATACATCTTTGAAATTATTGATTGACAAAAAACTCAGATTTGTTCTTTCTGGTTATTCACAAACATGTCTACACATACTTAAAACTCATAGATGTTTAGTGCAGGAACTAGTTTATGAAAAATGTAAGTTCATTGTATTGTTATGCTTTCATCATGAAGTGTTAATACAATTTCGATGTAATGCTCCCATTTAAATGATGTTCCAATTCATTTTGGGGGGCCGCATTCGGTGGTAAACAATTTCTTCTCATGTTTTAACCATGATGTACCAACAGGTGGCAATATAAGTGCCTTTACCTAAGTTAGGGAGAAACTTGATATTAGTTTTAGAGTGACATTCAGCAAACCTCAGTGACGTGAACTGTGTTCTCCACAGTCTCCTTTTTATAAATAGCAATTGAAAACACTCATCATCTAGCTATCATGTCAATGTCGATATTCTTCTGCAGGCTCTGAACCTTGATTTTAAGGAAGCAAAAAGTTCAGGCAATGAGTCCACAGACTTCACTTTGCCATGAGCCAAAAACTTTACCAAAAACAAAGCGGTGGAATGTAAAGATGCCGATGAACAAGTACTCAACCCCCGTTATCTATAAACATGGATTTGAAATGTTGAGCCTCCGCGTTGTGACAATAAATCAATCTTAAATTAGTCCCTTCTAGTATTCGGAGAATTATACAATTAAGTATTGAGAAACTATTTTACTAAATAAGGTCCATTTGAATAAAGGTCCCATGAGTAGTTATGCGACTTAAGCTGCTGGAGTGTAGAGAAAACAGGGGAATATGCACTCCCCTCAAGCACAATAAACCTAATCTGTCACTATTTTTTTTACAGTCTTTCCACTTTCTCTCTCTCTCTCTCTCTCTCTCTCTCTCTCTCTCTCTCTCTCTCTCTCTCTCTCTCTCTCTCTCTCTCTCTCTCTCTCTCTCTCTCTCTCTCTCTCTCTCTCTCCCTCTCCCTCTCCCTCTCTCTCTTTCTCTCTCTCTCTCGTCACTGTCTGTCTGGGTTGGAATCAGCTGCAGAGCCGGAGTCGTGCTGGAATTCAAATGGAAACTCTTACTTGAATGGCCAAAAGAAAAAAAAGTATCTTCATATTCCGATAATTGAGGGGGACGGGTGGTTGATGAGTCGGGTGGGGAGGTTTTAACGTCCTACTCAGCAATCCAGCTTGGCCAATGAGAAAACCTTCCTAATAGTGTCCAGCTGCTTCTCATTCGGCCCCTTCCACTTGGAAATGAGACGCCTCGTATAGGAACGGGGACGCAAACCCCCAAATCCAAAGAGAAAGATTACCCTGTGTTCCAGTTCCCAGAAATGTATACCACAAACTCCCTTCTTTGAAAAATGGTTTTGGTTTTGGAAGCAACTTCACTCTGGTTATTGGAACAATTAGCATATGTAAGGTTGCTATTGCATTTTACAGTGAGCTGCTTTACCATATCTAGTTTTTACAAACATTAGCAGGAAGGAACATCACTAGGGTAATCATCAATTTACCATCCGATTATGTGAGAGGTTATACAGGCTATTACATTTGTAGTGTGTGACTGAATTTAAGTTCATGGAGTTGTCCCCTAAGATGAACACAGTGTGATAATTATTTCCATGACAATATTATTAGCTGAAGTATAGACTTGCATTTGTTTCTACAGAATTGTGTACCACACAACCCCAACTCAATTCATTTTTTTCTTTTTAAAGGTACCATTTTATTTTAACAAGGTAGTTATGTCCATGGCCAAACTGAAACCAGAAACCCAGAACCGCTGATGGTCCAGATCCAGAGTCAACACGCTCAGCAGACATCCTCTCACCTTCCCCAAACCCGCTTTTCCTCCTGTGACTTAGAAAGGTAAACACCCTTTCAGCGTGGCAGCAATGGGATTTCATTCTGCTGCCATGGCAGTCCCATCGTCTGCGCCCCCCCCCCCCCCCCCCCCCCCCTCTTTTTCTTTCTTCCCTTCCCTCTCTTTCTTGCTCCCACATCTGGATCCCAGCTCCTCATTTATTTATGTGGTCTGCGTTGTTTTTGTGGGAATTTTAAAAGTCCTTTACCTTGTCCTGTTGGCAGTTTCTCTTCATCTGATGAGGTCTACAATTACATTTACCATAACTGGTCACTTTGCAATTACATGGTCCGCCACAGAGTCTTTCCAAAACGCAGCGCCACAGCTCATATGGCTGACAGAAATAGAATAGTTTCATGTCTGTTTGGACGGCAGCCCAACTGAAACTATGCTCCACTGCCTGACAGACAGAGGGGATGTGGGCTTTTTCTACCCAAGAAAAACCTTAAGGTCACATCAGACTTTGGGGCAGTCCCTCTCTAGCAGGCTTGCGTTCAGCAGCTAGGCTGTGAGGAGAGCGGACAGGGTAAGGGTAGAGGACAATGTCCACAGGCCACGGCAATGAACACCTCTGGGACCAGTTCACCTTGAAGGCACTGACCTAAGGCACGGGTAAGTCTGCCGAATAGTCGACCGAATCTTCTCACTTGGGAGACGCATGAAGACATGAAGGCATTTAAAAATGGTGCTTATCTTAGAAAAGGGGTAACTTCCACCGTGCATAAAATATTGACACCATAACGTAATTTCTTGTACTTTGGCTCTTTGCCTTTCGCTAACCAATTCAACTTTATGTGCAAGTTAGTCCTGTTTAGATGTATGAATTAAAGTCAGTTACTGTACAGCGCTTCTGATGGCAGTACTTTTGCGAACTGTGCAATGGGGTTTCAAAGGTAATGCTTAGAGGTCGAGTCTGAGACAGAAAACTACCTGCGTGAATACCTGGGTCTATGCTGTCAGAGTCGGATCATTTTGTTATCATATAAATGTGGTGAAAAGATTTTGTGCTCTCTGTTTTTAAAGCGTAATGCTAAACCAAACACTAGGTCTATCTCCGGGCCAATGACAGGCGTTGTTTTTTATCATCACATATCTGACAAACCACAAACCAATCATTCTCAAATGGACTTAAAAATATAATGTATGATTATTGAGATTTTTAAATATTGAATATAAATCACTTCATGACAACACTGAAATCTCATATTAAATAGAAAAGACTGGTTGAACATGATTATAGTCATACATAATCATACCTGAATGTTTTACCCATGGTCAGATACAGCGTGCCATTCTAGAACCATTACTGTATAGACTTTTAGGTGAGTGCCCTGGCAATGCCAACTCCTTGTTCAGCTACCTCGGCCATAATGAACCCTCTTAAGGACATTTTGCCCTTTGACTCAATCACACCAAATACTTTCTCATCAAGGCACCATTCAATTCTTCTTTTTATCAGACCCCTAGTGAGCCCAGGCAGACCTCTTGTCAGATCTGGTTTCTTTCGGTTTTCCTCACTCAGAAAGGACACTTTGTGTGTTCGTCATGAGTCACGCTGGAAGTACAGACCGCTGAAGCGATGGCTGGTCGGAGAGTGTGTGTGGGCGTGGACACCAGGGTTTGTTTGCAATAGAAAAGGATGTTGATTATAGTGATGGAGACAATAATGACATGGACAATAATACCACATCTTTAGAGAGAGGGAGGGGGAGAGAGAGAGAGAGAGAGAGAGAGAGAGAGAGAGAGAGAGAGAGAGAGAGAGAGAGAGAGAGAGAGAGGGAGAGAGAGAGGGAGAGACGAGAGGGGCAAGTTGTGAAGGAAAGATTGAAGATTGAAAAGTGTGTCTCCAGCACTGAAGATCAGGCACATGAAGTCCCAGTGTCCAGAGGACTGGGTCTGGTTAATTAACAGACACCATGGTTCACTATGACTGGTTAATGAACAGATATCATGGTTCCCTATGTCTGGTTAATGAACAGACACCATGGTTCACTATATCTGGTTAATGAACAGACACCATGGTTCCCTATGTCTGGTTAATGAACAGACACCATGGTTCCCTATGTCTGGTTAATGAACAGACACCATGGTTTCCTATGTCCTGTTAATGAACAGACATCATGGTTCCCTAAGTATGGTTAATGGACAGACACCATGGTTCCCTATGTCCTGTTAATGCACAGACACCATGGTTTGCTATGTCCTGTTAATGAACAGACATCATGGTTCCCTATGTCTGGTTAATGAACAGACATCATGGTTCTCTATGTCTGGTTAATGAACAGACACCATGGTTCCCTATGTCTGGTTAATGAACAGACATCATGGTTCCCTATGTCTGGATAATGAACAGACACCATGGTTCCCTATGTCTGGTTAATGAACAGACACCATGGTTCCCTATGTCTGGTTAATGAACAGACATCATGGTTCCCTATGTCTGGATAATGAACAGACATCATGGTTCTCTATGTCTGGTTAATGAACAGACACCATGGTTCCCTATGTCTGGATAATGAACAGACATCATGGTTCTCTATGTCTGGTTAATGAACAGACACCATGGTTCCCTATGTCTGGATAATGAACAGACATCATGGTTCTCTATGTCTGGTTAATGAACAGACACCATGGTTCCCTATGTCTGGTTAATGAACAGACACCATGGTTCCCTATGTCTGGTTAATGAACCGACATCATGGTTCTCTATGTCTGGTTAATGAACAGACACCATGGTTCCCTATGTCTGGTTCATGAACAGACATCATGGTTCTCTATGTCTGGTTAATGAACAGACACCATGGTTCCCTATGTCTGGTTAATGAACAGACACCATGGTTCTCTATGTCTGGTTAATGAACAGACACCATGGTTCCCTATGTCTGGTTAATGAACAGACACCATGGTGTCCTATGTCTGGTTAATGAACAGACACCATGGTTCCCTATGTCTGGTTAATGAACAGACACCATGGTTCTCTATGTCTGGTTAATGAACAGACACCATGGTTCCCTATGTCTGGTTAATGAACAGACACCATGGTTCCCTATGTCTGGTTCATGAACAGACATCATGGTTCTCTATGTCTGGTTAATGAACAGACACCATGGTTCCCTATGTCTGGTTAATGAACAGACACCATGGTTCTCTATGTCTGGTTAATGAACAGACACCATGGTTCCCTATGTCTGGTTAATGAACAGACACCATGGTGTCCTATGTCTGGTTAATGAACAGACACCATGGTTCCCTATGTCTGGTTAATGAACAGACACCATGGTTCTCTATGTCTGGTTAATGAACAGACACCATGGTTCCCTATGTCTGGTTAATGAACAGACACCATGGTGTCCTATGTCTGGTTAATGAACAGACACCATGGTTCCCTATGTCTGGATAATGAACAGACACCATGGTTCCCTATGTCTGGTTAATGAACAGACACCATGGTTCCCTATGTCTGGTTAATGAACAGACACCATGGTTCCCTATGTCTGGTTAATGAACAGACACCATGGTTCCCTTGTGTCTCTGCTCCGGTGGCTCCACTCTCATCCTCCTCTCCTCTGACTGTTTAACCCTCATCCCACCAACATATTTAATATACAAGGAGCGCCAACTGGAATAAAATACTGTAAGAAACAACCATCATAGCAAAAACCTTTTACTTATTTCTTTTCAAAACATTATTAGTTATGCAACTAATGACATCTGGAAAAGGTCTATCTAATCTAATAGTTCTATTTATTAAAACTGCATATTTGGAATTTGGTGCTTCTGACTGGGTGGGGTCTTCCGGGACCCCAATACAATATAGTATAGTATAGTATCTCTAAAAAGCACGAATTAAAACAGAAAGAGAAACAGTGAAATGACATGATTAGGAACAAAATGATTGATAAAGTCATGAAAAGTTGGACAGATGGAATAAAGCACCTGTGAGATATGACCAACAGTATTCCTCTGGGGTCTGCAGGGTCCCCAGTTGGTAGGGTGAGGGTAGCTGTTGAAAAGGACTTGGCCTCACTAACTCAAAGCACACATGTAGGTGTGGCCCTCCCTGGCTTCCATACTGTTTAATTAGGTTCACTCTGAGGGCGGGGTAATTAGGGGTTTCCGCTATAAATATCCTTTCCCTCCCTACCGCCACGTTCATTGTCTCAAGCCACTGAGGAGGAGCACCAGTGGAATAATTTAGTATTGTGCCCTGGAAAGGGTGTGCCATGGGTTGATGTGACTTCTTCAAGAGTCTTTGCTGGCTACTGACTTTTTTTGTGTACCATCAGTTCAAAGATCACTGACAAATTTTGTGTCATCAAATGGATAATAGGTAGACCCCAAGGTAATATCTTTGGAAGAATAGGGCCGCTAGGGAGAAGCTATTTGCTGGATTTGAGCAGACGGGCCTGTGGTTTCCTTCCACATCTCCTTTGCTATTTTTCTGTCTTGGCCTCTCTGTTTCTTTTCCATACCCTTTGCGGGGCAAAACCAGAGTCAAGGGAAGGGTCGGTTTAAGTGCCCCTCCTCTTCATCTGAACGTTTAAAGCATCACTCAGACTTTGCCTGGTTCTACAAATATTTCAAGTACAAATGAAGACAAGTTCCCTATTGCTTTTATTCACTTAAAATAGGCTCAAAATGACAGACATTCTCACGGCCCCCACTAAGGGCAGAATGTATAAAAACATTGAGACCAGTTCTCTTGTTTTCCCAGAGTTGTTTTTATAGAAACACATACTTCTAAAGTCATTGAAAGAGGGGACATTCGCCAGGTCTGTTCTATGATGATCGTAGACACATACCAGACAGCGTTGCTGCCACGATCCAACCTTAGTAGCTCCTTCACCTGGCTCCCAGATGTTGGCCTTTTACCTTGGCCATGGAAAGCTGACACGGAGTCCCGTGTGGAGTCAGAGAGCTGTCTCTTACAGGTTAATGAAAGCGTTGGCTTGTTTAGAGACTTCTGGCATGCCCTCATTTGTAAAGAAGCAACCTTGCCTTCTTGCATGCTACTGTAGTTTGATGGAGGGAGGGTTTGTACAGTATTAGAGGCCAAGTTTTTATTTTGTCAATCGATCCCTTCCTCTCTCCAATTCGTAACTCACACAAGTGAGTTAAGTTAAGTGCTTTGGGTGTCTGAAAAGCGCTATATAAATTAAATGAATTATTATTATTATTATTATTATGTAAGAGGCTACATGTTGACACAGCATACAAGTACTATTTTGCCAGAAGTACCAACACTAAACTTACCGGTTCACTTAGTCTCCTGCTCTGTCATCCAGAAAGCTCAAACAAGCTCCTCACAGGACTCGCCTAACCACTGCATCCACTGACACAAACACCGTTTGAACCACTTCAACTATGGATGACGTGTGTGGGACACGTGGGACAATCTTCGGGCTGCCCTGTTGAGAGGGCCGCTGTTGACACATGGCTGGGAGAGCTTGTGACTCATTCAACGCTCTCCCCAGCCTGGTGCTCAATTAAGAGGGCGCAAGTAGACATTTTGGCGTGGGTGGGCCCTATATGGCAGCCGCTCTGGGGCAGAGGACTGGGGGACGAATCAATATCCGACTGGTTGAATTAGTCCGAGCTTGAAGCTCTCCTTTTTAGCTTCTGTGATCTTCTGTTTCTCTCCACCTTCTTACTGTTCTCATTATTCTTCCCTTGCGATCCCTAGACCCCCAAGAATGGATCGGACAAACGAGGAAGTCTACAGGCTTGTGGGCTTCTGCGCTGTCTCTTCATCATTAGCACCGGCACCTATGAGCTTGCACTTGATATCGCTGGCGTGACACTGGAGGACACTCGGGGCTAACCATGGCACTCACACACGTGGTTACCCACAGTGAAAAGGGAAGGTCACACGCCTCTTGTTGAGCGAGCGTGTTGACACAGCGGCGCCTTCCTCGGGGAGTCTTGAGACGGGTTTCTCCTTCCTTCTAGTCACTCAGTCTCTCCCTCGCTCCTGTGACTTCCTGCTCGGTAACCACTTCTACCATCTGTTTCTCAGGAAGTGAACGAGGGGCCGTTTTTGTCGACGTCCCCACTATATCCACCAACAACATTTCAAAAATCAACATATACATATAAAACATATATACACATCTGCTAACATCAAAGCTGTTATGCGTGTGGCCAACTGGAAGCCAGAAGTAAAAAAATCCACAGAAATCAACTGTTTTTCCTGTTATTTATATATATTTTTTTTGCGCACATTGCGATTTCCACTGCGGATATTTACTTATCTTCCTGACCCCATGTGTGGCCCATTTACCCAGGGCTTTAGATTGTGTGGTGGAATAACACAAGGACTAAAATACCTCCCAAATTCCACCATGCCTCTGAAGTAGGGCCTGTGTTTCTTGGCGTGAGTATACTCACCCCCCGCCCCATCCCACCCAACCCCCCCATCCCACCCATAACCCCTCCCCCATTTCCCCATCCCTCCGCCCCATAGACACACGCACAGGCCCGCTCACTTCACCTCTCTCTGTAATGTAAACCAGCTGTAGGTTTTGAGCGTCCTGCCCTCTGTCCCTCCCTCTCCACCCTCTTTCACTTTCATGCCCTCAATCTTTTTTTTGCGGCCCCTCACGGCAGGCTGGTCACGCAACCGCTGAAGAGGCCAACGGCAGAACGTGTGGCATGTTTATGGCTTGGGCACGGGACGTGAGGGTAATTTACATGACAGGTGCCCGTGGGTGGAGACAGACTGATAGCTGGCTGTAAATTCTTCCCGTGGATGAAGCTAGACTCCATGCTGTGGTGGCTGGGTTTCTCTGACACAGCAGTCGCAGGGCCAAAGCCGTGTCCCGGGCCCCTCGTCTTCCTGAGGAGCCGTGTCCCGGGAGCCCGGTGAGGTCATTCTGAACACGACTGACAGGAGAAAACCAAGACGTCGGTGCCAAAACAATCTCAAATGTGGATCCCAAATATTGGAAGATGGGTCTGATGTTGGATCAACGTTATGGAAAAAGACAAGTTTGCGGGCATTCATCTATCCTTGAGTTTGTGTTTTGACCTGGCAGTTAGAAATTAGATGTGCGTTCAATAAAACGTACGTATTCATAAATTATGGTGCAAGGAATGTTTAAACTGTATGTTCCACAAAATGAAAGTGATTGTAAAGTCAAACGTAACTAAACTGTTTCCACCTGCGATGTGTGTGAGGTTGCATCTGGCATGGTGACCTAAGGCCTTGTTGGCACTGGGTGTCCGGTTGTACCTGCACATTATAGTGACAAACCCTACATTTACCTGGCCATGCTTACACCCGTCTTCAATTACGTCAGCATAACGGTGTGCCGGCCATGTGGTGAGTGTGTGTGTGTGTGTGTGAGATCACTCTCTATGGGCCCATTCATTATTAAGCAGCTCCTGATGTTCAGCCGGCCCGTGTTGCTCTGGTGTCATGTCCCCAGTCTCCTCCACAGGACCACGGTCTGAGGATCCAATTGCAGCCTTGGTCTTAAGTAGCGTGCCTTACTGAGTAGCACTCCGGCCCTCGTACCAGTCGAGGTGGCCCCTCTGCGGCTTCGCTCTCCCGGGGTTGTTGGTGCCGTTTGCTTGCCTTCGTTGATGGACGCGAGGTCCTGAAATGCATTCGGATATTTTTCTCGGCGCACCGGCCATCTTTCAGCAGGTATGCCGTTTCTATGAACTGTTATTTAAAAAGCAATGGAAAAGAGCAGTTATTGTTATTATGGTATTACTGGCTATTAAGTTCTAAAAAGGACGCTGTGCTTATTTTAGCAGACTTGCGGTGAAGCAATTTGGTTATTTATGATTCAAAGTTTATTTTTGGAGTAGGAGTTTACTCGGCTCTCTTGGCGATTGAGTCGGGTTGTTGAGAGCACGAACTGAGAGAATTCTCTGAGCCCCATGGGGGCTCTATCGTTTGTAGTCCACTGTTGATGTCTATTATTACCATGACGTCCAACAGGGCAGTAGACCTCAGAGCACACGTGTGTGTTTGTGTGTGTGTGTGTGTCTGTGTGTGTTTGTGTGCATGCGTAAGAGACACACTCTTGTGTGTGTGCGTGCGTGCGTGCGTGTGTGTGTGTAACCTGACCTCGTCTGGTCTCATTCTCTTTGTTGCACGAGGAGAGCAGGTTGCTTAGAGACCTAAAGAGAAAAGGCAAAGCACTCCTGATAACATGCTTCTCATGGGTGTTGATGGGGCACGGTCATACCAACGTAGCCATACAAGGAAGTCCTCATATTTACAGTGGTCCAATCAGGCTCTGGATAGCCTCATGAGTTGTCATGACCTCCTCTATTGGTCAGTACAAGGGCTCAAGAGAGTAATTAGACACAGCTATGGCATGTGAGTGAAAACAAAGGCATACTGGAATTTGGAATATGGTATGGCAAGTTTGTAGTATAATAGCCCTTCCATTGTAAACAAGTCTAGTAGTTCACAAACAAGTCTAGTTGTTTACAACCCAGTGCATGCTTCAAATAAAAACTTTATCAGATTAAAACATAGAAGTCCAAACATGTGGATGGAAGATGTATGAATAACTGAAATAATAAAATAAATGTAAATGAAAATAACCGCTTAGAAGAGGATAGTAATAGTGGAATCCACCAAGTTGGGGATGCCATTGAGAGGTGGAAGAGAGATCAAATCTGGTGAAAAAGGGGATTGCACCTGTCAAAACTATCTACAGGTGTTTGCTAAATAGGTCAACTATCTTCCTGGCAGTGGTGGGTGACATTGGACCAACTTCTGTTCTTTTCCCTTTTTGGCTGAATTAGGTTTGTCGGAACGGAGATCTTTCACATTTCCACTCTATACTCAATGCAGTCCTCAGTTTTGCCAATTAACCCTAGCCCCAGCCCCAGCCCCAACCCCAACCCTAACCCTAACCCATTTCCACTCTATACTCAATGCAGTCCTCAATTCTGCTAATTAACTCCAACCCTAACCCCAATTCTAACCATAACCCCAACCCTAACCCTAACCCTAACCCTAACCTTAACCCCAACCCTAACCCATTTCCACACTATGCTCAATGCAGTCCTCAGTTCTGCTAATTAACCCTAACCCTAACCCATTCCCACACTATACCAATTTGTTTATTCGTTCTACACAGACACTGGAACCAAAAGAAGGAACCATCCCTGTAACCTGTCCCTTTTTTGCCTTTTGTTCTTTATGATTTCTTTTTCTGTCCGGCCTTTCTTTTCTCCATTCCTTATCTGACGTTTATCCGGAACGCTCTCTGTAACCCGGCCTTCCGTCCTTGTCTCCTCGTCGCCTCCTGCTGCAGCCCCACCCTGGCTCTCTCCTCTCGTCCACTTCAGGGAGGTCCGCTGAGGGCAGCTCTCGTGCGGGCTCCGAGTCGGGGAAGGGGTGGGACCTCCCCGTGAACAACCCTGACCCCTGTGGTGTTCCACACACCACACAGGCCCCCCCCCCCCCCCCCCCCCCCCACACCACACCACCACCACCACCCCCCCACACCCGCTCCCCGTCTCTTCATCCCCGGTCGGTCCTCTTCACTTTCTAAGCTCTCTCAGCCCGCCTCTTCCAACCACTACTTTGCCACCTTCACACAAACCTGCAGCCCTCTCTCTCTCTCTCTCTCTCTCTCTCTATGTCTCTCTCTCTCTCTCTCTATGTCTCTCTCTCTCTCTCTCTCTCTCTCTCTCTCTCTCTCTCTCTCTCTCTCTCTATGTCTCTCTCTCTCTCTCTCTCTCTCTCTCTCTCTCTCTCTCTCTCTCTCTATGTCTCTCTCTCTCTCTCTCTCTCTCTCTCTCTCTCTCTCTCTCTATGTCTCTCTCTCTCTCTCTCTCTCTCTCTCTATGTCTCTCTCTCTCTCTCTCTCTCTCTCTCTCTCTCTCTCTCTCTCTCTCTCTGTCTCTCTGTCTCTCTGTCTCTCTCTCTCTCTCTCTCTCTCTCTCTCTCTCTCTCTCTCTCTCTCTCTCTCTCTCTCCACCCCCCACCCCCACCCCCGCCGCACTCCCACACATGTCTCCCTGGCATCACTCCATGTGTGTCAGGCTCTCAAACCTGTGGCTCTCCCTCCCTCCGTTAGCAGCAGGCCCCTCACTCACACACACACACACACACACACACACACACACACACACACACACACACACACACACACAACCCCGCAACTCCAGTCAGCCACAGGTATCCTTTTTAAAGTGTCAAGCAGCACACACAGTGTTCTATCATTAGCCTCATGGCTTCTAGAGAAGCTGCAGGCCACTTGTACAGTGTGTCTGTATCCGGCTCACACACAAAAAGATTTCAGGTCAAAATGCATGAGTTGCAGTTCTGATCAATTTCATTGAAAAAATATGATGTTCACAGTTGTGATTAAACTAGATCTCCTTAAAGGGCAGTAAACACCGTTACAGAGGTTCCAAATGGATAGCTTGGGTTTCCCGTTGTTTGTATTTTCATAAGAGTTCTAATTCTGAGCTGCTGTGCAAACCCCAGGAGCTGTCACTGGTTTCCACGGTCGCTACTGCTCCTTATTTGACAGAGGTGTCAAAAATGATCGAGGTGTACTTTAAAAGAGGCATTATTTTGACAGGCCAACTTTAAAACGGTACGGGGGCGGAGGGGAAAGTTAATAAAACATGGAACGACCGCTATTTTCACACCTCACCATGTTTAGCAACCCAGTCATCTGAAGTGACAGAAACGGTGTTTTATAATGCATTACACTTACTTGTTGTCTTACTTATTGGCATTGGTTCCCTCTTCCCTTCGCCCCCCCATAGCCCTTTGTAGATCAGTATCGGTTTTCACCATAACAAACCAGAAACAGACAGCACTCATGTATTTTCTTTCACAAAATCCCATTTCGAAAAGTTTACCCCTGGATGATTTCTTAGTGCTTCCAATGAGGCATACAAAAAGAAAACAAATCCGAGTCAGTATTTTCTTGCCGTCATACCCGCGATAACAAGAAAAGTTTTGGGGGGTAGCTTCTTTGAGACCCCCCTTTTTAAACTTTGTTTGCAACTGATCTGGAGGTTCAAAATGGGACCAACGTTTTCGTTTGTTTCCCCTTTTATAGTGAGGGTTACATAATCCAATATGAGTTTGGTGACACTGGTGTTATCTAAGGAATGTAACACCCTTCTTTTAGACTCACTCAAGAAAATCTGCAGAAGTAGGCCTTAAATTAGCCACTGATAAAACGTGTCAGATTTACTGTATAGTCCGTCATCTGTGTAGGTCCAGAGCATATATGTTTTTCAAAATGGCAAACTGCTCATCATTTTAGATTTAGGAAAAGCGTAAATTGCTTTTAGGCCCTCTATCGCAGGTGTCTGCCCTATTGTAACCAGTTGTTGTTGTTACTTTGGCTACTTTGTTACTAGGAAGTTGTTCTGCCTTGATTTGTTTCTCAGATACTACTTACTATATTGACTGATGTCTCTGATTTTCTTGAGTTACGGTGCCAGAGATATGGTTTCTCTGACGACAGTTACTATTAACATAGTATATGCTTTTTGATCGATGCTTTATCCAAGACACCAAACAGTACAGTAGCACCAGAGCCATAGAGTACCTGGAGGACAGGACCCATTGGACCATGGAGGACCAGGAGGACAGGACCCACATTGAACCATGGAGGACAGGAGGACAGGACCCACATTGAACCATGGAGGACCAGGAGGACAGGACCCACATTGAACCATGGAGGACAGGAGGACAGGACCACATTGGACCATGGAGGACAGGACCCACATTGAACCATGAGGACCAGAAGGACAGGACCATATTGAACCAGGAGGACAGGACCCACACTGAACCATGGAGGACCAGGAGGACAGGACCCACATTGGACCATGGAGGACCAGGAGGACAGGACCCACACTGAACCATGAGGACCAGGAGGACAGGACCCACATTGAACCATGGAGGACCAGGAGGACAGGACCACATTGAACCATGGAGGACAGGCCCCACATTGAGCCATGCCACTATGTGTGGGACTGGAATGTTGAGGCTCAGACCAGCCTGTTCCCACTCAGCCACCCAGTCCTACCCATGCAACCCCCCCCCCCCCCCCCCCCCCCAACATGATAGCCTTTGACCATTGTCTCGTCCTGCCCTAGGGGAGGATACAGATCTATGGATTTAAAAGGCTGCTTCAAGGATTTGTCTGTTTGAGTCAGCAAAACCCTGGCTGTTTTAAGTAATAAAAAATGTGATTTATACTTTGGAATAAAGAGAACGAGGAAGCTAAGGGATTTATTGTTCAGAAAATAGTAATTTCAGGGAATTGGAAGCTGGCTTTAGTTGATCTAAAGTGGTGAGTGAATTTGCTCATTTCTCACTATTTTTCCATTAAATCAGTTGTTTTTGTCAAATCAAAAATCACAGCTTTTGGCATCCAAGTATAGCGAAACCACACCATTTCACTTTTTGGCTGACATTTTGGTGGCAGTTTCTTGTGCCTGCTCTGTGGTTTCACCACTAGACAATGAGCCAAATGTAAATGTTTCCACAGACCTAGAGATATATTTAAGTGTGACTGCGCAATGGCTAAAACCGCAAAAAATGAGGTCACCAGACAATTAAATCTGGGTTTGGAACTGGCTAGGGTCTAGTAGGACCGAAATAATAGTAAGTGTGAGAACAGAATCGTAGAATGCTTTGCCAATTATGTTGGTTTTTGATTATTTGTTTTTGAAATTGACGTGTTAAATGTTCAATTTAAATTGTTGGCTCTTTTAAAGATGTTCTTTTCCAACCTGTCCAGTCATCGTAGACTTAGTTTATGGACTTGTTCTTTTAGGAAGCTGCTCCTTTTGCTGGTGCACTACTATTTGATGTAGCAGCAAATTGGAATTTAAGAATGGGGATGGAATCTTAACAGAATGTCATGCCCCTTTCCACACAAACATTCAATGCCATTCCTTTCTCTTCACGAGCAACACAGGCAAAGAGAAAAGTGCTGCCACACATATAAAGTAATTTCCCTCCCAGGGTCTTCACACACACAAGCCACCTGGCGGTTATTATTTTATCCAGCATGTGACCGACTGAGACAGAAGAGTCTTTTGTTCCTCACACCTGAATGGGTCTCAAGCTCCACGGCCCAGTCAGGAAACCCCTCATACACGCCAAAGAAATGATCAGCCTAGCAAAAGACTTTCTTGAGGCCAGGCTGAAATGTGTTGTGAGGAACTTTTACATTAGTTTTTGCTACACATGCAGTATTCCATCTGTTTTCCCAGGCATACTCATTCATGATGCCGTAGCTCTCAAGATAAATAGCTGTATCAACAGATATCAAGGATGTTTTGGAAACAAATATTTACTATAATATTCACATGGCTAGTTTTTCATTTGGGAAAGTATTTTAACAACATGAGCGAGACCCTTAAACTAACCAGGTGTAAAAATGGGATGGGCAACCGGAGACAGGGCTTAGCTCTGAACGGCTGTGCACCGCTCGCTGCTCACAGTGTCACCATGGCTCGCCTGAAAGCACGGCCACTTCTGCTACAACAAGAGGGGTCACTTTTGGCACAATGGCACTTGACATCTCCACCGTGATTGCTACCAAGGACTCTCTTGATCGGAGGGATGGAGCAATGGATGGAGGGATGGAGGGAGGGAGCACCTCACCTCACCTCGATCTGTGCGACAATCTACAAAATGAAGGTTGTTTGTGAAATTAGATTGAATAATCAACTCAGTGAAGGTTGTTTGTGAAATTAGATTTAATAGTCTACTAAACGCAAGTTGTTTGTGAAACGGGATTCTTCAAATTATTCTTAATTTGTGTTGGGTGGCTTTGCCTGGCAAATTTGAATGAAAATTGTATTTATTGTGAAACTCGATGTGCTTTCATGGCATATTAAGCGTACTACTGCCTTCCTCCATCTCATGCTTTCTTTCTGATGGTAATAGCTAGATGGAGATAGTTACTTATTTGTGGCAGGCTTTCATCAATAGATGGCATTTCCAGGATATAATACCCCAGCAAAGTGGTGGCATCATTTCTGGTTCAGCATGTGCCTTCTCTGAAAAGAGGCCCAGAGTAACAGTGCCAAGACTGCAGTGGGAAGAGACAGCCCTCCCTTTACACACCCACACGTGGCCCCCTCTCTGGCACCCTGCTCCGTCTCTAAACTCCAGCCCTCTCCTCCACAAATTGTTCCCTCTTTTCTCACACAGCCTTGCCTCCTTAACTCTCTTTCAGGTGATCGTGCACAAACACGGAGTCTGATCTCGAAGGAACTTCAGGGGTGCACTGCATTGTGTATCGTCCTTCTGATAAGCAAATGTTTCAGTGTGCACAAAATAGAACTCGGGTGCTCTGGTTTAAAAATCGCAAGCATCTGAGCATATGCTTGTAAAAAGATCTTACACTCTGCCCTTGCTTACATTCTCTGGTTAGCATCTTTAACGGCTTGGACCTTCTCCTTTCTTCCATCAACCCAGCAATGTTCTTTAACTGTTTGGTAAAAAACCTTGCTTCGTGCCAGGTCTGTTAAACTGGGCTGCTAGGTAGAGACATATGTGCTAATAATACTGCCTGGTAAACATGTAATTTGAAATCATTCCACAGCAGGATGTCATTAACTAAATGGATTAGGACGTGGCCTGGGCCTCCCATGCCTTTGCCGATTTAAAAAGGGACTAATCCAAATGGGATACATCAATAAAAATGCAGAATAAAGTTGCAAGCACTTAAGAACGTCAGCCTCTTTCGCTCAGGCTCAAAGTGGAGAGTCGCTGGCTGGCAGCCAGCCAATAAATTAGAAGATAAGAAATATTATTCCACTGGCACACGGGGGCCTGCGGCTATTTAAAACAGGGGGTTTATTGATAATTGAATTACTTGGAAGGAAAAAAGACAAGACAAGAATAGAAGGCTTGGAGGCAGATCAATAAGGCGATGTTGTAGCACTGGATAGTAGTGGACATGCTTCTGGAGGAAGCACCACAGTTCTGCGTGCAGCGGTGTGTGTTTGTGTAACTGTGGCCGTATCGTTGGCACACATCTGTGTGTTGGGGGACTTAGCATGAAAAGCGTTTCAACTATTTGGCAACCATTCGGCATAATGTACAATATGTGTGTGTGTGTGTGTGTGTGTGTGCGCGTGTGTGCCCGCGCACTCCAGAAAATCACTGTTTGTTGTAACCATCCAATTGTATTTGTTGTAGGTGCTATGCTAAAGAGGAGCGGACGCAGATAGAATGGCAACCCCACAGAGTTCCAGACACAGCAGCTCTCTTTCCTCTTCCCCCATGAGGTAAGTAGCAATCCATGTCATAATGGACTTCCGCTGTGCCTGTCTGGGGAATGTCAGTCTGACAATGTCACTCACACACTCCGGGACGGTGACAGCCTGCGTGGGGTCCTAGATAATAATAGCTCGGATAGAAACTGACCCCCTCTCTTCCCTGCAAATGGGGCCCATCAAAAACACGTCTCCTTGTGATAATGATGTGTGATGGGGGCAACGTGGGATTCAGATGGAACTAAGAACGAGGCTAACACTGGCACCGATGCCGAGCTGTCTTCATGCCGCCTGGATTTTCCCGGAGCGTGTGTGCTCAGAAGAATGACTGTGAACGTGAAGGGTTATGCAGGGTAAAGTGTGTGTGTGTGTGTCCCGCCAACACAGACACACGCAAACACAAATTCAAGCGAACTCTCTCAAACACGCCACATGTTGCACATCCCCAGTTTATATTAGGCACCACACACAGGCATATGGAAAGACCCATTGCATTTGCAAGAAGATCAATCCCTGTAAAACACATGGGACCCCTTAGCCCGGACCCCAGGGTGTCTTCACTAGTACGCTACAGCTACGCCTTTAACCATTTGATCGTGTGGACGAGCTATGCCTTAGGTTTCAGTCCAAAGGGGGCAGTGTCAGGCAAGTCACTATGCAGGTTGGCCATCCGAGTTATTAAGACAGATTGTGTGTGTGTGTGTGTGTGTGTGTGTGTGTGTGTGTGTGTGTGTGTGTGTGTGTGTGTGTGTGTGTGTGTGTGTCTGTGTGTGTGTCTGTGTGCCACATGTGAATGCGTGTTTATGTTTGCGATCTGTATAGATATTAGACAGAGGCCATTCCAATACTTTGCTTGCCACAGTTTCAAACTAGGAGCACAACTGAGTTGGAGAAAACATCTGGAAGTCAGATGTTGAACTAATACCTACATGATGGCCCAGACCTCTTACCGAAAGTCTACCTCAGTAAGACTACATCTGCTGGATGGACCTCTATCGTGCAGGGAGAGACTCTAAACACGCAGTAACCCAAATGCTGTAATTCAAAATCATCATTTTGCTGATAGCTTTAAGCAGTTTAATGTGGCACAGTTATTGTAGAAGTAAAGGCATTTTTTATGTCACATTAAACTGTAATGCAATTGCAGCTTAAGATCGGTGGTGCTTGTATTTAAGTAATACTTTAGCATAATATTGAATCAATTGAATTCTAAATTCTTTTGGGGGTATCAGTTTCCTTCTTTACTAGTTTATAATTTTTCATAGCTTGTTATGGCCACATTTCCAACCAGACCTTGGGAATGATTAACGATGTTTATACCTTTGTTTTTAAAAATCTATGAAGGTGAACACACTGGCAGAACTGAAAGAGGGGTAACAGCAGTGCTACTGGTGTCCCTCAACCCAGCAGTGCTACTGGTCTCCCTAAACCCAGCAGTGCTACTGGTGTCCCTCAACCCAGCAGTGCTACTGGAAGGGAATGTTATTCACAGAGAGAGGAAGAGTTGGCAAAAAAAAAAAGCATTAATAATCCAGGTCAAGGTAGTTTTGAAAAAAATAAAAGGCTTTTAATTCACTGGGCTAGAGACATTAAACATAGACCATTTGGCCCTTCTTCATGGTGTAGTAACACAAAGAAACAAACAAAGTAATTATGATTGCAATCGCCACAGGTATGCACAAGGTGATTCTATGCAACCAAGCACCACTTTCCTAGTTAAGGATGTAGACAAAGGAGGATATAATCCACCATAGGAAACACACAAACAATACAGCATTTAGGTCAACATTGGTCAATCAAATACTGCTACCACTATTTCAAAAGATAACACTGGCATAACTGTTGCATATGGGCTCAGAATGAAACATTCTCCACATAAGTTTAATTACTATAAGCTTTCAGGTAAGATACAAGCCCTTGGTATTTTGCAATTGTTAGCTTTTTGTTATTATACAACTATGGCCTCTCGTTGCTGACAGTGTTTGAGAAGGAAAAACCATGCCTGCACCCCTAAAGAACAAATCAGTTATTTCTACCCAAATATCTCACGATACGCTTGAGTGACAACAGGTGTTCCATTTAGTACCACTGGGCTTTACAATTCTCGTTTCTATGCAATGCTGACTACCAAAGCGCTAAGGTATGCTAGGTGGTTAGTATGTCAGCTATGGTCATCAATATGAAAAAAAGGTTACTATATTCTCTGTCCTCGGTAAACCAGTAACGTGAGTCGTAACAAGAGTGTAACAACAATGTAACAAGAGTCGTAAATAGTCAACTGATTAAACTGTTTAGGCTTTTAGAAAAGAAGGACGAGCTGTATGTGTGTATCCTTTGGTTTTATTGTTACACTTGCATGCGTGTCACGGAAAAGCTGTGTGTCAAAGTGTATTTCCCTGGAGAGGAGCCTCAATACAAAAGCCACAAGTCCACCACAGAATAGTTTCGGTTCTGTTGACTGCGTTTTTTTTTTTGGGTGTGTAAAATAAAATGTGTTCCTTGCTCATTATTCACCGCAGGTACACAGCATTTCTGTGTGGAAGGATAAAGTATCCTTACACATTAACGTCAACCTAAACCTTGCGCTAAACGTGTAATGTTTGACACATGGGCAATGAAATGGATCAACATATTAAGTGGTATGCTAGTAATACAGATTTTTCAAATATTTAGGTTGCACTGATCGTGTTGGTAGCAAGTCTTTAGCAAATAACTTGTATAGATAAAAACCCAACAATTTAAATCTAGTTGATAGAGATCTTGATGTGAGGTAGGGTAACCTGCCTTCCTGCTTGGCCTATTTGTTGTTTTTGGCACCTTTTCTAGTTTCTACCTTTATTATACAGAATATGTTTTAACACATTCACTGATTACATTTGTATGAATATTTAAGTCTTTGGGTATTGTTTATTTTTCACGAAATGATCAAGAAACATTATCTCTGGCATATCTTCACCATGGAACCCTTACGATGTCATCCTTTTAGCCAACATTATGGACTGAAAAAGCCACCTTGAGAGAGATTCTTGGAAAAATAAACGTACTGCTAGAAGTTGTCACGCATTTGATTATGATGATGAGTGAAAAAGGCTTCTTTGCTACTTGGACTCAATTTGTTCAGTAGTTCCCATGATTCCATTCATTGGAGTTGTACCTTTGTGCTCAACTCATTATCATCAATTATCTCACAAATTGGACCTGTGACAAATGATGAACCTTATTACCACAATTTACTTGGGACCCATTACCTGCAATGCCATCATCATATCAAGTTTAGTTTGGGATTATTTATGAGGATGGGTACAGTACACCCCCGAAGATTGTCTCCTACGCTGCATATTCACATATGCATTACACACATGCATATTCACATATGCATTACACACATGCATATTCACATATGGATTACACGCACAAACACACACCATAAATTACATCAAAAAACTTCTTGTCAACATTGATGCCATTTACCTTTTTCCTCTTCCTTTATTGTGATGCCTTATGACTAAAAGTACAATAACTGCATAAGGTAACTTTTGTCATGCTCACATCAACACATCAGCATTCCAATAAGTAGGTAAGAGTTCATTTGAAATGACTAAATTGGTTCTCGGGCTTGCTTGTTTTCCATGACTTGGTCTCTACCTCTTTGCTTGTGTATTTATCTCATTGCATGTGTGTTTACGTAACACCCCGAGCAATTGCTTCAATCTGATTGGCTCTCCAGTGGTCCGTGTGCAAGGCGCCTCACCTTTCTAGCAGCCTGCGATAACAGGCATTGCCTCTGAGCCTTGGGTAAATATTTGTTATTCCTTACCAACTGAAGTGACCTATTTCCCTCTTTTGGAGAACAAAGCCATTATCATGACAATTTCTTTCAGTAGAGACCATTTGGGGGATGGTGTTTAGTGTGGAGATAATTTATGGGACTTATTGTACGTCATACGGTCATATCCCCTGGCAAAATGGGTAATTTCGGCTTAAATTCATTATATACTTACTTTTGACTAAATACTAATTGCTCAGACCCAGATATGGTGGCCGCGAAACGAATCACGGCAATTAATGCTCTGAAGCCCGTTGATCTCCCCCGCGCTGATGACACATCAGTAATTAGTGCCCTTTTAGGGCATGTGAGGCTGCTGGGAGGTGATAGAGGGAAGTCTGGGGGTACACCTCCGACCCCTACAGTCCAGAATTAGGTTTGGAGAGGTGGCGCTTGTGCCGTGTCACTGGAGGTGCAATACTGGGCCATTAACCATGACTACGCTGATATCAAGCTACCAATTGGACTGAGTCACTGCAGAGTGTGTGGCCCCATCTGATCTGCGAGCACAACATGGTAGAATGGCTGTCGGTCTGAGTGGGTTCTAAAATGACCCTGGCAACTGATGCCACAAACCCTTTGTTACTTTGGTTCTGAAGAGTCCTATTGTCTTATAATATTGATATTTGGACTTAGTAGTTTGGCGGCACATGTTATAATAGTGTTTTTTCTGATTGTACTCTAGAATGATACTGGCAACTTTGGAAAACTGCCATATTCATAAAAATATCGCATTATTATATTTATTTTATTGGTTTGGCTAACAACATTTTATTTTCAATATTTTAATACAGTCATGATATTTCTAACAACACAAGACACAGGTTTATTGCGAGAGTGTACACATACAGTAGTAAGGCTTATTCAATTACTGTTGGTGGCACATTTGATGAGACCCAGTCTGCATTGAGAAAACAGCGACAAGAATATGTCTGCTGGTGAATTCTGCAAAAGAGAGTCCTTAGCTAAACTTCACGTTTCTCTAAGTAAAAATGAGTGGTGAATAATCTCATCGCTTTAATAATATATTAAGCAGAATATTCTCATTGCTTTAATATATTAAGCAGAATATTCTCATTGCTTTATATTTTAAGCCCAGACACAGAGGAGCAGTGCAAAGTTCTGTTTTTTTAAAGAGAGGGTACACAAATGGAGCGTTATCAATTTGAACAGAATGCCTTTAAGTTTCCACTGACTTCTAATATATACTCAACGTTGGTATGATCCAATCGTTTTTGTTCCCGATCAGCCATATCCAAGAGCTGGAGCATCTCAAGAAGAGATGGGCTAGTGACCTTCTCTCCACTTGTTTACTCATGGCCAAGGCGGTGTGTAGCTATCGACCCCTGTGCCTCCCCCGTGTTGATTTCACATTGAAGGACTGGGGAATCCCCTCGTAAGCCAGGGATCATTAGCTTCAATGGTGGCTATGATTGAAGGGGGGGAAGAGTGTTTGCTTAGTTCGACCCAGCGGTAAAGCCCTCTCTCTTTAGCGAAGGGAAATGATAGGTTTGCCTAGCAAGAGGCCGCCTCACCACTCATTGGTCAGTAATTGACCTCACTTTCAGTATTGAATTTTGGAGGACACTCCGTTTTGCATGATTGCACTGTTCGGAATGCTGAGAAAAGCTTATAGGATTGTCCTTCTTAATTGTGTTAGTACTACTTGTGTTACATTGTGACATTGTATTTTCCCCGTCACACTTATTAATAATATAACAACCATACTTTTAGCTGTGCCAACAGGCAATAAAGAAGCATCAAGTATTTTGTGCAATATTTTAAAACAGCAATATATTTATAAAATGTGCCCACAAAATGTCGTTTGGTGATGGAATGGAAATTGAAATAAAATCATAAAAAGGCCCCACTTTGACTGGAACTTATCGGTCCTTTGTCTGTCCGCCTCTGTCTTCCAGCAGCAGGATGCACTCGCTCCAGATAGACTCGGTCCAGCGCTGGATGGAAGACCTCCGGCACATGACAGAGGTGGAGTGCATGTGTGTGCTCCAGGCCAAGCCCATCGGGGTGGAGGAGGACGCGCAGGGCGAGCTGATCGTGGCGGCGGCGGGCGGCGGGGGAGGGGACACGGTGGCGCGGGACAACCTCCAGACGCTGCTGCGGCGGGCGCTGGTCGTGAGCACGGAGCTGGGCAAGATGTTCCAGCGGCTGGAGAAGGGCCGCTGGCAGAGGGTCCACAGCACGGCCATCAGGGCCAACTGCCACGTGCGCTCGCTGGTGCACGAGTACGGGGCCGCTCGCAACACGCCGCCGGAGATGCAAAAGGTGCAGGGCTCTGAGATAACGGGGGCATTCACGATGTTACCAAGGGTGTTTGGGTTGGCCTTTGTCAGCCAGGAAGGCCATGCTGCTCAGTGTGGTGATGACCCTCACAGATATACAATGGCCGTAAACTGGCGGTGATCTGGCATGCTTGTCCAATCCCCATGGTCCATTGGACGCAACACTTCGTGCTCAGAACAGCCAGGCAATGGCAGTTTTCAACCCACGCTTTTGCCTTGCTGACGCAATGGTCTGTGATGTTAAAAAAGGATCACACACTAAAACCATCCTGTGGAAAGCAGCTTCTCTGCATTGACTTGTTATGCTTATAGTTCATATTGAAAGGAACAGGAAGTAAGTGGATGGTAAAAGGATGACACAGCTAATGACAGAATTTACCAGATTGGTCCGAATCCATAGTAGGCCTTCCCACTTCTTTACATGTAACTTTACAGTTTTTACACCTTATTGTTTGGTTACAAGGGCGGAAGATACCATGACTTCATATTTCCATCTGCAAGAGCCACTACGTAAACTGCGTTCCCTGACCATTCGTGGTTATTCAATCATACTTCTCGGACACAACAAATATGGAAATGAGACTCTGAAGCTTGTCAGGTTTCGTTGTGCTTTGTAGAAGATGACACACAAAGACCCATTATCCATTGAGCCTGCACAACTCGTTTTTTCCTGTCAACTGTAGCGTAAGTTCATCCATTTTAAAAAGGATGCATTTGAATATCGGCTAGTCTTTTCGTTGTTCAACCCCGGGGCCATTGAATGTTCTGCACATGAATCACTGGATGATCTTGATTTAGGATTCTTTTTTTTGCCGTATTCCTACCGCTGTTTGTGTGTGTGTGTGTGTGTGTGTGTGTGTGTGTGTGTGTGTGTGTGTGTGTGTGTGTGTGTGTGTGTGTGTGTGAGTGTGTGTGCGTGTGTGTGTGTGTGATTGTGCGGTAGTGTGTTTGTGGGAGTGTGTTTGTTGATGTTTTGCATCTAACAGCACAGCCTTCTTTTTGAATGGTTTTTCAGTATGAGAAGTCCTTGCTGGAGAAGTGCATGGAACTGACCAACATTACAGAAAGGTAAAACACGTTCTAAGTAAACTACACGTTCAAGCAGTGGAACCATCTTCAACACATGTTTTAAGTAAACTACACATTCAAACCGTAGAACCATCTTCAACACATGTTCTAAGTAAACTACAGTTCTAACAGTAGAACCATCTTCAACACATGTTCTAAGTAAACTACAGTTCTAACAGTAGAATCATCTACAACGATTTACCAAAGCTTTGCACATATTTTGAACTGCACAAACTCAGGTTTGATCGCTTTGTGCAGACAACGGTCCAATGACACGCCATTCTCTCCCCAGGTGCCTTCGCACAGAGGATGAGTTTTTCCTCAAGTCCATGAGGGAGGCGATACACGAGATACTGACTGACGTCAGCGATTCCTTCAGCCACATGATAGACATGGCCCTGGCCAATGAGATCCAGGTATTTCCTCTTTTATTCCACCTATTAAACGCTTCAAATGTCTCCCATGGAAGGTAGAATTGAGTGGGCTGAACAGTGCGCTCACAATGCCCAGATAGCACACATTCATTTGACAGTTCTATGCACGTGTGTGTTCGTTTACAAACGTATAGTAAGTACCTGAACCAATGAAAAGATTTCGACACGTTTGGACGGCTTGTTAACAAAACTTATGCCACAAACAAACATCCCCTCTTCACACACACACATCTGAAGCAAACCCATACACGCCATGCTATAGGGAGTCTCCTAAATGCATTGTTCTCAGGACAGAAAACAACGTCGCCGTTGCGACACAGGGTGGCACACCAAAGTAATCATTTGCTCAGTCATCATATAGCATTTCCTAGTATAACAGATTACATCTTTCCCTCCATCAAGAACTAATCAAAACCAATAGACATGGCGTTCCACTTAGTTTCCTCCACGTATTGACTATTACTGCAGAGTAAAACCCAATTCCCAACGACATAAAACTACGGCTGTAATACGGTGGTGCATTTTCTGTCAAACTGTAGAATCGAATTACATCCCCAGTCTTGAAATCCGATCCGGCCGTTGTTGGGACAGCTCGTTACGACCCGTTTACTGTAGGTCGTAACGTTGTCGCTAATCGGATTCCGAACCGCCTGGATGGAAATGGAGTCTCTGGGACTGACACACCCTCTGGCTGCCCCCAGATCCTGATCCGGCAGATTGAGTCGTCTGACAGCGTGTACACCATCGGCAGCGCCATCAGCAACCTGCTGTCCCTCACCCAGGACGGGCCGCAACTCTGCAGCATCATCGCCAAGGTGGGTTGAGCACACCCCTCCACCGGCACAGCCACACTTCTATTCTCCGGACCCTTAAAGCCACGGCATCACTTCACCGCCGTGATCGGCGATAGATTTATCTTTTGCGCTTTTGCCAATCCAAGTCCTGCCTCTTGTCTACCCTGAGCCAGCCCCTCTGAGGCCACAGCCCCGCCTCACCCCACTGTTGTAAACCCAGTCTCAAACCCAGCACCCGTAGGGGTGTGTTCATTGCGCTGTAGCCCCCCCCTGCCTTTCTCTGCACATCTTAATGGAGCTATCTGGAGCTCAGATAAGACGGGGCTGTCCAGACCGCAGGGCAGGCCATTAGTAGGATGCTCGCCTCAAGGATGCTTTTGATAAGACTCTTCCAGATGGGTGCGGGAGTGCACACACACACACACACACACACACACACACATTCTTACAGACCACCAACACACACACACACACACACACACACACACACACACACATTCTTACAGACTACCAACACACACACACACACACACACACACACACACACACACACACACACACACACACACACACACACATACACACACACACAAAGATACATTCAGGCATTCACACACACACACAGACACACTTTTCACTGATGTTAGATCCGATCAATACTGTCAGTTTGCATTAGGAGGGAGCATTGATCACGGAGGCTGGCTGCTCCTGGTGCTTTACCTCTCCATCCCTCCACTCTGCTTACACCTGCTTCTACCCCAGCCCAGGGTTCAGAGGACCTGGACATCAAACCTGTTAATAAGCCCAAATGAAGACACGCCGCCCCTCCCCCTCCCCCTCTAGATGCTGGGGCTATCCAAAGCCAGTGTCTCTCGTTGGGCTGAAACGCATTGTGTAACTTTTGGTGCGAGTCCAAGCGATTCCGTCATGGCGGCTTGCGGCTCGGTGACGTGCTTGCTGCTCTCAGCGATGCAGTGGCGCCGTTAGAACCGGCCCCTCCCACTTCCCTTCGCCTCACTCAGCCACCTCGGGCCGTCGTGCTTTTAGCCAATGACGTGCTGCGTAAAAACAGCAGTGACGGTGACACTGGGTCGACAACCTTAACAGGTTCATGGCTATGTTGTAGTTTACGTGGATGTTTGGCCCTGGAGGTCATGTCCAAATCCTTGATTTGGGTTGCAAGGCCAATCAGATAATAATTAACAATTTTGGAGAGAAAAAAAGCCGTCTTTTATACAAAGAGAAAAGACACTTAAAATCAGTGAGGTATGAAATGCATAAACCACACACAACAGACAAGCATTCCCGTTCACAAACATTCCAAAAGGCAGTTTAAAACCATTAGGACCTTAAACAGTTAGTCGAAGCATATCCTAGTGTTACCAGTCTCCCAACATTGCTTTTAAAACATCATAGGGAACTTAATACTTAGACCAATAGCTTATCAGCCTCTTGACGCATATTCCAAAGATTTACAGCATTGATTTTACACTTTTTTTTTGCTTGATTTGAACTTACTCAATACCCAAAGCATAAACCAATACTCAATTTTGTTCCAAAGTTGACTCATTTGTACTTGTTTTGTAGATGTGGTAATTGCCCGAATTAATCTGCAATTATACCTTCTGTTCTCCTGAGGGAGGGCCATTCCACATCTTCAGAATGGACACGCGTATGCCCTGAGACATTAATAATGAAACCCTACACACAAAGATGAACAGAAACAGAAGGCAAAAGAGAAGACCATATTAGGACTTGTTTTTTATTATAAGTATTGTACATACATTCTTACAAATAAAGTAAATACATTGTCAAATTGAACACCATTGTATATTGCATACATAGAGAGCTACAGGAGAAAAGCCTCCATATAATGATTTCGAGCATGTCCACTGTCTCTGTGTTTATCTTGTACTGGGGTGGATAAGGTGCTAAAAGCACCCATGTTGGCAGATTCCACAAATCTTTTCCCTCTCATCCCTCCATCTGACACAGGGAGCAGTAGTTACTTGAGAGTGCGATGTGGTAATAGTTCCAGGGGGCGAGATTCACGTCGGTCCGTTCTGAAGTGCCGTGGGCGAGAGAAGTTCAGGCTGAGTTCAGAAGCATTTAACGGCACGTGACATTTTGAATGTAATTCCATCACTAAAATTAAATAATGAACAAAGGCTTCCCTTTCCATCTCAATCCCCCTGCCCCCCCCCCCCCCCCCACTCTCTCTCTCTCTCTCTCTCTCTCTCTCTCTCTCTCTCTCTCTCTCTCTCTCTCTCTCTCTCTCTCTAGCTCTCCATCTTCTCCCGTGTCCAGCGTTTTAGACTGAGGTGAATTATTGGCACATCTCTTAGGAAATCACGAAATAATGAAGGGAGGGATCTTTTCAAGTTGGCTTTAAGAGTGCAGGTCAATGCTGGGGATGCATCTTGGGATGCAAACCAAATGTTAACCGAAGGCTACATATTGGCTGGTTGTGGCTCAAACATGCAGCAGGGATCTTGGACACAGTATCCATGGCATTCTAAACCTGCGGCAGGGATCGTGGACACAGTATTCATGGCATTCTAAACCTGCGGCAGGGATCTTGGACACAGTCTCCATGGCATTCTAAACCTGCGGCAGGGATCTTGGACACAGTATCCATGGCATTCTAAACCTGCGGCAGGGATCTTGGACACAGTCTCCATGGCATTCTAAACCTGCGGCAGGGATCTTGGACACAGTATCCATGGCATTCTAGGCCTGCGGCAGGGATCTTGGACACAGTATCCATGGCATTCTAAACCTGCGGCAGGGATCGTGGACACAGTATCCATGGCATTCTAAACCTGCGGCAGGGATCTTGGACACAGTATCCATGGCATTCTAAACCTGCGGCAGGGATCTTGGACACAGTATCCATGGCATTCTAAACCTGTGGCAGGGATCTTGGACACAGTATCCATGGCATTCTAAACATGCACAACAGAATCCTCATTGGAAAGGACTCGCCTAGGGACGAGATGCTCTTCAGAATCGCATAAACACTGAAAGTGAACGTCTGAGAACCTGTGGCTTTTTCTGCTCTGCTCCACACCCCGGGGGGATTGTTGTGTGGGCAGAGCCCAGAAGAGCGCTCTGGTGTCGGGGGCAGGACGATTAGCCACTCCAGGCCCAAGCACTGTGGCCGTGGCAGTTCAGCCCACAACACGACCTCCGCTAAAATGGCCTTATTAGGATAATGGTGATGGTTGCAGGCGGCTTGTTTTTCCTGCAGGTAATTCTATCAATCTCCAGTGTGAATTCAGCTCACCCACAGCAAGCGCTTTTTCCCCGTCAGAGGAAATGGAGGCTCAGGCTGACCGTTGTTTGGTGCATCTGCATCAAGACTGACACATCTGGGCATCATCTACTTTGAAAAAGTTTACAACTAAACACTGCAGGCAGTTGCGTCAGTCTTTTTGATAGTGATGACTGACCATTTAAATGGTGTGACTCATTAAAGCGCTGCCTGGTTAGGAAGCAGAGGTGTTCCAGTCCTCAGGGAGCTCTTGGCCAGACTGTGGGCCTTTTGGCGGGTGTTGTGGGGCTTTGGATGGGTGTTGTGGGGCTTTTGATGGGTGTAGTGGGGCTTTTGATGGGTGTTGTGGGGCTTTTGATGGGTGTAGTGGGGCTTTGGATGGGTGTAGTGGGGCTTTGGATGGGTGTAGTGGGGCTTTGGATGGGTGTTGTGGGGCTTTTGATGGGTGTAGTGGGGATTTTGATGGGTGTAGTGGGGCTTTTGATGGGTGTAGTGGGGCTTTTGATGGGTGTAGTGGGGCTTTGGATGGGTGTAGTGGGGCTTTTGATGGGTGTAGTGGGGCTTTGGATGGGTGTAGTGGGGCTTTTGATGGGTGTAGTGGGGCTTTGGATGGGTGTAGTGGGGCTTTTGGTGAGCCTTTGAGGAAACTTTGCTGATCAAGCTGGGGGTCACGCTTATTATAACTGTTTCATTGTGATCGGTCTGTTTGAAGCCTAAACTTTTGCAGAGTCAAATAGTTTTGCCGAGCTCTGTTAGCTTGCATGGCTAACGTCACATGTTTCACTAACATCACTCTTAAAATGCTATCCAACAAAGTAGAGGAATACATATGCAGGCATTGAGAACATTCATAATTAACATTTAATGGCAAAAAAGCATTCGTTTTATACATACATATTGATTGCAACTAAACAATTTGCCATGTAGTGCAAGTTCACATAATAGTAAAGAAGTGGGACATTGGAATTTGGATGCTCACATCAATTTCTGAACTTAAAATGGGCTAAATGAACAGGAAATGTTATCCTGTAATGAGATCCCCCCCCCCCCCCATTTTTTTAAAGTTTTCTGTAAACCTGTTTGAATGTCACAGCCATGTCTTTTAAACTGGCCAGCGCCAGTACGGTGCCCACAAGCAGTACTTTCTTTGGTAAAGCACTACTTTCTTTGGTAAAGCACTACTTTCTTTGGTAAAGCACTACTTTCTTTGATATAGCACTACTTTCTTTGGTAAAGCACTACTTTCTTTGGTAAAGCACTACTTTCTTTGGTAAAGCACTACTTTCTTTGGTAAAGCGCTACTTTCTTTGGTAAAGCGCTACTTTCTTTGGTAAAGCACTACTTTCTTTGATAAAGCACTACTTTCTTTGATAAAGCACTACTTTCTTTGATAAAGCACTACTTTCTTTGGTAAAGCACTACTTTCTTTGATAAAGCACTACTTTCTTTGATAAAGCACTACTTTCTTTGGTAAAGCACTACTTTCTTTGGTAAAGCACTACTTTCTTTGGTAAAGCACTACTTTCTTTGGTAAAGCACTACTTTCCTTGTTCCCTTCACAGGAGGGGGCTGTGGTGGCGCTGTTCAAGATCTGCAGGCAGGACTGCTTCAGTGACCTGTATGCACACGCCTTGAGAACGGTGGCCTCTATCTGCTGTGTGGAAGAAGGAATCAACCAGCTGGACAAGGTATGTGCACCAATGCAGGCCCAAAGGGGAAACTGCCCTTACACCGCTCAGTAACGCTTAAAGACGCACGCCGGCTAATAGAACTGATCTTCTGGATCATGAGAGCAGCACCGCTTTCCTCGCGGCCACGTGTTTAAGGACTCAGCCTCTGTGTTGATGAGCCCAGGACCCAGGAGTGTGACCGCTTAGGGTGAACAGTGGAGAACGCCGCAGCCTTCTTGGCTTGCACCAGGGACACATTTCAACACGACTTACGTAACGGAGAGGGATAAGCTACAACCCGCACACAGTACACACACACACACACACACACACACACACACACACACACACAATTAAGTCTAAAAATCACCACAGTAGCCCGTACAGATCCTTCTATGAATGTGTTCAGAGCCGTGAAGGAAAAGTAAACAGCTACTCCAGACAGATTGGCTTGCCATAGTCAGCTGGAGTTAAACCTCCTCCAGGAAATGTTTGGGCTTCCAGCAGGCATTTACACTGATGGGGGGGGGGCCCTCACACACACTGTTTTGACTGGAGCCCTGGTTTATTATTACAGGTGAAAGCATGTTAACAATAAGAGCAGCAGGAGACTTGGCCACGTGATCAAGGACTTGAGGGGGGAGTGGACAAAGGAGCGCTTGTTTCTCCACTGGCCCTGGATTCTTACGGGGTCTCTTACTTGCCGTTTCCTTTAAAATGACTTTGCGAGCTTAAAGGGTACGCTGTGGAGAGATTCATGTACTGTACACCCTCACCTCTCATAAACCTGAATATAAAACCTGAAGAATGAATGGTTGTGTGTCTGTGTAAAAGTGTGTGTGTGTGTGTGTGTGTATATGTGTGTGTGTGTGAGAGAGAGAGAGAGAGAGAGAGAGAGAGAGAGAGAGAGAGAGAGAGAGAGAGAGAGAGATACAGTGTGTGTGTGTGTGTGTGTGTGTGTGTGTGTGTGTGTGTGTGTGTGTGTGTGTGTGTGTGGTGTGAGAGGGAGAAAGATACAGTGGGTTGTGTGTGTGTGAGAGATACAGTGTGTGTGTGTGTGTGTGTGTGTGTGTGTGTGTGGTGTGAGAGGGAGAAAGATACAGTGTCTAGGGGTTCTATCTTGAAATGAACTGAAAGATAGGTATCAAGTCTTAAATAACCATGTCAAGGAAGAAAAACAAAATATGACGTTATTCACAAAGTAATGATGCCACGATGGTGTCTGTGTTTGTTTAAGCAGCCACTAGGGGACCAACAACCATCCGAGTGTAAAAACTCGAAACAGGAAGAGCAAAGCACCCCAGATTAGCAAGGATGTCTCAGGGCGGGAAACGCAATCGCTCAGGCTTGAGAGACACACCTGTCACTGTTGACGGGTGATGGAGTTACGGAGCTGCCAATAAACACAGGCGCTACTCATCGTTCGTTAACTTCCTTTAGGGGACGTTGTGAAAGCAACAATGCAAAGAGGGAGATTCGTTGATCGCTAGCAAAGGTGTTTACCCATTGCTTTGTTAATGAGACATTTCTTGTTTTGTTTACTGAACATTATTAGAGTATATTCTCTGTAATTAGTTGTTCAGGTAAGTTATAATACTGTAACATAAGTGGGTTTGGCTGCTTTGTGTTGCCGACATAAGGGAACAGAAAGAAAACTTTGTCAAAAGTGGATGACGCACACTGTGGAGAGAGATCCGGTGTTCCCGGCAAACAAAATCTGAATGAAATGTGTGGTGGGGGTTAGTCCACATAGGTGTGGTGTATCGGGGAGGAGGGTTAGAAAGGACGGGGGTGTGGAGAGAGGATTGTTTCCGCGTCAGTGGGGCGCACTGGCACACTGCTGACGTCCACGGAGACAGAAATAGGGAGTTGCCCTATCAGGAAGCTGTGATGGTCGTCAGGAGATGAGACTGACAGGTGTGTCTGGGATGTGACGGATGGGGGGAGTCTCACAGCATCGGTCTCACGCTAAAAGTTTTTTCCTTTGTTTTTGTTTTATTGTTGGTGTTGATTGGCTGTTGTACTGTGCATGACCAGACTTTGGGCCAGAACTTTGTGGGACATGTGAGTTGAGGTATTTCTAATAAACCTGTTTTTCCGTAGTGTATAATTAATCACAGACAACCAAACTTTTACCTTATTGTATAATTCCGTGACACCCATGTCGTATTATTCCACAAACTGACATGAAACTTAATTTGGAAAATGTACTGTACTTTGTGGACGCTGCTGTTTTTAGAGGATGTGGCGTTTTGAATCTTGTTCTTCTTGTGTAACATTGCCACCATGTGGCTAAAGTTCTCCTCAACTACAAGGTGCAAATATAACCCATCTTTCTAGCTCCATCCAGACACAGATGCACACATGCACACTCACAGCCTAAACAGAAACTAAATAATCGAACAACACCCCCACCCCACTGCACGCAGACCCTGGCAACCTATGGTGTCCAATCAGAATGGAGAACAAACTATGCAGGCTTCCCCTCTCTTAGTGTCTAATTATAAATTTGCTCTCCAAGCACTTTTTTTCCCCTTGGTTGCTATAAAAACGCATTTTATTGGATTACTCTCCCCGTCTCACTTAAATATATTAGGAGATAATTAAAGACACTGGCCCTGTGCCAACAGCAGTGACATGTGGTCCCTGGTCACACACTTCCCGGGATTCTGCACAGCAGATAAGATCCCTTAAACCTGATGCAAATACAGGGGCCCATAGGAGGAGGGCCAGCCAGGTCCAAGAGCCTCTTAGATCACCTCCTCACCATCCCCAGGGGAGGTAACCAGTAAATTGGAGTGGTGTGGTTTAATTGTGATGGCTTTATGGGCCCAGCAGCTACATTCTGCCCTGAGATGACCCCCCAGAACACTTAACTATCTGTCTGACCGGCTAAATGGAGAAAAGCTGCTCTGAGATGATAGTGGACACACCAGTAGTCAGTCAGAGATGATACTGGACACACCAGTAGTCAGTCAGAGATGATACTGGACACACCAGTAGTGAGTCAGAGATGACACTGGACAGACCAGTAGTGAGTCAGAGATGATACTGGACACACCAGTAGTCAGTCAGAGATGATACTCGACACACCAGTAGTGAGTCAGAGATGATACTGGACACACCAGTAGTCAGTCAGAGATGATACTGGACAGACCAGTAGTGAGTCAGAGATGACACTGGACAGACCAGTAGTGAGTCAGAGATGATACTGGACATACCAGTAGTGAGTCAGAGATGATACTGGACACACCAGTAGTGAGTCAGAGATGATACTGGACACTCCAGTAGTCAGTCAGAGATGATACTAGACACAGCAGTAGTGAGTCAGAGATGATACTGGACACACCAGTAGTCAGTCAGAGATGATACTGGACACACCAGTAGTCAGTCAGAGATGATAGTGGACACACCAGTAGTGAGTCAGAGATGATACTGGACACACCAGTAGTCAGTCAGAGATGATACTGGACACCAGTAGTAATCCTCTGCCCAGGTAAGGAGAGGCTTGGTAGTCCAGGGGTTTCCTATAGTGGCCACCCTCATTTAATGGCCTGGGCCATACACACAGTTGGGTGAGATCTTCTAGATTTATTTGAAACCCTATGGAATGTTGCAAACCGGATTTGGTTCTTCAGATCCACCCGTTAAACGTATCTGTTCATGTGGATAACTCTTTATTTTCAAAATGCTCTTCTGTGCCAAAAATGACAGGAACAGCATTAGGATTAGAATGTGTATGTCCTCTCGAACATTTAGATTTAGATAATTAAAATTAAAATGTTGATAATTTACATTTAAATTGAAATGTGGATAATTTACTGTAAAGTGAACGTCCTGATACTGGGTAGAAAGCAACAATGCTTTAGGGGGGCCTGCCCTAAAACACTGGCGCTCCACCCCTAACTCTATTAGGTAAAGGTATTCACCAGGGCTCCATGTGCTAGGTCTGGAAGCTGGCCTTCCCTTAAGTATTTATATGATTAGAACCTGGCTCACCCTACCACAGTTATTCTTTTACTTATGTTTTTGTTAATCCATCGTCTTGGTCTATTTGTAGTTGTCCTTGCCTTATTGTTTGCCTTTATGTCCATCTCTGTCTCAACTGTTGGTACAATTTGTGTGTTGCTCTCCATCTGAGCCTTATTGTCTTTTATTTTCTGTTGACATTCCTATTCTGTGAAGCGTCTTTGGGTTCTGAGAAAAGCGCCACATGGATAAAATTACGTCTTATTGACGTCAGGTGGACGGCATCCTGTGTCTGGCGGACATCCTGACGGACGCGGCCAGCGGGGAGACGGCGCGGGCCGAGGCGGCGGCCGTGGTGGCGCAGATCACCTCGCCCCACCACACCTCCACCCAGCACCTGGCCAGCTTCCTGGAGAGCCTGCACGACATCGTCACGGCGCTCATCCGTGAGTGGGGCTCGTAGCGTGTGTAGCTGGCCCAGCGAGGCCGCGCCAAAGCGGCCGGCGGAACAAGACTACGGCGAGGGTGCGCTTGGTAACGCGTTGTTTGTGTTTTTGGTGTTTCGGCCGCGTTCCCTCCAGAGCTGTGCGAGAGCGCCTCCTGTGGCGAGGTGTTCCTCCTGGCCTCCGCCGCCTTGGCCAACATCACCTTCTTTGACAGCATGGCCTGCGAGATCCTCCTCCAGCTCAACGCCGTCCACATCCTGCTGCAGGCGTGCCACGACCGGCAGAGAGTCGACACGCCCTACTCCAAGGACCAGGTCAACGCACCTTTTGGCGCGTCGGCGGTTTGATTTTAAAGGACGAATTCTGTATTTTGATCCATCTTGTCAACCTTTGCAGGTGGTAACAATCTTGGCCAATCTCTCAGTCTTGGAGCAGACGACAGCAGAGGTCCTGCAAGAGAAAGGTAGGGGCCGAAAGGGTCACTCCTCCTTCCCTCCTCAAGATGGCAGCATTGTGTAAGTCCTTTTTGTGAAAGATGTCTGGAAAACCTACTTGTCTGTTATCTAAGTCACAGTTCTTTTACAGATAGTTGTTTTGTGTAGAACTATTTCTATTGTTCTATTTTTTTAAATCTCCCTCTTTTTCCATTTGGTTTTACACTTGAATTCATTCCGCCTCCTCTATGTATCTACTTTGTACTTCAGGGATCGAGAGGCTGCTCCTGCTGCTGGGGGAGAAACCCTCCTCCTCCAGTCCATCAGAGGGCGCCGCGTGCGAGCGGGTCCAGCAGAAAGCTGCCGTCACACTGGCCAGGCTGAGCCGAGACGCTGACGTGGCCCAAACAGCCATTCAGCTGGAAGGTACACACACAGCCTCACCTGTCGGTCTGTTCAACGCTCAGCGCTAACACACACTGTGACTGCAGCTGACCGGGCCATTCAACCCCCAAACACATTGTGACTACAGCTTTCCGTGTCGTTCAACTCTCAAACACACTTTGATTACAGCATACTGGGCCGTTCAACTCTCAAACACATTGTGACTACAGCATACTGGGCTGTTCAACCCTCAAACACACTGTGACTACAGCATAGTGGGCCGTTCAACCCTCAAACACACTGTGACTACAGCATAGTGGGCCGTTCAACCCTCAAACACACTGTGACTACAGCATAGTGGGCCGTTCAACCCTCAAACACACTGTGATTACAGCTGACCGTGTCGTTCAACTCTCTAACACACTGTGACTACAGCATACTGGGTTGTTCAACCCTCTAACACAAAGAGTGTGTTACACATTTCCTGCCACTTTGTTCCAAAAAGGCGTAGCTCACGATTTACTTTAGCTTATTTTTGCAACATACAAAAATATATATTTATTATTATTATTATTTTAGTTTTGGTCCATTTTAATCGTACAGGATTTTCAGAGGAAGTTATTTCATAAACATAACTGTGGGAATATCTGTCAGGGCTGTTGCAGGAGAGACCGACCCAAGTGCAGACAAGAACAAAACCAGTTAACTAATTACCCGAAAAAAACCCAACAAAACAAAAGGAACACGGGAGGCAGAATGCAGAGGCAAAACCTGTACCAAAAGGAGACAGGAACTTCACTAGGACATAAAGCACAGCAACACGCTTACAGAAAATAATGACAGACAAATAACAAAGGAAACCAGGAACTTAAATACACTGGCAAAAAGGCACAGGTGATAACAATGACACTAATAGCTGGCAGGTCCGAAACAAGGAACAGGTGTAAACCATAAAGAATAATCAAGGAGCCAGAAGGGCCAGGCCGTGACAATATCAATGTGATTTACAGACCATTTGACATGTTCCTACTACACGATACAGAACTTTAGTTTAATGAACTCTGTTCATGTCAATTTCATCATCAGACATTTGACCGAAAATATCTTTTTCAATTATTAATAAATCGGGGGACGTTTTGTCTTGAGGGAATTCATAGCGGCCCTTTAACTTGCTCGATTGAGAAGAATTCAAAGTATTTTATGTAAAGTTTGATCAACGAAAACACAAGGGACGTTCATCAAGAGGCTTTTGATGTTTGTAATCTGAACCTCTGCTGAATGTATTTTCAAGGTTACAAACAGATATTTACCAATCAAACAAGATGTCAATATCTCCCTCCTTTCTCAGCGGTTCCTCGCCTCATTGCATTGTGCCGATCACCTGCTGAGCGAAATAACAGCGACTCCGTGCTGGTTGCCTGTCTGGTAAGTCTGTGTGTATAGGAGGATGTTATTTCCATAGGCCCCATCCTGCCTTAGATCAGACATAGCTGATATATGTACATATTTTACCCACACTCCTTTGCTACATATTTAAATAGTGCACATAGAAGAAACACACAGTGCTGCTGCATGCTGGCCCTACAGTACACACACCGTGTATCTTGTACTTAGCTAATGACTGACCTTATTATGTCCATAGGGCAATGTCGAAACACATCACAGCCCTGGCTTCACAACCACATCATTGGTTGATGAGGCCCAAGTGCGATTAAATATGCACATATCATCCATATTCCTTTTTTATCTCTGACTTCTCCGGATCATTATTGACTGAAGGGTAGACTCGTTGTGGGGACTCTTTGGTTGGGATTGTGGTCAGGATATACACAATCTCTCCTGGACAGCTTAGCTATTAGAAAAAGCCCATATTACCATGCTTGATAAACTCAAACTCATTTTATTCTGTAGCCAGGGTTTAAGTTTAAGGTGAAGTTCATTGGAATAAGGTTCAATTTCTTGTAGCTTGTAGGGCAATGGTGTTGTATCACTCTAGAACTAACTTCCTATTTTTCTCTGAATCTCTCAAGCCATCTACATTTTGTTTCCTGTCACGATCCCAGTGATTGTATGCTCCACAGTGTCTGTGGTGATGTTACTGGATAGGGCAACCCTTGAACCTTCCTCTGCGTGTCTGTCCATAGGCTGCCCTCAGGAGGCTGGCGGCTGAGTGTCCGGACAGCGTGGCAGCCACGGACCACCAGCAGCTGATAAAGCCCAGACTGGTGGACTCCTTTCTGCTGTGCTCCAACATGGAGGAGAGCTTTGTTTGAGGAAGCAGAAAGGCCCTTCAGTTGTCGAGGCTGCACACACACTCAAGAGAGAGCCTAACACAGAGGACATGTAGTACTGTTACCACATGTAAACATGTAGTACTGTTACCACATGTAAACATGTAGTACTGTTACTACATGTAAACATGTAGTACTGTTACCACATGTAAACATGTAGTACTGTTACTACATGTAAACATGTAGTATTGTTACTACATGTAAACATGTAGTACTGTTTCTACATGCAGAGGACATATATTGCTGATCTTGTCAAGTTTTCATCCTGCTTAAGACTGGAAGTGAGCTTGAGGATTGAAATATCACAAAACATTCATACATATAAGAGTGTACCCTGTTTGTTGCCATTTGACTTTCTGAAAAAGAAAAAGAAAAGCCTGTCAAAATGATGAGGAAAATGATTGGCCTGTCATTGGCCAAAGTAGCCACACCTCTTTGCTTTCATTTGATTCAATTTGATTTGTTATTGCCTTTCTTCTCCTTGCTTTCTTTCTGCATCGGATGTAAAGCCATTCTAGATTTTAGATATTGAAAATTATTTTTTATTTTCATTAACCATAGTGTAACTATACTGTATCTTGTTAAGGTTCTATGCAAAGTTTGCGAAGTTGATTTATAATTGCAACAGTTTAAGTAAATACAGTCCATTCTATTGCATACTTTTTACTTTTTTCCCCCAAACTTTTTAATGTTTTTTTATGTTGTTGATAAAAACATTAAACATTATTGCTAATACAAAATATACACAGGTCTTAGTCATGAGTTGTTCATTATTGAATAGTATGAACAATAGTATGCCTATTATGTAATACAAATAATTTGGTAATTATTGCATTTATTTTGATCCAGAAAAAGACTAAATTTTGAGACATAAAGTCAGTTTAAATGCTAACATCAACATTTTAAAAGAGTAGAAAAGAAATTGCTGAAATGTTGAAATCTAAGACACTATCTGAGACACATAGCTAGTGTCTCGCGAATAGAGTCTCTACACTGACACTTAGAACATCAGTGAAATATTGTTGCTTGGCAAATGATAAACAAGCTGCAGCGTTGGAATTATGGTTGACATAGCTCAAACACAAGGTACTGCCAAGTCCACTTCCTGCATCTAGGGGTTTGAACCGGTAGGCTGCTAGACTGTTGTGCTGAGTTATGGTATGTGTGTCACTGGTCTCATAATCAGCACTGATTTCTCCAGAAAGCCAGAATCACTGCACATTTGTCCATCCACAGAAAGAGAAAAGGGTGACCGACAGACAGACAGACAGACAGAATGATGACAAACAGACAGACAGAGGGAATGATGGAAGGAGGAGAGTTGTGAAGGTACACCACTGGCATTGAACTTTCAGGTCAAAGGCTTCTGGAGGACCAGAGGGATGCTCTCTCCTCCAGCTCTCTGAAGCCCTGTCTCTGGTGAGTGAGTAATATTGCAGAAGCGTGTGGGAGACACGAGAGTTTGTCCTTTGTATCGTCGTGTTTGATGAACGGGCTCTCCCAGGTCTTTTTTTAATAACCCTTCCCCTCCTTGGAGATACAATTGAAGGCTTTCTTGCCACTCTGCTGCAGCATTTCACCTAAGGGCACATAGGGCTGAGTTCGGACTTGTTATTGTGGCCCAGCTTTGAGACAATTGAGACAGCGTGTGTGTGTGTATGTGTGTGTGTTGTGTTGTCCAGTCGCTCACAGGGGACTGTGTTCAGATGGCTTCGTGATGGACCAGGCTCCTGCTCACTTTGTAGAAGCCCAATGAAATATGTAGAGAGGCAGACAGAGGGAACAATACACTACGGGGTTGGACATCTCAGGTTCTTTTGATTCGAGCTGGTGGGACCAAGTAGTGCAGCCGAGTTGCTTTTGTGCTCACTGTTTCTCTCTCTTTCACAGTCTCTTCAATGTTTCTTTCATTCTCAATTCATTGCTCTGCTTTGTGGTTTTCTCTGATCACATCTATGTGGACACCAAGAAGTAATTGGTGAGATATCTCCTCTGAGCAATGTAATAAATATGTTAGGGGACAAAACAGGTGAAGAAAAAATATGGAGAGCTATGAATATAAAAATTGTTTCATCGGAAGTATATTATTATGTATTATTTTCAATGGAAGGACGTCTCGATCACTGAGAGTAAAAAATGATTGTATGGAACAAGGAATGTTATATGTATATTGCAAGCATTTGGACTGAAGCTAAAGTTTAAATCGATATTTAATGTTTTACTTCTTTTAATATTAGTTATTTCAACAGCTTGGATATGATTGTAATTTCTGTTTTTAAAGTTCCTTCTAGAGCTCTATACTTAGCCACATCCCTATAATAAATCTATGAAGCTTAAAGTAAAATTGCTATTAAATGCAACCATTTAACCATGTTTGAGCTCACTCAAATGACTAAATAAATGTTCTAACCAGAATACCAAGTAAATCCATGTGTCATGGTTTTCATACATAAAATCATATTTATTAATCAAAGGTATTGGGTAGATTTAAATGTAAAATGCTCTGCAGTCGTCTTTCAGTTATAAAACTGGAAAATACTTGTGAATTGATGTCTTTAGAAGCACTACTTCCCAGTGCAGTGGTGTTATTCAAGCACAGTCGTCACTGCTAGGGCTAAGCAAGTTCTATTTATCGTCCCCACACTCTAACCCTTCTAAACGCACAATGTACTCAGCATTATTAGACTATTAATGCAGCATGTTGAGACAGTGGCATATTTAGGGGCCCCAATTAAGCTCCAAACTATCGTCACCTGTTTGACAGCCAATTAAAATATTCATATTTTGTTTGCTAATATCTTTAAGATGTTGGGCTATTTAGTTCCCCATGAACGGACCTAGTGGGATTTTAATTGCTAATACAAACCAAAGTATAAACAATCTTTTCATTTGAACACTTTTGGGGTTGTATTGCATTTGATACCAGTTCAAGATTATGCAAACTTCTGTTTGACTGTTGGGAGTAGTAGCATCACACCGCTTCTTTTCAACCCATTCCAGAAACATCAAAGCCAATTCCGGCCAAAGATCAAGCAGCCCATAAGTTGGATCAGTGTTGAAAAAGAAATGCAATCAAACGGCAGTTTTTAGAAGGCTAGCTTAATAATAACTTAATAAAATAGTACTACCTATATATATTTTGGTATACAGACAGAATTCAAGAGACGGAAGCAGAAGACATGTTATCCTACTTGGTCCTCTGATGGTTTCAAATCTAAGTGGATGGGTACGTTAAGTAAATACCATTTTGATGAGGAATATTATTAGCAGTGGGATACACATAAAGAGACAAGCAGAGAGGGAGACCAAAAAGTCAACAACAAAACTTTACAGAGAAAGATGGACAGGTTGATAAATTAACGATTTAATCCCTACAGAATGACTCACAATGTGACACAAAATGACCATCAATCGCCCTCGGTCTGGGGCTCCATGCAAGATCTCTCCTCGTGGGGTATCGATGATCATGAGAAAGGTGAGGTGTCAGCCCAGAACTACACGGGAGGAGCTTGTTAATGATCTCAAGGCAGCTGGGACCACAGTCACCAAGAAAACCATTGGTAATACACTACGCAGGAATGGATTAAAATCCTGTAGCGCCCGAAAGGTCCCCCTGCTCAAGAAGGTACATGTACAGGCCCGTCTGAAGTTTGCCAATTAACACCTGAATGATTCCGAGGAGGCTTGGGAGAAGGTGCTGTGGTCAAATGAGACCAAAATCGAGCTCTTTGGCATCAACTCGACTCGCCGTGTTTGGAGGAAGAGAAATGCTGACTATGACCCCAAGAACACCATCCCCACCGTCAAGCATGGAGGTGGAAACATTAGGTTTTGGGGGTGTTTCTCTGCTAAGGGGACAGGACAACTTCACCGCATCAAGGGGAGGATGGACGGGGCGACGAACCGTGAAATCTTGGGCGACAACCTCTTTCCCTCAGCCAGGACACTGAAAATGGGTCGTGGGTGGGTCATCCAGCACGACAATGACCCAAAACACACTGCCATGGCAACAAAGGAGTGGCTCAGGAAGAAGCACATTAAGGTCATGGAGTGGCCTAGCCAGTCTCCAGACCTTAATCCCATAGAAAATCTATGGAGGGAGCTGAAGCTTCGAGTTGCCAAACGACAGCCTCGAAACCTTAAGGATTTGGAGAGGATATGCAAAGCGGAGTGGACCAAAATCCCCCCTGAGATGTGCGCAAACCTGGTAACCAACTACAAGAGACGTCTGACCTCCGTGCTTGCCAACAAGGGTTTCTCCACCAAGTACTAAGTCATGTTGTGCTAGGGGATCAAATACTTATTTCACTTAATCAAATGCAAATCAATGTATATATTTTATATAATGTGATTTTCTGGATTTTTTTTTTTTTATTCTATCTTTGATTGTTAAAAAAAACCTACCATTGAAATTATAGACCTTTCATTTCTTTGTCAGTGGACAAACTTACAAAATCTGCAAGGGATCAAATAATAATTTCCTTCACTGTATATATATGAATATATATATATATATATATATATATATATATATATATATATATATATATATATATATAAACACACTAAGAGTGTTTCTAATAAAAATGTATCTGCCACTCATATCCCTTTTTTTCTGAATGGCAGACTTTCATTGGAAATAACATTAAAACAGAGAATTCAAAATCTACTTAACTGTTTGTTGAAACGCTTCTTCAGATCTAGAAGAAAAAAAGTGTGTCTATAAAATATAAAAATCCCAACTCGGTGTTCTGTCATTTTGGAATCATGAATTATTCGATGTATTGATTTAAAAATTACTTTGAACTCCTTCAGGAAAAGCATGGATTTCTGTGATCTCTACCTGAGCACACTCTCATCTTCAAAATACAGACAGATACGGCGGTCAGCATGGGCTCTAGCTGGGTGGCTCAGAATATATAAAAGCTACAGGACATATGCTCTCAAATAGCTTTTGTGTCAAATATATGACATTGAAATGTGCTTTTGAAATTTGTTTCTCCGTCTTGACTTGTTCTCTTTCTATATTCTATAAGGCCTTCATTGATTCCTTTTTTGGCATAATTCATCACACAAAAGTACGGTGAAAAATAAAAAAAAAAACCAGATAAACAGCCTATTTGAATGTAGAACAAGAAATAAAAGAAAATATAAAAATAAGATTTAAATGTTTTTATCGTAACGGATGGAGAGCTTTTGAAGCCTGAGCAATGTGCTTTAATAAACACACAGACATGAACATTATATAAAAACAAATGACAGAAGCACATTGCCCCACCTTCTTTGTACTTGTTCTTCCTTTATTCACTGCAGCAGTACACATTCATGTTTTCCTCCCAAACTCCCCGGACCGCCGACCCTCAAACTCCTTTCAGTGTGGAAACATGTCTCCCCACCCCTGGACCCCCACCTCCCTGGGCAGAGCGTCCTCGGAGCCCATCAGAGGCCATTAAAAGACCAGCACAGTATGCCATCTCCATTTAGCGTTGTCCCTCCTGGACAAACAGAGAGGTTTTCAGCCCAGCCTCCCCTCCCTCCTTCTTTCCATCTTTCTTCTCTTTCTCTTCTCACTCAATGTCCCAGAGGACTTCCAGAGAGATTGTTTCCCCGACTCTCCCATAAAAACACCGGAGCTGGCAAATTGTATTTGTTAACGGCACCTACAGCCGTTGGAGGGCACAGTTTAAAATGGCACGGAACAATGTCTGTGGCTGGTGTCCTAATCTACTATGCAGCACACGGTTGTCCTAACAATCTTATTCAAAACAAAGCTGGACATTTCAATTTATTACATAATGAGGAAGCAAGAAAGTGTACATTGTTTTACATGATTGAAACAGGCTAGATACATCTGGCAAAAAAAATATATATATCTATCATTCCGTATCCCTCATTCAGTATGCCTGTGCTATTTCCTTTTCCTACCCTCGGTACTAAAGTAAAAGCCAGATTTTATAGTTTTTTTTTGTTTCTGAAATATAATGACAATTCACAAAAAGTACGTTTTCTTTTCTTTAGATGTTCATCCAAACCTTCCCTTTTACCTTCATCCTCCCATGGCGTCTACATGGTATTGTTTTGCATCTTTGCATAAATCAATTGGCCTCCAAAGCCATACTTATTCGAATGCTGGAAGTCCTCAGTCTTGTAAGTGTGGCCATAATTCCTTGCACTCCTGCACTAGACTCCACCACGTTCTGCAATTGTGAAAGAGCATTATGTGGCTGCGCTGTTCACTGGGTCCCTGAGCTCTTCCACACGGCTAAACCTCTGATAGAACATGGCAGTTACATCAACGTCTCTTTGTAAATGGCTCTCTGCACCACCACAACAAGCCTGCGCATCGTTCACAGGAGCTTACGCTAACTTCTCCCTCTTCATTACGGCTGTGTTTTTAGAACCGTAATGTCTGCGTGAAGAGCCTTTTACTGAAAGGTTAAGAGTGTGTGTGTGTGAGAACAAGAGAGAGGGAGTCAGACGACTGTGACCAAAAGTGTGGGCTAAATAGAAATGTATAAATTGACTCACTATGCAAGCTCCATAAATGTGCAGTGTGCATTAAAAAGAATGCCCTCCAAACGGAGCATAATGAGCGTCAAAGCCGGTGGTATATGAAGATAATACGCCCTTTGAATGGTTGTCTTTCAAATGGTCTGGGCAAACACATGCACCAAAGTAGTTTGTCATATGTGTGAATATGGATTTTCCACTTCTGTATTAATGCTCGCTACCAAAACTTGGTAGGTGCACATAAATCACACAGGACATTTAACGCCAGGGCATGAATTTTATCCGGCATAAGCCAAGGGCATCACTGTGGCCAGACCGTGTGATTATGCACAGATAAAAGTGAATAAGTCATTAACACTGTAATTGCTTGCAATCTGTCTTTTCATTTCGAGTTGAAATTCTTTGAGTGACTCTCCCACAGCAAGGTCAGATGCCTGGCTATGTATATTTCATAGAAATTAACAGACGATAGAGAATATTTGATCAGTTGAAGCAAATGTTAGAACATGCTTAAAACACATTCGGTTGACTCAAATTGCATTATTGTCATATGTATTTTATAAGGCACTGTGTTTTCAGACCCAAAACGTTTACCCAGTACATCGCTGGCCCACACCGCCCACCCCTAAAAATAACAGTAGCCAAACCCTGCACCTCTCAATGTTTGATGGCCTTGCTGACGTGAGTTGGTGACTGCCTTGTGTGGTTTAGCACTAACCCATTGATATAGGTGATAAACACAGCCCCAACAACCAGGCTGCCTCTCTCATTCTCATTCATAATGATCTGCATTGAATTGCAATATGGCTACATTTCTGCTCAAATAATTTGAGAACGAGAATTATTCCATTTTATGAGCAGGGGTCCAACAACCCAGACAGGCTCGCTTGGTTCAGTTGTAAATACGGTAACACCCCAAAATTATGCGGAACGTTTTGGGTTACCTCAGCAAATCCTTCCCAATGACATAAGATGGAGTTGAGCTTTTTTGGGGGGGATCCGCTAAGACCTATTTTGATCATGGGCTGTGGTTTGGATGGTTTAGAAATTAGAAAAATATATATATTTCAAGCAGGGCCAAAAAATTACAGAAAAAAAAAAGAAAGGGCCAGCCAAACCTTCCCTTTCTTACCCTAAAATCTGCTTACCTTTAATCATCCGCATTTTACACAACCAACGTTATTATCAGAAAAAAATCCAAGAGTAGCTGAATCTATTGCCATTGTGAATACTTTGATCAGCATAAAAGTTCTCATATAGCCGCTCTGGAACTGCCAGGGAGTGATAGGAAAACAGTTGTGTTGCCTGTAGTCCCAGGAGGCACCCCCTTGATATAATGAAGTGAAAGAGGGTGTCATGTCAGGGTTTGACGGTGTGCCAACATAGGAGTTAGTGTACTATAAAGACTAACAGAATGCATTAGAAGCCAGAGAAACACAGGTGTCTAAGACCAATCATTACAGTCCCCACTTGAAACAAACAGACGTTTGTCTGACAATAAAATTGGCTATCAACCTGTCTGAAAGCTGTCAGCATTTGGCTGAGACTAATGTCACTGAAGACAGCAAGCAGTCTGACACACTTTGCTGGGATTTCTGTGTGATGGCGAGCCATCCTTTGGTAATGGCTCCTCATTGTTAGTCATGGAGGAAGTGGCACTATTCATACGGGTGTGTGATTGAAAAGAAAATTGAATCTCCTTTGATGTGATAAATGTGTCTATTACTGAATTTGCACACAAAATGTCTGGAAATGATAGAGGGTGGGCAAGGTTCTCGGAGGGAAAATGCATAGGGATGACCCGTTGGACTGGATTTGTACTGAGAATATACTGTACTGGGGAGTGGAATGAGTCCGCGAGCAACATGCCCCCCCCCCCATCTCCCCCCCCCCCCCCACCCCCACCCCCACCGTGGAACATGTCAAATGAAAGCTGTGAGAGCACCAATTGTAGGACTATATAAAAAGGTTAAATGTGAACACATCTCTCTCTAATGGCCTGTTTGATAATGGACACTGACAAAACAGACAGCGATGAAGGGGAATTTCACAGACAGGAAAAGTTTGGACGGACATGGAAGGCCGGTACGAGGAGAAAGAAAAGGCCTGGTATTTTGCGGTGCGCCGTGATAGACTGGTGCCTTTGATGCTGAAAACCTTTTTGTCCTTTTTCCTAGTATGCACCGTGGCTGAGGTTGTGTTTGTTTGGATATTGTTTTATCTTCATGGACGTCTGATATGGTTCACACTCCAGATAGGAAGCTCTTGATATAGCCTACTCATATGTTTTGCAGTCAGGTTATATAAGGTATTGACATGTTTAAGCAACACAACATTACTGCCATTTACACAACTCGTGTGTGTTAACAGGCCTTTCTTTCAACATTCCATAGAATTGCCGTTTGTTATCTGTCTGAGGCCCACTGCCTGGTACAGCGTGTTATTTCTATAATGGACATGCAGTGCACTTTGTGTATCGTTCTAACAATCATTGATGTCTTCAAGGTCTGTGTCGAAGAGAGACTGTGAGGTGAAACAAGGGGCACGGAAGGTGAGTGGTGAGACATGCTGAAGTCATACATGCAAACGTCTGCCGGAATCGTGAGGACAACCCCCATCCCAACGAGTCTTTCTTGCGTAATATTCTTAGGAGAGACGAGACACAGGGTCCGTCATGAATGTGAGCTGCCACTCGCTAATACCAGCATGTTTTCGCGTGGCCCACGTGCATGCCTTTGCTCAGGTCGGACGCCTCCAACGCCGGTAGTTAATATGTAAACCTTCCACTCGTTCGAGCAGTGGGATGCCCAGAGGTACATTGCCCCCTTCGATAAGTGTTGAGGCCACGGACAATCAGCTGAACGTGACATGCTGCCACTCGGAAAAGCAGACGTAACTCAACACAGGTCTGCACGGTAGAATATCGGCCGTCTGTGGTTCCCTCTGAGACCTTACGCAGAGTCCCTTCTCCGCGATCTTAACGAGCCAGCGCCAAGCGGCCGCGCTGGTGAAGCCGCCCTTCGGCGCGCACCTCTTGGACCCGGGGCAGTCACGATGGACAGAGGCTGCAGCGGCGTGGAGCGGCTCCTGCACCTGGATGTTTGCGTGGACGAGAAGGACCCTCGGGCCGGCGTCCTCCAGCTGCTCGGGAGGCTGCGTCCTCAGTGGACTCCACGGGACATCCAGATGAAGGCAAGTGCACGCCACCCCCGGGTCGGGACACAATGGCAGTCAGGGAAGGATGAGGCCCTGGCAATAAGCAATCGCGGGCCGCAGTCGAAAGACAAACGCTGACAGCGTGAAGTCAACGGTGTGCAGATAATAGCTGGTGCTTGGAGATGTTTGAAAAGCAGGAGATTTGGATTTGTTACTGTGTCATCTGGGGAACAACCCTATGCCGGTCCTTTGTTCAAACAACGGTCCAATCTCTCAAATAAATGGGATTTCTGTTTGTTAGAGTGACCAGACATGGGGAGCGTGACCCTGAATGTAAGGTTGGTCTAGATAAGTACACAGAGGGGTTAGGTACTTCACACTGCAGCTCCATCAAGGTTTGGAGAACTGAGCAACACAATGTTCCAGCATCCAGAAGGCCAAGAGCTGGTTAGAAGAGCAGTAATAGCATTTATATCCTTTAGCTGGTTTGCAGTTATTTTCACAAATGTTAATAAAACATTTAATGAAGAATAAAAATGAAAAAAGGTTTAAAGGGTACGCACCATTAGGTTTAGATGTAGCACTTATTTTTGAAAGTAATTTGATCACAATGTCCTGTTTCACCCATGCCATGTTTGTTTACGTGGACCTCAATACAGACCTATGAATACTTCAACAAATGTCAAGGCAACCATGTTCTTTCACGCTTACTCTAGACTAGATGAAACAAGCTGTTCATGGAAAGCCATTTCCAGGGTGGAAGCAAAGCATTGGTAGTAATTGGGAGACCTGGCCATAGTGGAAACAATGTACAAATGGGCTGTTGTAAGCAAACAACAGTAACCGTAGTCAATATTTAAACGGCAGCGGCTTGCAATGGGTTTAATATGGTTTTGAGATTAGGTCGACGGTGTTAAGAATGATCCACAGAGCAGTTGTGCTCCACCCATAAGCCAACACTGTGTAGTGCAAAGTTTGGTTTGAGATTATTCGAAAACAAATGCCAGTGTGATGGCACTTCTTTTTTTTTCATATCTTCTCCCGGGACCACAATTGCTTCGTTCCATTTGATCACATTGTGAAATGACAATGAGCAAGAACTGGAATGTGGACCTCTTGCACACAGTATTCTGCACATCTTGATTGCCTTCTTTAGCTCTATGCAACAAGTATTTGGGGATACTGTAAAGCAGTCTGATCCTTGTTACAGTAAGGCTGTAGCAAGCTTCTTCTGCATGTGCTTATATTACTATATTACTCATGGTAATGCACATATTGTACAATGCTAACATACAGGCAAATGTTTCTATCCTTGTTGGGAAGAAAACAGGGCGGTGCCTTTTGCTGGCGCCACAAAATTCAAATTGAAATAGTCTTTAAAACTCCCTTTTAACTTTCAGACATTTACTGAGGGCATCACCAACCGGCTCATGGGCTGTTTCGTGGGCTCAATCCAGGAGCCCGGGGTGGTTCTGGTGCGTGTCTATGGCCAAATGACGGAGCTTTTTGTGGATCGCAACAGAGAGGTGGAGATGTTCCAGGTGCTTCATGCCAACGGCTGTGGTCCTCAGATCTACTGCAGCTTCCAGAACGGCATCTGCTATGACTTTGTGAGGGGTTCCGTGCTGGACGACTCACTGCTCAGTCAGCCCTCCATCTACAGGTCTCTGGTCGAAGCTCACGTAAAGCCAAGTGACAGAGGAGGAGCAGGTCTAGACATGTAACAGAGAAGGAGCAGGTCTAGACATGTAACGCCATGTAACAGAGGAGGAGCAGGTGTAGACATGTAACACCATGTAACAGAGGAGGAGCAGGTGTAGACATGTGACAGAGAAGGAGCAGGTCTAGACATGTAACACCATGTAACAGAGGAGGAGCAGGTGTAGACATGTAACAGAGGGGGAGCAGGTCTAGACATGTGACAGAGGAGGAGCAGGTCTAGACATGTAACACCATGTAACAGAGGAGGAGCAGGTCTAGACATGTAACATCATGTGACAGAGGAGGTGCTGTTCTAACGCCATGTAAAATGAAGAATATTCTCTCATTTGGCTTATAGGCTAAAGCTATACACTGGTCGGCTTATGTCCTGAATTGGGCCATGTAAATAACTGGAATGTTTTGGGATTCCAGCATTAGCGCCTTTTCTCCATCCTTCCTGTTTAAATGATTGAGGTGCACACTGAATGGTGCAATTAACCACTCTAAAGTTTGAAGAGTTACTTATCGCAACAATCCGCAAACATTTGCATTTGATCAAAAAACAGAACGGTTTTAACAAATAAACAATTTCTACTCCGTTTAGTGAGGTCTGCTTCCGTGCTGTGTTTTGATTTACCTACTTAAATATTACCGACAGCGTCCTCAGAAAGTATTCAGTGTATAGGTACTGCATACTGAAACTAATGTCCAGTATTCTACTTTGTACGAATATTCATTTTAACTGGATTCATTTCTGGATGTGATCAGAATGTATGAGCCGGTCAAATATAACTCTTAAGTTTCTTAAGGTGGATTTAATAATATTTGCTAGCGAAGCAAAAACAGTGCTGTTTTACTGTATTTTATTTGTAATGCTCCCTGGGCCTGTTATAAGGACTTCTGTTTTGTCAAAATTGGAGGAAGTTTTCTGACATGCATCTTTCTGACTTGCAATTATTTAATAAATTAGAAGTAAAAGGCTAGTTCTACATTAAAATTACACGTAACATTTACTTTAAAATTGGTGACATAAAACACAAAAAATTACATGACATTTCATCCAGTTTAGTGTGATCTCTACATAAACTGTTCAATTGAACATTTGAGGAAGTCCAAGAAACCAAGAGTCAATATATTTATGTTATGCATAACTTGGGACTTACAGTGTAGCCTACAGTTCATTAAATTTAACTTTAAGTCTGCAGCCTGAACTCAAACGCAGTTCAGAGGTACCAACAGGCTTTGCACGTGAGTAAACTAGGTTATATAAATGGAATATTGATTGGACCCGATTAGAAAATGATTGACTTTATTTTCGTTTTTTACTGTAGTTTGGCACTCAAACTACAGCATCACAGCAGCGCTTGACAGGGCAGCAGGAATGTTGTATTAGTCAAGCCAAGTTTGAATCAATTGATCTGATTGATTCCTCTTAGAAACTACAAATATTGGTTCTAAAATTGTGTTTCTTGCACTTTTGCGCACCCCTAACTGACGATTGGCTTGCCAAAAATGTCAGCAGACAGGACATTGTGAAAATGTTCTTCTGGCTCTCAGGAGATGCGTACTTCAAGGCCATGTTTGTTGGTGCAAATGTCAGCTTTGGAATGCTTTAGTCTTTTCTATCTGCTAGTTCATGTCTCCAACAAAGAGGCCGGCACCATTAATTCGTTCCATCCATCATCCCACAATAGCATAGCAGCACTGTTACTCTGACCACGCATTCAGACAGAAAACAGACAACTAAGACCAGACTTCAGGGATATTTTCCCCATCCATCAGCTGTCTGAGACTCATGTCCTGTTTCAACATTAACACAGAGGCACCCCTCAGCTAAAGCCCTTTACCATCTCAAGGCTCAGCAACTAGGGTGATTCTTTTGGAAAGAGGTATACCATAAGATGATTAAACAGGAGATAATGCTGTCCCTTAAAAGAAAACTGTCTTTTTATGTGAACTGTTCTCCCGTCCTGTCGACAGACTAATTGCGGCAGAAATGGGCAGGATCCATTCGATCAAGCCCAAGGGTGATTCGCCGGTGGAGCCGGTCCTATGGAAGAGGATGTCTCAGTTTCTCCAACTGATTCAGACCGAGGACAGCTGCAACTCAGATCTGCAAAGGTGAACTCCATTTAACTAACATCCCCACCGAAATGTGCATCTATGTCTTTGTAAGAATGGTTGAACCATTTTGGTCGTTTCGTTTCACAGATATTTCGTGGTAGAGAAAATTACTTTGATTAGCACTCCCACACATCTTTGTCCGGCGTGTGACCAAGCTCTGAAGAACGCCTTGGCCAAAGCTCTATGACACAGTTAGCTAACGTGAAACATTGTCCCGCTCTCAACTGACAGCTCCTATTGGTCCAAAGGGGAGGAGGGGTGCTTGTGGCCGTGACATTGTTCTTTCTAAGAAAGGGTCGCAGGGTGGAAGGTCAGAGGGGACATCCAGACATTAAAAAGTAGCAGACACGAGCAGCCAACTTCCTGCAGAGCTCTCTCTTATCACTCAAAGGGTCCTTTTTGTTTACGTTTGCTTTTAGGGGTCGGAGTCCAAACAAACCCGAGTTGAAAAGCCCTGCATCTGCTTTTTCTCTCTGCCGATCTATAGCCGGTGCAGAGTCAAGTTGGTATTTCATGTTTTAGCAAGAGTGCAAAGGCAATTAACTGTGGAGTGGCTCGGCCGTTTAACTAAAAGCAACTGTGGGGGAGAAAAACTTTCCGGATAAGAAATTATTTTAGGCTCATGAGACATCTGAGGGCAAGCTAAAAGGCAGTTTCTGATTGTCGTTGTGAAACTTAACGCGGACAAGTTATTATACATGCACGACTTCTTATTTTTTTATTTGATAGTATCGTGTGTATCTTAAATATCTTACAATATACACAACTCGTTCTCCAACAATACAAATATATTTTATCCTTTTTTTGGTAAGTGTCCCAAAAATAATATTTCTAGTAAGACAACAGTTCTTATTATTTGCTAACCCGTTTTTCTGGAAGGAAACGGGGGTCACACATATCAAAATGCAAGGTGACAAGTCATCGATATTAGTTCGTAAGAAGCACAACGCATTAGTACCATTTCATTAAAGTACACTAGAGGCTTGCACCACATTTAGAAGCCCAATAGATGGTGCTGTATTTTGAAACATTGAAACCGTAACCCTCGTCCACTGGAAAGAAAAAGTAGTAGATGATAAAGTTAGATGGTAGTGTCAAAAATAAATGTACAGAATATGAGACCGGAACATTATTTTCTCAGAAGTTAAAGTAGACCATTTATTGTGAGTGTGTGCACGTGTGCACGCATGAAAGTTTGTGTGTCTGCGTGCACACTCACCCCGCTACTTTGATGCGAAATACAGATTTAAAGAGAAATGGGAAGAGATTGCCTCCATACGTGAGCGCATCAGATACCCTTTTGTTAGTGGGACCGTATAAGTGCGCGTGTGAGTGTGATCTCCAGAGGAAACGGAGATTAGGAAGTGGGTGCACCTGCACGAGAGGCTCTGCGTCCTGCAGTCCCCCGCTGGGCAGGGAGAGATACGGGCTACCGCAGCTGCACCAGCCGGAGAGAAAGAGCGAAGGAAAAGAGAAAGAGAAACCAACTGCGCGCTAAGGGCCCCCCGCTAGTTCACCCATTTACTTTCCCCTACAAGATACAATGCTGCACAAATCAGTGGCGCTCTGCTGGCACTGGAAATGAGATGTGAATAAGGAGCATTGATAACGAGGCGCCAGCGGAGGAAATTCCTCTAATTACCACAGTGAAGCTGCGACTTCGCTAGCAGGAGGCGAGCCTACTTGAGCACAAGGCTGGTGCCTTCATCTTAAATATGGAGAGAAGAAAGGAGAAGGGCTCAGACAACAGAATATCTTTCCAAGAAAATGTCAATTGAAGGTTAAAATACTTCTACAATGAAGTACATTTGCAGTATAAATAAAAATGAATCAGGACAATTAAATGATTCATCAATATTTTTTCTGTACTGCTTTCCAGGAGTAGCCTAATACTGTGCCAACCGAATTTCCCGGTTAACATGCATACGAGTTATAGATCCGAAATATGACAAGTCTAATACAAATCAAAATATTTATTCATCAATCACTTCTTTTTTGGAAATAATAATAATCTTACTTCATTATTCATGTTAATGCACACAAGAGATTTAAAATGTACCAGCGATGTAAGACAGGAACATTTTATAATTTTTATGCTTGGGGGGTGAATAAATGTTCATGACAAAAAAAATTATAAAATAACATCCATCCATTTGTCACCAGAATAAAGTGTGATTGAACTGTGTAGACATAATCCTCCATCCAAATTAGGAGGTGGCCCTCTGTGTGAGGAAGTCCAAGATGAGACTGTATCAGAGAGAGTAGATGATGATGAGGCTCTGTGTAAGAGAGAGTAGACGACGCACCACCACTGTAAACATCTCGGTTTGTATTGTGCCTCGCTTAACAGGACACACTAAATTATATTGACAAGTGTGTATAATACCACCGCAACTGTTTGTTCTCATACATAAATAGGTATAACAGTGTTTAAGTGAGAGTCTTGTACGCTGGCTAGTGTAGACATGCAAATAGATCAGACCCACTATGGTGCTTGCGCTGTAGAAATAGACGGGGTAGAACCAACAGAGGCGCTTTGAGCTAGGACACCAATTGATGTAGAATGAATGGGACTACTTCTCCATATGATGTAGAATGAATGGGACTACTTCTCCATATGATGTAGAATGAATGGGACTACTTCTCCATATGATGTAGAATTAATGGGACTACTTCTCCATATGCATTTAACACTTTGGACCAATAGATTGGACAATTGAGCAGATGAATCAGATCGTTTTAATGTCTCTGAATAGCCAGCCTGCTGGACCTTTCTGAATCGGTTCGGTTCCCTCACAGAACAAGAACTTATTTCAAATGACAATCGTTGCTTCTACAGATTCTACAGACACTTTCTCTTTCAGATCTACACTTGAGCAAGAGGTTCCTAGCATTGAAAAGCTGTCAAGTGAGATGGAGTCATTAAAAAGACATCTTTCCCAGATGGACTCACCAACAGTCCTGTGCCATAACGACCTTCTGACCAAAAACATTATCTATAACTACAGAGAGAGTGAGTGGCCGCAGAAATACGCTTCACATAGGTTTATACACCATTCAAAGCTGAAATATTATTTCTATCCAAAACTGGAAGTAAATGGAGGCCATTTGAATATGGGAATTACTGTTGTTAGTGTAAATCTTGGATTACATGTGTATCATTGCTTCTGTTATTAATGCAAACCGGGGGCAGTATTTCCTTAAGGCCATCGTCCCCCAGAAGGATCTGCAAAAGTAACTTTGAAATTCAAAAGAACAATTCTGCCTCCTCTAACTTGCAAAATGCATGTCTCCTTTTTACATTTATTTGAAATTCATATGCATTTCAGATGAAAGCAGTTGTGTTATATTACCCTTATGTCACACAAACGTGGCCACCAAAAATAAATACCACTAAGTAATTTCTAGGTTTTTTAAAGACATTTTGTCTGGTTTTGTAAATGTAACAATGGCTGACAGACAAAGGTGTATTCCCATCAAAGGGTTAGTTATCGAATATCGATCTCCTCTTTCTCAGGTAGTGTGAAATTTATTGACTTTGAATATGCCGATTTCAACTACCAGGCCTTTGACATTGGGAATCACTTCAATGAATTTGCTGGTGAGTAAATCATTGTTCCATAATGGGCATCTGTATTATCATTGCAATATAGAAAGGTCCGGTAAGAGCTCTTAGTGTGTGTGTGTGCGTGTGTGTGTGCTCTCGTATGTCTCGGGCCCATCCTAGGTGTGAGTGAGGTGGACTACAGCTTATACCCCAGCCGAGAGCTGCAGAGAGACTGGCTCCTGGCCTATCTGAAGAGTTACAAGCACAGCAGTGGCCAGGAGGTTATCGTTACAGAACCAGAGGTCTCACAGCTCTATGTTCAAGTCTGCAAATTCTCACTGGTGAGCAGCTGCGATATCAAACTCAAAGTTTTAAATCAATTACAACAACCAGTGATATCGGTAATATCCGATGTGTTGATGACATCGTGCTTACCAAGGGTTCTGCTTGTGAATTGTGGATGTTAAGGCCTGGAGCATGACAGTACATTTATGTTCACTGCTTTTCTTTCGCCTAAACTTGGACTTACCCTAAGCTTGGACCAACGCTAAACTTGGACTAACCCTTAACTTGGACTAACCCTAAACTCAGACTAACCCAAAACTTGGACTAACCCAAAACTTGGACCAACCTCCACCCGATCCTGACAAGTTGGCTGATCCCCTCTGTGTAGTTAGACTCCCTTCTGAGTTGATTAGAAACCACTGGACAAAATATGACATGCAGCCGCCAAAATATTTTTTCTTGCAACCACAATATTCATGCTTCAGTAAACTCAGCAGGGCAGTCGTCTGAAGGGCTTTTAACACATAACACAACATATTGGATTGTTTAAGCAATTCTGAGCGGTGTGGACATTTCTTAAAGTAGCACAGAAAGGGGAAGAGCGTGTATTACTCTTAAAATAACTGTGGAATGGCAGAGCAGCGATAACATCTTGGTGATTGAAATCAGATTTCTACTAAGAACACTGATTCCACTGAAGAATTCCACTCAGTGCCTGTTAATGGACAAGGCCAGTTTCTACTTTCAGACTGGCTTTGAAATAAAGCCTTGTTTCTCAAATCAAGGCCCAGAGAGGCATGTCAGCGATGGTTGTTTTCATTTGCAATCACTTGGAACATTACAATATTTCATTAGGTTTATTTCATAACTAATTGGCCATTATTGTTAAGTTCCAAATGAAACAAATTCATTAACTCAAATTTCAACTCAAACGAAGCCACTGAAGACACAGAGGAGGCCGTTGTTGGGATATTTCCCAGGGATTGGAACGCTAGTATTAACGGCAGGAACATCCATGAGCGGCTGATGGGGGGCGTTCCCTGGTCCATTTAAAGTTAAAGACTGTAACTCCTCCCTGTCGCCAGCATATCTCTCATGTCCGCTGTTCACAGGGATTCCCTCTCTGCCATTGACAGTGTCTGCTCAGTGTTAGGGCTAATAGCCCCTTAATGGTGGGGGAGTTATTAATCACAATGGAACTGCACTCCATCTCTCTTAAGCAACCACAGAGAGAGAGAGAGAGAGAGAGAGAGAGAGAGAGAGAGAGAGAGAGAGAGAGAGACAGAGAGAGACAGAGCAGAGAGAGAGAGAGAGACAGAGCAGAGAGAGAGAGAGAGAGAGCGAGAGAGAGAGAGAGAGACAAAGAGAGAGACAGAGCAGAGAGAGAGAGAGACAGAGCAGAGAGAGAGAGAGAGAGAGAGAGATTACTGACTAGTCAGGAGAAAGGGGAGCCCACACACTGTCCCGCTAGGATTTCATTCTGCCTGTTGTTTAATTATCAAATAAAAATGTGATTATTTCACTGGGCCACAAAACGGAGCTGTGTCTGGAGATGGTTAGGATATCATTAGTGGGTCCTGCTGCAGAGATGAACGATTCAAGTGGAAAACAATCGAAACACACCAAAGTGTGGAGCCTTCAGGAACAGCACCAGGAAGGGAAGTCTCCCATTCTGATAGTGTTCAGTCAGAAAATTGGGAACAGTTACGAGGCAACAGATCTGAAATGTGCAATAATTTGCGGAGTAAAACGTGTCATAATGTAACGCAGGAATGGTGTATGAATTAGCTGAGCCTTTGGACAACTGTTTAATCTGTTTAAAAGGGTCTTTTTACACACAAAGAAAATGTGACATGGTTTAAGAAAATCTTCACCACCATCATCATATTTAAAAGAAAAAGAAATTCATGCTAATAGCCGTAACGCTCATAATAAAAAGAGTGGAAAAAACAAAGCCCAATACACACCTTACATCAAAACACTGGCCAATCAGAAACCTTACATCAAAACACTGGCCAATCAGAAACCTTACATCAAAACACTGGCCAATCAGAAACCTTACATCAAAACACTGGCCAATCAGAATCCCCCTGCCAGCCCTATTTCGGCGGACTCCTCAACGTTCTAGAATATGCCTAAGATCATGAGTGACATAAGACGGCCTCTCTTTCCTTCTCTCACCAGGCCTCCAACTTCTGCTGGGGTCTCTGGGCCATCCTACAGGCCAGACACTCCTCCATCGACTTCGACTTTCAAAGGTTGGTGGGCATCTGTGTCGAACGTGTACCGATGGAAGCTGTGTCCAATATGATGTCTGAAAACGATGAAACCCGTCATGCAAGCCTAGCCTAACCTATTTCAGTAGCGCCCACGTCAAGCGGAAAAACCTATCGATCATTGGCAGTTGCCCATTTTTAAAGTCATTTCCTTTCCTTGTCCCGCATGCCCAGACTAGGAAGTTCACCAGGCGGAAAGCTTTCCGCTACCTCCCCCTCTCCTTTCTCCTTTCCCCGGTGTGCCCCACGCCTGCTAGCACTAGGATGGTGATCCTAATCACTATTGACACAAGGCACCCTCCTCCCCTCTGTGTGGCTTTGTCGACCAGGCTCTCCAGAGCAGCGACACAGGGCCCCCCACCCCCCACCGCACCGTCATCTGATAGTTGGAAAATGCGAACCAGAGGGCCGCGGAGACACAGAGGGCCTATTGTTCCAGCGCCGACGCCGGCCCTTCCCCGCGCACCTCCTATCCTCCGCCTCGCCACATGTGGCTGCTAGACTTCTGCGCGGCTAAGCCACTGGCGGAGGGTGTCCTGAGGTGCTGGGACCGGGGTCGGGTTACCGCCGCGCTTAAATAGAGGGCTACACCAAAAAAGGAGCCGGAGAGCGATAATAACAGTGCGTGGCCCCCACAAATTCGGGAGCGCCTAAAAGGCAAGGTCAGGTCAAGGTTTGTAGCGTCTCCATCTTTTCTCACCATGATGGAATAATGCCTGTATACCGGGCAAACTCCTTTACCTGTGTATTTGCCCCATTAGAGAGGACAGAGAGGGAGCAGGGGGAGGAGGCTCCTTTATAATTTTGGAACACACCCCGGGTCCTTAAGGAGCAGAGGAGCCGACTCGAAAGCTACTGTGTGGGTGTCTCCTTCCCTGGGGCAGTGTTCTCTCTTTGAATGGAGTCTCCACCGGCGACTCAGCGAGTGACAGGCGACGGCGAGGCCTCCTGCTTAACCGAAGCCATATGTGCACGTGACAGTCGGGAGCCATAAGGAGACTAACCCCCCCCCCAACCCCCCCTTTCTCTTTCTTTATTTGGTTTCACTTGTGTGTTAAAAGTGTCTGCAAGTCGGCGGCTTTGAATCTGCGGACGTGTTGGCAAGGCCGTGGGTGATTACATACATTCGAAACCAATTGAACAAAGACATTATTATGGTTGAAATGGATGAGGAGGCCCGCGGTTCGGAATGGTTAAACGGGCGATGAAAAGCAAAGCGTGGACAATGGCACAGTGAGAGTCAATGTATACCTTCTTAAGAGAGTCTTTTGTGCCCTGCTTTTCCCCTTCTAAATGGGAAACCTCGAAGCTTTATTTTACACTGTAGAACTTTAACTGAGATGGTATTGTACACAGCTTAATAGGGCCACCCTAATAATGCTACTCCCACATATTTTGATAGCAAATCCAAATAATTACTAAACTGACTGATAACATTGCCAGTGTTAACTGTGTTCATGTCTAAAGAACTTATTTAATTGTGATTAGGGTAAGCTAGACCTAATAGAACTGGTGATTAAAAAAATCTGAAAGAAAATATTTCAATCAGATCTGTTTTTGATCCAGACGTTATATATAGTTGCGGTGCAATGCTGCAAATGCAATAATTGAAAGAAGTGTTGATATTGAGGGTTATAAGAGACAACTTTGATTAAAGGACAAAATCCTATGCTGCCATTTCCCGTTCTTTTGAAACTTCATATCACTCACTGTTTCAAAGACTATGCCATGATGCCCCAGGGTAAAATCAGCAGACAGGCAATTTAACGATGTTCTGAACAAAATAGTCAACATGTCTGGGCGTTGAGTTTTAAAAGTTCCAACCAGTTGAAACCATTAAAAACAAACTTGATTGTGTTATCAGAGGTCAGCACACAAAACAATGACACTTTGTGATACTTCAGTGAGAATCTTTCACTTATTATAAACTTTTAAAATGATGCACCACAGGATGAAAAAATCTAACATGCAGGAAAATGTAGGCCTGTGAGTGAAATCCTAAAGAAACAGTATAAACATTTTTGCATGTGCTTCAAAAACATATACTTCTGATTGTCATCATGTTTTGGATTTCTCGTTGTCATACTTGTAATCTTGTCTTATTGTTACTTGTAACCATTACGCAAAAATGTCTTATTGTTTCAAATCTTTTCAGATATGCCACGGCTCGACTGAACTACTACTTTGAGAAGAAAGAAGAATACTTTGGATTGAAGCTATGCTAAAATGAGGCAAGATGCTATATCTAAGTACCTTCAAACTGAAAAAACAAATCATCTATGATTCATACTTTAAACCAGAACGGATTTGAACAATATCAGCCTAGGCTACAAGCCATGATCTTAGAGGACCCTGTACGCACCAGATTGATTGACTCTTAGAACATCCTCTTTTGTTATTTTTTATATTTCAAATAGCAAAACCTCTACACATGGAGCTAATCATTCAATTCTGCATAATTACCAACTAGCAGAAGATAGTTGAAAATCCTGTTGACAATATGATACTAGGAAGTACATTTGTACCTTAGAAATAGTTCCTCTGTCAAAGGCTGCTTTTCAGATGCAATGGTCTCTAAGAAATAATAAAGAATGTGATAAAAAGACATTTGACCTTGAAGAAGGATTTAATCTTGAATAGAAAAACAGCTTAATGTACAGCTGAAGCATTATAGTTGAGTGTCTTAATAACTAATGTAGGCAATATTAACATTTCAGTTAGTCATTTGAATTACTGCAGTCTTTCTCTGGCTGAAGTAAGCAGATTCAATAGGTTATGAATGGTTATGAATGACTGAAGCATCGGAAACAATGGGGTTATTTTCTTCTACCACATACGCATACACACAGGTCCATTGATCAAGGTTGCAATAATGTCTTTGAGGCAAACAATCTGGCAGCCTTTCAAAGAAGTATTATTCATTGAACTTACAAATTTCAATTGCAGGGCTGAATATTGGAAGAGACCAAGGACTTTGACTCAAATAGGAAAATTCGCCTTTTGTCCAATGACAATTTTCCTTTGAAAACTCTGTAGATCTCCCCTTTCACTTATCATTTTCTAAAGCAAAATATAAGTTTAGAACCTTTTAAATCAGTTGAAAGGTATTAAAACATGGCAACGTTTAAAGGCTTTTCTTAAATGAATAAAATAATTGATTTCAATCAAACATTGCATTTCATTTTTCACTTATTGTCAGTCTACCCAAGGTTGACCCTTGAAATTTTAATTACCTTTTTCCTCTCGAACTTCCTCCCCTTCACCTGAGTTGGACAAGAGTTAACTTTAGACTAGCCACCCATATCTTACATCCATATGTGGAGTACATTTTTTCCTTTTTTAATGCACATTTAGAAACCTAAACATAGGCAAAAGGTTTTCCCATGACACTAATAGAAAATGTTTTCAGTCGATCGATCATTGAAAAACAAACTTAGCTAAGCAATTCATGATAAAATCCGGCAAATGTAACAGTTTTTGTGTTTTCAGCTCGAGGAGCCAGGATAATATTTAAAGGCTCTAAGTGATATCCAACACCTTGGCTTTACCGACTAGGCCAACAACGCAACTTTTGAGTTAGATCTAACGGCCGGAGCTTAACATGTAAATTGATACCCATCATTTTGGGAAATTATAGGCGTACATCTAAACACACCGAACAACCCACTTGTCGGATCTGCATATCCCATTCCTAAATGTACGAAACCATCAGACTGTTCTGTAAGGTGCTTTGGATGAAAACAGCCACTAAGTGGTATACTGTATATGATGTTGGTGCTTTGGCATGCTGAGCCACCAATTTATAATTCCTAGGTGATGACATCTACCTTGTTATTTATCTGTCCAAAAAGCAAAAATGGCGACTGTTACTTTTCAGATGGTTGCTTTTTCTTAAACTCACGATTGAAATAAATCTTAACGGCAAGCGATCGATTATCCAAATAATTTTCAACAATCTTTGTCTACGTGGACACATTTTCTGATAATCAGTTTCATTTACATTTTGATTTAACTGGAATTTCTCTAACAAACGGTCACATTTACTATCTAAGTAAATTACTAAAAAAACTACGTTTTCTTCATATTCCCACATAAACATACTGGTGTAGACAAGGCAGTTACCAGCTTAAGTTTCCTTTGCATTTAAATTGAATTTAATTCCCACTGTGAATGATCCACCACTAACCTTTTGCTTGTGGTGCATGTTAGCCTGATCGAATCATTTAGTGTAATGGCTCGCGATCAGCCCTTTTTGACAAACACGCAGACTGCGTTTGACGGCTCATCAAGACTGTAGGAGCCCCTCAAACATGTCCAAGCCTGCCTTTGTAATGGTTTCCACTTTACGTGATATAAGGTTGAGGCTTTCTGAGAAAGATCTGATATTAGTATTAGAGTTATTATCCCCTTTGTTGTTATTATTATTCACGGTCACTTTGAGTTTTTCATTATTATTTTACAGTCAATCCTACATGTATCTTAGATTTGTCTCCCTTCCCAGCTTTTTTTTTTGGCCAAACTGCACTCTGTAGGTTCAAAATTCTGAACACTCCTAATTGCTCTGTGGCTAGCTCAATAGGTATTAAAAAGCTCCCACTGCTTAGTGCTATCACCCAACAAGGTGCTGAAAAGATTAGCCCTCATTTCTGTTTCACAAAACAAACTCAAATGAGCATGAACAGTTCACTGCATATCCACACACGCACACACGCACACACGCACACGCACACACACACACACACACACACACACAAAGCACATATACACCTTGACGGTCCAAACGTGTGAAGTACAGTACCTGCTGTATAGAGTGGATTGGAAGGAGCAGTCTGTTATTGTGACCCATTTAAAAAGATGAAGATAGCAACGGTTCAGGTATGATATCAAACGTACCTTTCAGGAGCCACACGCATGTCAAATGGAGGGTGACAAACTGGCCCGCACCCTTCGCCTGTTAACGCTGTAATTGAATTAGATATTACAGTACGATTTATTATGTTCCTGCATATGGCAGAGTTTTCCTTCTTTAACTTCCTCCCTCTCTCCTTTTTTTGGAAACTGGGGGCAGGTAGCTCTGGCGCCACACACACTCCACGACACAAGGACAGAGAGAGTGTGTGTGGAGTGTTACATTCACACAAAATCTCTAAAGCGAAGGATTGAGAAGTGGAACAATAGGACACATTTACAGAAATGGGCTATTAACACATACGGTATACTCCAAATGGGAATTTATAATTTTATAGGTTTAACTGAAAGGGGAACATTTTGCGGCATGAAAAACTAAGATTAAGGTACTGTTTACATCTGTGCCATAACTTACCTCTGCTGTATGGTAAAGGGCAGATGCATGAAAAACAATTCCATAGTCGCAAAAAAAAGGCAGTACTAACGATTTAAAATTTAACAGACAAAAAAAATGAAACACGTAGGGAAAATCTTTTATTTTTTTCTGATTGTCTTTCTCACCAAGTTGTACTGACACTTTTAGAGCCAACTGGCTAATAAATACAACAAAATGTTAAAACGCACAATTGCATTTCAAATACAATACTCAACACAAATGTGTGTGTGACCAAGAAAATGTCGTCTGCTTGTCTAGGCCATGGCGGACTGGTGTCATGGTGACCTTTGAAGAGGTCAAACGTTTGAATGTGACCCTTCAGGCAGCACTGGAGCGAGATCTGCTTAAATGACAAAACAAGTTCTTTACGGATTTTTTTTTTTCAAGCCAGGCGAATGTGAGGCATCCTAGCTCACGAGTCCAAACTGGTGACTTGTGTCTGTGGTAATTTGTAATGTTGTTAATCTAACAACTTCACATTAATCAGTACTGTAAAAATACCATTCCTATCCAGTGCTTATGGTGCGTATAACAAAGGCTATGCTCAAGAGAACCGTAGCTCTATTTTCTTTCCTGTGACACAAGCAAAACCAAACTTCAGTCCCAGCTAAGATAACATTTTCCAACAAAATCTCATTTAACATGGTCATGTTGATAAAAAATAAAAGACAACTCAACCTGCAGACAGAATACCCCGAAACCACCTAACATACAGGTGTTCAAAATGGAAAGGTCTCCAAATGGAGGGTGAAAACAGATGAAAACTCGCTGCGCTCTCAAAGAATGTGATATTTATATAGTATTTGTCTTGAAATAAATATGCAATACAATAAATGTACCTTTTTGAAATGTGAGGACTCATTAAACACTTTTTGTTAACATGTCAATTATTGGAAAGAGAATGAGGGGGATTTGCCATTCTACTGTTCTGGGTTGTGCACATTAAATAGTAAACAAACCAAAGATATGTTTTTGTACCATGTACCAAACTGAAAATACAGTGAAGCGATCCAGAATCAAATTCCTACAGTAAGCCTGGGGACTGGTCTTTTCCACTTCACTCTGAAGCCAAATCATTAGCCTCACTCAACAAATTCAGCATTAAGACTTACACTTTACATTGTCTATTGAAGTGTCTATATAGAAATACACAGAACAAAATCTCAATACACAATCTATGGCCCACTTTGAGCAAGGCATGAAGGGATTGAACCTTAGTACCTACTCAAAGTGATAAGGGGCAAACAGTCTACTGCACAACACACGATTTAAGAGAATTTGGCCCCGATATATCCAGGGAGATTTTACTGTGAGGGGCAGAATTGAAATTGTCCCTGTGCTCAGCTGTGGGTGTGACTTCTGACCAGAGGGGGCGCCAGAGCTGAGGATTCCAAACTCGGACTGCATTTTTCTGAGTGTAATGACCACACTCGCGTTCTCCCTGAGTTCTAACTATTATTGGGATTGAAAGGTAGCCAGCAGTTTCCTAAGAAGGGCTAATCCGATATAAAAACTGACTATGTAAGACTTTTTGCAGCATTAGAAATTAAGACTACGATTTCGCAAATGCATGTGAATGTAGGTTTGGCACATTTGAAGTAAAATTGTGTTATATATGGGTAATATTGATGATAATAATAATAATAATAATAACTAATAATAATAATAATAACAATAACAATAATAACAATAATAATAATAATAATAACGTGATCAAAGGGATTTTCCTCCCATCATTTAATTGTCAGTCTAAAAATTCCAACCCCTCTTTCGTATGAAATCCAAAACACATTCAGAAGCTGGCACAGCATACCTGAGCTGGGATCGAGACCCCGTCATAAACAGTAATGTAATGTAAGCATTTTGTCAGCAAAAGGTATAGATGTACTGTTCATGTACCGTACCCTAAAGAAACCAAAATAAGACTACAGGAGCAAAGATTTCTGTTTGTTTTCAAGTTCTGAAAGTCCAGGCAGGGACCAGTCAGAAAAACACTAAACCAACTACAAAAGCCCCAAAAAACATTGTCATAAAACTGAATCACACTTAAAAACAAACATTTAAGACCAATAGCTGTTGAAGACCAATATTCCTGATGCCAAAAAAAAAATCCATGCACGTTCCAAAAACTCGACCAAGTCACTTTTTATCATCATGTCACCCTTTTTCACCCTCTTTTTTTGTGAACTCCTCTCTTAATGTCTGTGGAGATCGTCAGGGCGAGAGCAAGAGCTTATGACATGCCTCAACCACTGGAAGGGAAGTCAGCGTCTTCAGTTTGCGATTCAAGGACGCTTGGTGCTCGGAACCAGAGTCCACCAGACCATCTCGTCTTTTGATAAGCGGTCGGTGAGCATGCTCAGGGGGTGGTGTCCAATCCATCCTGTTCAATAGTCCAGTTTGTGTCTCCAAGAAAAAATCTAAACGCTGAACAAAGTGGGCCGTGCTCCATCAGTTGGCAGCGACGGGCTCCCGTGGCGCCTCATGGTCGCTGCTGTAGTCTGATTTGGGCTCGTCCTCAAAGTCCTCGTACATGTCCATGTCGTCCTCCCCGTTGGCCAGGTTCCGGGACAGACCCAGGGCGCCGCTGCCGCCGCCGCCACCGCCGCCGCCGCCGCACGGGTCCCCCTTCAGCCCGAAGGTGCTCTGGATGACCGGGACGGCCGGCTCGGGGCTGACCGAAGCGCTGGAGCAGTCCGACGTCAGGTGGGGGGAGGGCGTGGCGGTGGGGGCCAGGGCCAGGGCGCCGGGGTAGACGGCCCCGCCGCTGGGGGCCACACTGGGGCCGAGGGGAACCTGGGGCTGGGGCCTGCAGACGGGAGCCAGGACAAGGAGAGACACAGGGAAGAGACCAGGACGTCAGGGCTTTGGTTTGGCTCGGGAAGCATGGGATCACGAAGGCAGAGCCGTCTGGTCACTGAGCCTGCCCTGTCAGCCTCAGCTAAATAACCTCTGGGGCTACAGAGGGAATGGAGCTCAACGCTCATCACTCAAGCAAGCCCTCTGGCTACTGAAATGAAGTGCTTAAACCAGGAAAATTGCTGTCACTTTCCTCAACTAACAGCCCCCCCCCCCCCACACACACACACACACACCTTCTCCTGAAACAATTACCGCCAATTTTCTGACAGAGCCATTTTCACATTAAACAGTTTAAAGCCCCCCGTTTCATTACGTACTGCTGTACAGAGAAATTGGGTTGTATACCTCGACTGGCTCCCCAAGCAGTTATTTGATTTAGTGGTGATTGAAAGTCCAGGCCTGGTGAATCAAAGGCTTTTCTGGCGCTTGACCACACACATTAAATGATGGAGCTAAGACGGTGACGTCTGCCCGCCAACTACCTTCTCTACCTCTCTCTCTCTCTCTCTCTCTCTGTCTCTCTACCTCTCTACCTCTCTCTCTCTGTCTCTCTGTCTCTCTCTCTCTCTCTACCTCTCTCTCTCTGTCTCTGTCTCTCTCTCTCTACCTCTCTCTCTCTCTCTCTCTCTCTCTGTCTCTGTCTCTCTCTCTCTACCTCTCTCTCTCTGTCTCTCTGTCTCTCTCTCTCTACCTCTCTCTCTCTGTCTCTCTGTCTCTCTCTCTCTACCTCTCTCTCTCTCTCTCTCTCTACCTCTCTCTCTCTGTCTCTCTCTCTCTCTACCCCTCTCTCTCTCTCTCTCTCTCTCTCTACCTCTCTCTCTCTACCTCTCTCTCTCTGTCTCTCTGTCTCTCTCTCTCTACCTCTCTCTCTCTCTCTCTCTCTCTCTCTCTCTCTCTCTCTCTCTCTCTCTCTCTCTCTCTCTCTCTCTCTCTCTCTCTCTGTCTCTCTCTCTCTACCTCTCTCTCTCTGTCTCTCTCTCTCTGCCTCTCTGTCTCTCTCTCTCTCTACCTCTCTCGCTGTCTCTGTCTCTGTCTCTGTCTCTCCCTCCCTCCCTCTCTCTCTCTCTCTCTCTCTCTCTCTCTCTCTCTCTCTCTCTCTCTCTCTCTCTCTCTTCTCTCTCTCTCTCTCTCTTCCTAAACATCTGCTTGTGTTTCATCTCCCCCAGCAAGCGTCTGCATCCAATTCTTCTGTCCGCAAGCGGCCGACAATGTCCTAATTTAAGGAACGACAACTATTAAAAATCACTCCCATTCAACACTTTCCCCCTGGTAAATTCATTTAAACGTGCGCCAATGTGACAGCCTTACATGCTTTCACGTCTGTTTTGCATTCGGCTGACTTGCTGGTTTCAGTTAAGACGCGCAGGCTACATAATCTCATCACGTTGGTCTGCTGCTGCTTTTTATGCAACGGTTAGTGTTGACTCCCGTCAACAAATACAATATGGAACGAGAACACAATTACACGCCCTCATTGCTCTAAGGTCATCTTGGAGACGCTGCTGAACATTCAGTACAGAATAAGCAAGGTTAGGGTACAGTCCCCCCCGGAAAATCAAAACGTCTAGTTTTCAACCCCGGCTGACTCACTCTTTCGCCCCGGGCATGCCTGTTGTTCACCTGTTATTTCCGACACACCACACCTAGGACGCCGGCCGCCCTCCTCCCCCCCCCCCCCCCCCCCCCTCCCCCAGTCAGCCCCACTCACCCCACGCTGAAGAACTGCCTCATCTCCTGCCTCCGCGAGCGCATCATCTGCTTGTACTCGCCGATGCGGAGCTTCTTGCCGTCAATGATGCAGGTCCTCTTGGGCCGCGGCTTGTACTTGTAGTTGGGGTACTTCTCCAGGTGGATCTTGCTGAGGCGCGCCTGCTCCTCGTAGAAGGGCTGCTTCTCCTGGTTGGTCATGGACTTCCAGCGAGAGCCTGGAACGCAACAGAGCTGACGGTCAGGTTCTGGGGCTTAAAGGACGGTCCACTGCCTCCATCTAGAAGCTTCCGAGGCAGATACCAGCTCACCTTTTGGCTCGCTTCGTGTAAAGCCCATTGAACTACCTATGCGTATGAAATGTGCTATACAAATACACTGGATTTGATTTGAGTTATACGTTCATGCATTTTTAATACGTCTTTTAACTATTGGATGTTTACTTAAATTGTTTTGTCTTCATGAAACTACCCCAGGAGCCTCGAAAGAAAACACTTCATCATGCTCTTGTCTCTACTCTGAGCTCTAACTAGACTTTGCGTAGGCATTATTTTCCCTCTGTGAGGCGAGGCGAGGCAGTTGACAAAAAAAGTGGACAGCGCCATTACCACAGGAACGCAGCCCATCTGTGAGGCGCTCAGACGACTGCTTACAGACACACACCACAGGAAACGGACGCACGCACGCACACGCACACGCACACACACACACACACACACACACACACACACACACACACACACACACACACACACACACACACAGCCGACTCGAGTACTCGCTCATCTGTTTACCGAGGTTTATCAAAAGTTGCTCTCCATTTAACTCAGGAAACGGTGAGGAAGCATTTTTACAGAGCGGCCCCAAGTCCAGCTGTGTTATTGTGTCCATGTGACATACTGTATCCACACCCACCCACACACACACACACAGACAGACACACACACACACACACACACACACACACCCACACACACACACACACACACATACACGCACTCATGCGCTGTCTCTTTCTATTCTCTTTCAGGATCTACGTTTTCCTAGTATCACCGCAAACAACCCCTCCGTAAATATCCGGAAAATTCTTTCTTCTTTAGACAGGGAGCTTTGACCCTTCAACTTTCACCCCAGGTGTTTACAATACATGGTGTGAGTGGAAACATGCTATTTTATTTTTCCGTCCTAAGAGTCTTCTGGATGGTGTCGAACAGCAGAACAAAGGATGAATCCAAATAATGTGTACAGTAGGAACTCAAAAGGATATCAGGCCATGGAGGATAAATACATGCTTATGATAAATGAGAATAATAGAAAACTCTGGCCTCACGCTGCCATAAAACCTCAGACTTCAAACAGACCCCTGCTGGCTACACAGGGAGCCTTCAGGGGAGCAGAGAACAGCTCCTTGTGAGACCAAGTACAGTGCCGAGCTCCGAGTCATTAAAATGGACCCCACAGAAAAGTACACATTGCTGGGAAGCTTTTTCCTGAACATACACCATCTTGTACGCCCCTGGTACCCCACGGAGGAACAGAGGAGCTCTTAGGAGTGTCAGGGCCGTGCACACACAGCCCCTCTCCTCTGTGTGAATGGCTATCTGTGCTCTTTACCTGAACACATCCATCACCCTGGCCAGCCTAACACAGCAGGGCTGTGTGTGTTCAGTGTCCCGGGCCCAAACAGAGTGCAGTGCTCATAACACCAAGGCTGGAGAACCACGCAGACAGATGTTTGATACCATATAGGACTACAAAAACCACGCACACTGAGGATTGATACATTATAGGACTACAAAAACCATGCACACAGAGGGTTGACACAATTTAGGACTTCAAAGGGATTTTCTATAGGTTTTTACCTTTAACTGAATATCAAAATGTTTAAAAAACTCTGATCCCTATTTAAAAAAAAAGAGATTCATTTCGATGGGCCGAGTAATCCTACGATATCTTACCAACATTGTCAGTTGTTGCATACCCAATATGAAACATGGTTCATTCTGAAGATTTCTTTGGATCAAATCCCAGGGATACATACCAACAGGGGAACATTTGTTAAAACAGGTGAGCCATCAGAGCCCTCCTGTTCCGTAAGGTTAGACGTGGGGCCTCGGGGCTGCGTCCTCCTACCTAGGATCTTGCTGATGTTGGAGTTGTGCATGTCGGGGAAGGTCTGCAGGATCTTCCTCCTCTCGTCCTTGGCCCACACCATGAAGGCGTTCATGGGCCTCTTGATGTGCGGCTCGCTGTTGCTCCGAGCCCGCGCCTCCCGGAACACCCGTGCCTCCGTGCTGTTGCTGCCTGTACGGGAACACAGACAGGGGGCATTGTGGGTACGGACCACAGAGAGAAGGCAGACTCACGGAGATGTGGACGCCGTCTGTAAACGATCCTGAGTGCACACGACCTAGGGAACCTTATTCAAAGCGTGGAAGGAGACGAAAGGTGGGGGGGGGGGGGGGGGGGGGGGGGGGGGGGGGGGGGGGGGGGGGGGGTTTTAAGCTGTGTGTTTGCCTGCGCTGGCGTTTGGAGTACGTAGGTGGTTGGCTGCCATAGGGGAGGTAGTTTGGAGTACGTAGGTGGTTGGCTGCCATAGGGGAGGTAGTTTGGAGTACGTAGGTGGTTGGCTGCCATAGGGGAGGTAGTTTGGAGTACGTAGGTGGTTGGCTGCCATAGGGGAGGTAGTTTGGAGTACGTAGGTGGTTGGCTGCCATAGGGGAGGTAGTTTGGAGTACGTAGGTGGTTGGCTGCCATAGGGGAGGTAGTTTGCCCGGTTTGTAAATGAAGAAATTAGGTGTTTAAAGACAGGGCCGCTGTTGGACTCTATCCTGTATGAAGCGTCAGTCTGTCAGGGGCCACTCTCTGACCCTCTGATAGCGTCTCTCCGTGTGTGCGGCCCGTGTGTGTGCGGCTCGGAGGCCAAACAAAGCCGCAACCAGCGCTCCTCGCTGTCCCGTAAACGGCAGGGCTTTATGGAGAACAGGTGGGTTCTCTGTACGACAAAAAAAATGAAAATAAAACTTGTTTTCCACGCATGCTTCTGTTTGCATAGCTCTACTGGGCGGAATTGTCCGGCACACAAACAGTGTAGCAGCTGGGAGCGCTGTTCCTTGTCTAAGGCACGCAAGCACAGCGCTGCCGTTTCTCGTTAGTGCACAAAATATCGACAGGGCATGGGCTGTTTAGGCCGTTCCAAGTGCCTTGGGTTTTTACAGAAGTACAATCAATATTTGTGTTTGCCGCATTCCTGAACCCCGGCTGTCTGGTTCAGTTTGTCTTCAGCACAGGGCAATGGTGAGAGGCTCCTAAACGTGGCGCCTCCTTGCTCAAAGGGGACCCCCACCTAGAGAGGCACTGGTATCAAATTTAACCTGAGCAGGATGGGAGCACTTTGCCCTCGGACCTGCCCTCTGGCAAACCCCCCTCTCTTTTCTGTTCTGTGTGGAACTCTTGTCTTGCTTGGTTCACAACCAAATGAACAGACATTCAGAAGGCCACATCAAGCGAGCGTTGTGTATCAAAAGGTCCGGTGTGAAGGTGAGCTATGTGAAGAAGACGAGGCAGAGCAAAGAGGAAACTGACGGAGATGGAGAGAGACAAACATCTCTGAAGATCTACAAACCTGAGGAAGTAAGACATAAGGAGACAGAGAGGAGGACACAGAGAGGAGACAGAGAGGAGACACAGAGGAGAGAGAGAGGAGACAGAGAGGAGACAGAGAGGAGGAGACAGAGAGGAGACAGAGAGGAGACAGAGAGGAGAGAGAGAGGAGACAGAGAGGAGACAGAGAGGAGGAGACAGAGAGGAGACAGAGAGGAGGAGACAGAGAGGAGGAGATAGAGAGGAGACAGAGAGGAGACAGAGAGGAGACAGAGAGGAGGAGACAGAGAGGAGGAGACAGAGAGGAGACAGAGAGGAGACAGAGAGGAGACAGAGAGGAGGAGACAGAGAGGAGGAGAGAGGAGACAGAGAGGAGACAGAGAGGAGACAGAGAGGAGAGAGAGAGGAGGAGACAGAGAGGAGACAGAGAGGAGGAGACAGAGAGGAGGAGAGAGGAGACAGAGAGGAGACAGAGAGGAGAGAGAGAGGAGGAGACAGAGAGGAGACAGAGAGGAGGAGACAGAGAGGAGACAGAGAGGAGACAGAGAGGAGGAGACAGAGAGGAGACAGAGAGGAGACAGAGAGGAGGAGACAGAGAGGAGACAGAGAGGAGGAGAGAGGAGACAGAGAGGAGGAGACAGAGAGGAGGAGACAGAGAGGAGACAGAGAGGAGGAGACAGAGAGGAGGAGACAGAGAGGAGGAGAGAGGAGACAGAGAGGAGGAGACAGAGAGGAGGAGACAGAGAGGAGACAGAGAGGAGACAGAGAGGAGACAGAGAGGAGGAGAGAGAGAGGAGACAGAGAGGAGGAGACAGAGAGGAGACAGAGAGGAGGAGACAGAGAGGAGAGAGAGAGGAGGAGACAGAGAGGAGACAGAGAGGAGACAGAGAGGACAGAGAGGAGGAGACAGAGAGGAGACAGAGAGGAGGAGACAGAGAGGAGACAGAGAGGAGACAGAGAGGAGACAGAGAGGAGGAGACAGAGAGGAGGAGACAGAGAGGGGGAGAGAGAGGAGGAGTAAAGAGGAGGAGACAGAGAGGAGGAGAGAGAGGAGGAGTAAAGAGGAGGAGACAGAGAGGAGGAGAGGCCTGCACGTGAACTGACCGTCCAGGTCCTCAGGTCTGGTCAGGTCGATGACCCGGTGCACCATCTTCCCCGCGTCCTCTCCCAGCTTCCCCAGGTGTTGGCTCAGGCTCTCGTAGTGCATCCGCTCCTGCCACACGGCACACACACACACACACATTACACACAGGGGGGGACAGGGGACAGGACATTTAGAATCTGTAGTGTGCGCACCAAAAGACACAAATGGATGATTAGTCGATGTAAACACAACATAATAATTTGATGCATTTACAGCAACAAAAATGAGCCTGTCGTTGCTGTTCTACGTTTCTATTCTATTCTATTGAACGTTTTGGATCTCCAGAGCAAAGTTATTGTCTCTGTGATCATTGAGTGTGAGGGGGAATGTTCTGCTAATGATGATAAAACAAACATTTGGGCTTTTGGATAAACACCCACAAAGAAAGAGACAAAGAAATGAACACACACACACACACACACACACACACACACACACACACACACACACACACACACACACACACACACACACACACACACACACTATAAAAACAAGCCTTTCATTAAAAACTATACAGTAGTCTTTCAAGTACCAGGACCATGAAAAAAAATCAAGGATCAGTAAAAGGTGTCACATGGAAAGAAGCCTTGACAGCCATGTAGCAGTGTGGAAGATCCAAACAAAAGGCCCCAAACATTCTGTTCCAGTCTGTCAGAGGGAAACGTTTGCCCCATCCATTCCAACCATGTCCCTCTAACCAGAGCGGCCTGCCTGATTGCTGCCTGGCTGAACAACTACAGCATGCCGCCCTCCAGCTAAAATTACCCTGCCACGCTCCCGAACGGCCATGGAAAACATGGAGCCCTGCTGCAATCACCGCCACGCGCACCCCCCTCCCTCTCTCCTTCCTTCAACTCCCTTTCCCTTCTTCAGTTTTTTTTTGCCTTTCTTTCTTTTCTTTTCTTTTTTTCCCCTAGTGACAGAGGCATTTTGTTGGATGCAGGAATGGTTCCCTGGTGAAGTCATGCAGTGGTAGCCACTGGCAAGCCCAGTGGAACCTCGCCGTGGGTGTGTGTGTGTGTGTGTGTGTGTGTGTGTGTGTGTGTGTGTGTGTGTGTGTGTGTGTGTGTGTGTGTGTGCGTGTGTGTTATATATACAGCGAGCTGGAGAGGGCCAATGTCAGCACTATGGTGAGGGCTGCAATCAGGACCACCACACAACATGTGCCCAGGCAGTGCAGCGTTCACCACGGCAACCACTCAGCACTGAGCCCAGACACTGAGGAGGAACCGAGCCCTAGAACGGGCCAAAGGACCCTCCGGCACAACTACGTATGTGTTCACCACATCAACATTCACGGAGCCTCGTGGTCTAAGGACAACACGCCAGTAAGCAGGATCACCTTGACAACTAACAGAGAAATAGTACAGATCTAAAGAGAGTTCATGTGCTAAACCCCTTTCAGAGATGAAGGCTAGTGCTCTCAGAGTAGGACCAGTAACAAAACAAAGGGGGGGGGGGTACTGGAGCACACAGATCAGTGTGTGTGTGTGTGTGTGGGTGGGTGGGGGGGGGGGTACTGGAGCACACGGCTCATGCGTAATAATTTATTGGAGGCGCAAAAACAAAAACGAACGTTTCGACAACAATGGCTTCTTCAGGGATAAGTAGTACAACTACACACAACTGGTTCCTTGTCTCCAGAAACTCTGTAACAAAACGGACTCTCTCCTGAAAACCTTTGCTTGCCAGGCTCTGTCTAAACATACTAATAATACAACATGCTTTGATTCAAACAAGTTATATAATTATACGATAATAATATTATACAAAGAAGCAGGAGTCTGGCTACGAAGCTTCATCTCTACAAACCCCCGACCTTTCTAAGCCTGTGTGGAGCAAAGCCTTTCATAAAAGGGTTTTAACCACGGTGTAGCGTGTTTTACTGCTCTGAGGCTTGGCTTCGTCCCGCCCGTGGACCGGCCTGTAAGGACGTTTAAGAGACACCCGACTCTCCTCTCACGCCTCGACTCCTCCTCCTCCTGGCGTTTCTTCCAGACCGCCGTCTCGGGCCGCGTCGCCGTGGCGACTGGGTAAACGTCGGCCGGACGTTTATACATTTTTTTGTTCTCGCCGGCGCGCTGAGCTCGTGGCCCCGGGGCCAGCGGTGCGCCAGGCCTCTTCTCTCCTTGACCCGCGGCCATTTAACAAGCCCCAACGGGGGAACAGTGGCGTCCACCTCCTCCTCCTGCTGGCGTTGCATCCTCGGGTGGAACGCAGGAGCTCCTCGTTGGTCCCGGGCCAGTTCACAAATGTGTTCCCTTTCACAGAGCCCGAAACGGAACCTTTGCTTTTCCTACTCCATCGCGTCTGGAGGACAGCGCCGTGCTACAACCAGAGCACCAGGTGATGGCCATGCCTCCACCGCCGGCATGGAGGCCAAGCACTCGGCGCAACCTTTCCACAGACCCCAGGTCAGTGACTGCACTGGGGCCAAGCACGGGGCAGCCTTTCCACAGACTCCAGGTCAGTGTCTGCATGGAGGCCAAGCACGGGGCAGCCTTTCCACAGACCCCAGGTCAGTGTCTGCATGGAGGCCAAGCACGGGGCAGCCTTTCCACAGACCCCAGGTCAGTGTCTGCATGGAGGCCAAGCACGGGGCAGCCTTTCCACAGACTCCAGGTCAGTGTCTGCATGGAGGCCAAGCACGGGGCAGCCTTTCCACAGACCCCAGGTCAGTGTCTGCATGGAGGCCAAGCACGGGGCAGCCTTTCCACAGACTCCAGGTCAGTGTCTGCATGGAGGCCAAGCACGGGGCAGCCTTTCCACAGACCCCAGGTCAGTGTAGTGGGGACCTCCCTGCTGTCATGGCCTCCTGACAGCCGTCAGTGGATGTAGCGGTGACACAGCACCACTGAGCCTGTGTCTGCTGCTCTTAGAGAGAGATGGAGAAAGTCCCACGCAGGAAGGCCAGCCTGTTTACATCTGTTGCACACAAACACAGACCAACACACACCGAAGAGAACTACAGCACCTGCACACCCCCGCAAACACACTTCACATCCAACACAAACATATGCATACTTCATACACAGTTGGATGCTGCATACATTTCAGTGAGCGTGCACTTGCGCAAAGAAATCCACTTGATACAAACACACACACACACACACACAGACACACACACACACACACACACACACACACACACTGGCGCCCGAACACACACACACGCACAGTCACACACCGCACAGTCAAACACAGGGGCTATTTCAGTGCGCTTGGCAGCCGCGGGGCATTTGGAAGCAGCGTAAGCGTAAGCCGATCCCCGACAATGCCACTTGCAGGCTGGGCCTTGCGTCTGTGTGCGAGCTATAATGACATTACCATGGCCGAGGCGAGGTGGGTGCCAGAACACACACACACACACACACACACACATACACACACACACACACACACGTACGCGCACACACACACACACACACACACACACACACACACACATACACACGCGCACGCACGTACACACACACACGCACGCACGCACATACACACGCACACACACACTCACACACCCAGAGTGTGACGCAGAGCAGTGGGGAGGGATCATTAATGGCTCTCCGTACATACGTGAGGAGAACTGCCTGTGCTTAAGTTGAGGGACGAGGGCCACACATACACTGACACCGACTGCAATACTCATACACTGAAACATATACTCACACACACACACACACACACACACACACACACACACACACACACACACACACACACACACACACACACACACACACACACACACAAGCATATGACACACACTCCATCATTACCCAGATTCCCATGCCATGGATTCTACAGCCATCTCCTGTTGAGATGAATCAGCATTGTCCCTAGATAGTTTACACATTGGCTGCACATTGTAATGTTACACGGTAGCGTAGATCACTGAAGATCGGGTGCTAGTTGCACAATCAGGAAACGTTTTAGTCGGGCTAATGTGCTATTTTCTACAGTTGGATAAACTTTTCTCTGCTGAATTAAATACTGCAGAGTAAAACAGAGAATCTCCATAAATGTGTTGAGTCACATTTACTTTGTCTAGCACACTTATCCAAGAATTGTTTAGGACAGACCGAATCCAAAAAGCATTAGCGAAGAAAAATCATTTTGTCCCTAAGAAAAGGATGTCCTTAAAAACAAAGAAAAACGCAGATGAAGGTGCTGTTGTTAAGGAACACATCACACCAACAACAACCAACACATCGCCCCACTGTCTTTTTCAAAACGGAAGCAACTACTTTGAGAGTTTCCAAATTAGTGTTTTATTACAAGGAATGGAGCTGTAACCAAAATGACTGCATGGCCTGGTTTGGTCCTATAAAGTGTAGAGTTGAGCGGAAGTATTCCGTCGTTATGCAAAAGGTTTAACCTTCATCTAAAATCTCAGAAGAAACATTCCTTAGCTACCGAGGGTTCATTATTAATTAACACAAATGTTTTTTTCCTTCTTTCTAGTAACTCTGGCTTTGAAATGATAATAAATCATTTAGTAGTGTACATCTCACCCACAACATTCATGAGTGTGTCAGTGTGTACAAGCATCATTAACCCAAAGTGACAGCCACATATTTCCCCCAATTTTGGGATGTTTTCATCGTTAATATGAGACAAACATGAGCAAAAATCCCAAACAGCATAATCCTTAGAGTGCACCAATCATGACCTAGTTGGTGCTGGTGGGTTGAAAAAGAGCCTTCAATATTCATGAAGGGTGTCTTCATGGCTCCCTGGCCGACCACCAAACAGGGATCAGTGGCTCTGAAGATGGACTCGTCGGGTCTGATCATTTCCCTTCTTCTCCAAACGTCTCATCTTGTGGTTCGGTGGTTGACTGATCCGAAAGGCTGACGATATCCCCGAAAGGACCGGCCTCACGTGGATCGGAGGTTTGATATGAAGAGTGCTTGCCTTCCGGGCCGAGATGGGTGGCAGGGGGGTTCAAGCGGGCACAGCTCGTACCCAAGGCATATTCATTGGGCTTGGACCTTGAGCCAGGGACACCCCAAGAGAAAAGGAAAGGCTGGATTTTCTCCAGACACAAGACACAGGCATGTGCGAACAAACATGCACGCACACATAATCTCTCTCTCTCTCTCTCTCTCTCTCTCTCTCTCTCTCTCTCTCTCTCTCTCTCTCTCTCTCTCTCTCCCACACACACTCAACCACACACATACACAGCAAAACCATCACTGTCATTGGTGCAGCTGTTCCCTCTTCAAAGCTGTTGAATTTTGGGTGGCCAAGGACACATTGGTGAAGGAGAGGCTCTCAGCAACATGGCCCAAACTGTACAGTACATTATTCCAACTGTACAGTACATCATTCAAACCGTACAGTACATCATTCCAACTGTACAGTACATCATTCCAACCATACAGTACATCATTCAAACCATACAGTACATCATTCAAACCATACAGTACATCATTCAAACCATACAGTTCATCATTCAAACTGTACAGTACATCATTCCAACCATACAGTACATCATTCAAACAGTACAGTACATCATTCAAACTGTACAGTACATCATTCCAACCATACAGTACATCATTCCAACAGTACAGTACATCATTCCAACTGTACAGTACATCATTCCTACAGTACAGTACATCATTCCAACCATACAGTACATCATTCCAACAGTACAGTACATCATTCCAACTGTACAGTACATCATTCCAACAGTACAGTACATCCTTCAAACAGTACAGTACATCATTCCAACAGTACAGTACATCCTTCAAACTGTACAGTACATCATTCCAACAGTACAGTACATCATTCCAACACAGTACAGTACATCATTCAAACAGTACAGTACATCATTCCAACAGTACAGTACATCATTCAAACCATACAGTACATCATTCAAACCATACAGTACATCATTCAAACCATACAGTACATCATTCAAACAGTACAGTACATCATTCAAACCGTACAGTGTGTACCATCAGTGCGTCTCTGTGCTTTTCTCGTCCTGCTTGTGTGAGCCTAAATTCCCTCCTACAGTGTGTGTGCGTGTGAATCTAACCTTGTTGCCGTTGGTGAGGCTCATGCTGCCCAGCGCTGACAGCTTGGCCTCCAGGCTGTGCTGCTGCTGCTGGTGGTGGTGGAGCTGCTCCCTCTGGATCTGCTCCCTCATCTTCCGGGCCTCCTGGATGGCCTTCATCACCGCGTCCTGGTCCCCAAACAGAGCTGTGGAGTTCAGGCTGGACAGGATGTCTGGGGAGACAGGCCACTGTCAGTCTCTAGATGAAGTCCATTGATCACAGCCTAGTCCTTTTATGCTTATCCTGTGACTTGCACAATGCGGATCGTTACCATAGTAGCCTCATCAATTTTTCTCCTGTGTAGAGCGGGCTACAAAGCCTTTCTACCTGAATGAAGTAGGCAGTTATCATTTGTATCCTCCTATAGCCTTGCATGCATACAACACATGTTCTGACTTGATGTAACTGATGTATATTATTGACTGAAATGCTCGAATGTCTCAAAGTTCTATCAATATAAGCATTTGGGAGTCAGAGAGAAGGAAAGGCAGGCTTTTTAACCGTGTACAGAACAAACAAAGTCTGCAGGCCACAGTGTAGTGAAGTACAAACAGGCAATTGGAAAAAACAGTAGCAATTGTCGTGTAGAGAAAATGTATCGGAGGGTTTAAATCCATGTGTCGTCGAATGCTTTCCCGTTGTTGCGCCACCACCCCCTCCCCTCCTCCTTGTTTACGGCACGGTAGACTTTTGAAGCCTCCAGAATGCCCATTTGGAGGGATCATAAACAGGGGGCCAACCTTCCGTCGCCTTCCTCGTCTAATTAGCAGGAGGAGGAGGAAGGGTTGTGTGCTTGGGTGGCCGTTGGAAGTGGCAGAAAATAGCAATGGGAAGGAACGGGGCTGCGTCCTCAAAGCCACTCGAGAGGAGCACGCCAAATGGCTTTTGGGTCGTAATGAGAGGCTTCAGTCGGGCCTTGATAACAGATCGGGCCGAGGTAGGGCACGGAGGTTTAGGTGCGGGCAGACAATGATGTGAGGAAGCTGTTAAAACCAAATCATGTGTGCTGGGGTTTCACTGTTTCCGCTGCCTGAGTTTTCATTGGGGGCTAAATACAGGGCTTCACACTCCCATAAAAACACACACACACACACACAACCACACAGCACAGACCTTCGTTTGAGTTCTCTCCAGCCTAACAAGCCTAGAGTGATTGTTTGTGTTTGGCTGAGGGGGTGGTGTTTGGGCAGACCTGTCGGAAGGTGTGTGTTATCGCGTGAGCCGTTGGAATGCGGATGTACGTAAACAGCGCAGAGATGCCTGCTGGTGTGTAATGACCCACTCACCCTGGGAGGAGTTCCTGCCCATGGTGGAGAGGGGACTGGGGATGACCCACTTACCCAGGGAGGAGTTCCTGCCCATGGTGGAGAGGGGACTGCTGGTGTGTAATGACCCACTCACCCTGGGAGGAGTTCCTGCCCATGGTGGAGAGGGGACTGGGGATGACCCACTCACCCTGGGAGGAGTTCCTGCCCATGGTGGAGAGGGGACTGGGGATGACCCACTCACCCTGGGAGGAGTTCCTGCCCATGGTGGAGAGGGGACTGGGGATGACCCACTTACCCAGGGAGGAGTTCCTGCCCATGGTGGAGAGGGGACTGCTGGTGTGAAATGACCCACTCACCCAGGGAGGAGTTCCTGCCCATGGTGGAGAGGGGACTGGGGATGCGGGCCTTGCCCAGGCCCATGGGGCTGGTCTTGCTGCCGGAGAACACGCCGTGGGGCGGGGGGCTGGGCGAGCGGAGGGCCTCGGTGGTCTTAGGACGGGCCGAGAGGTTCAGGGGCTGCGTTGATCCCTCCTCCTAGAACGAGGGATAAAAAGAACAAAAGGCAAAGTCAGGAAAGGTCTTGTGACAGACTGAGATGGGACGTGCCTCAGGGCGCTGTATTGGGTCCCCACTTTCTCAGTACAAATTGGTATTTCCTGATGCTTCGAATTACTCACTGATTTGCGCTTTCTAAATCAGATGTCCTTCCTGCAAGGTTTCTTAGCATTTACCAATCAATTGGTTCAAAAGGGGTCTCTGTCACGGCCATGAGAACGGCTTGGTGTTCCCCTGTATCAACTTATCCATTTCCCAAAGGCACTTTTGTTCGACGGTCCCCTCTCTTTCTAATCAAAAGTGCGTGACCACCTCGCCTCACACGGAGATCCCGTTGAAAAGGGAGAGGGGCGACAATAAGGAGAGGCCGGCCTGTCAACACAGCCTGACTGGGCCTCTTGTATGGGGAGGCAAAGGCAGATAATGACCAGGGATCTAATTTGGAGCAGGTTTTGAAGGGGACGTGATGAGGTGGTGGAGGTTTTTTTTTGGGGGGGGGGGGGGTTGTGTTGTGTGAGGGTGGGTGGTAAGTCTGTCTATGGGGGTTGGGGAGGGAGGGGGGAGGGGGTTGTGTTGTGTGAGGGTGGGTGGTAAGTCTGTCTAAGGGGGTTGGGGAGGGAGGGGCGAGGGGGTTGTGTTGGGGTGTGCTCTGACTGCTCCCGTCTATTGTGGCGCTGGTTGATGATGCGCCCCACAGGGACACATGGCTTCCATTACGGCTCGGCCGAGCAACGACAGGCGCACCCTCTCTCCAGTGGAGCGGTCTGGGCGGCTGCCAAACGGCAGCCCGGCCCGATGCCAGCGGCCGTGTGTACAGTACACGCACGGCCTTGTGTTCCAATACGTTGTTTTCAGTCCATGCTAGGCATAAAAGCGCAACCAAAAGGAAACTGCACTTCCGTGGCCTCGGGGCCGTCAGACATTTAGCGTTTTGATCCTGAATACTCCGATGACACCATGGTTCACGGCTGCGATCGGTCAAGGGGACTGGTTCACACATTCCTCACCTTGATCTGAGTGACGGGGCTGGACACCCTCTTTTCACTCTTTAGGGCCGAGGGCGAGAGGGGGCCTGAGGAGTTGGGGAGGGGAGCCATCTTGGCACCAGGTGATATCTGCATACTGGCCAGCTGGGCGGCGTACAGCTGCTGCAGGGGGAGGAAAGGAGCACACCGACAGACTATTAAGATCCGCAACCAGCCCCTCTCATTCTCCCTCTCCTCTCCCTTCCGAACTCTGGAAAGCACGTCCATATTGAGTCCGCTGTGAGCTGCTGAGCGGAGCGTCAGGCATAGCAGAAACATTTGTTTGAAGGGAGGGAGTGTTTACCCAGGTCTGATTCCAGAGGACCCACATTTAATTTAGATTACCGACCATCTATCTAGGACACTTATTCCTTCACCAGATGTTCTGAAAATTCGGCATGCCGGTTAAAACATCTGCAAACAAATCCAAACAAAACTCTTGTCAACAGTGTCCCTGAAGAGACAGTCGAAAAACCCCAGTCAACATCAAACTTGAAACACAGAGAGTTCGCCTCTCCCGCGGTATTAACAGCCACACGAAACTGCTTAAACATTGGGGTTTGTCCAAGGTGCTTAGAGAATATCCAAGAGTCAAATCTCCTGTCTAAAGTCCAAGGTCTAAATCCAAGCTTGGTGCCAGCAAACCCTGCTGCCTGAAACCACTGTCAACCTGCATCTGAAAGGACTTGAGTAGGTATTACAGAGCCAGACCTCAGAAAAACCACCCCTGCGCTTTCTCTATTTTTCCTTTCTTTTTACCCCTCTACTTTCTTGGTTCTCTTCCTGTCCCCTTCCTCTTCCTCCCTAAAGTAATTTATCTTCTCTTTCCGTCCTTTCTTCCTCATTCTTCCACGCTCCTATAATTCAGTCTTTTAAATCTTTGTCTTTTTTTCTCTCCTCTAACCCCATGGCTCTTTTTCTCGGTTCCCCTTCTCTTTTTTCTGCAGTCTCGCCTAACGAGACCCGGTGTTGTGCGATCCGATTTCCCGCCAGTCCAAAACGGCGAGGCCTACTGGGGGGGCTGAGGTCGGGGGGAGAGAGAGGGGTTGCCCACACTGGAGACCACCACTGCTTACTACCGCAACAGTTGACTCTGCAGACGGGCTGGAGAATTGGACGGCGCTTGGCCGTCTCTTCCCCCAGGCGATGTTAAACCCGACCAGACGAGGAAGCAAAGCCCCCATGTCACGGCGCTTATTTTCCTTGGAACACTAGTGGAGAGCCTCGGCCAAACTCTGGCGATATGAGAAGCACACGCAAATGGGCTTTGAATGGCTGGTGGGGCCTAGCGTCGATCATCAGCCCACCATAGAGTCCGCTGAAAACACACACGCGTTCTGATGATCTCACAAACACAACGCATACACACACACACACACACACAACACACCACACTGACTGAACACTCCACACTCAACACAAACCTACACACTACAAACCAATTTCAGCCGCCCTTTCAATCTTTGAGTGACACTCAAAGGTTGTTTTCAACCCCAATGAGACTCAACCAAGTATTCCCCTCAGCTGTTAGCCCCGCCCTCGCTCCTGTTATCAAATCGCGTGAAGCGGCAAATGCTGAACTGCCGAACAAACAAAAGCCAGAAAACAAGGGGCTTTTTTCTCGCAGACAACCGTGAGATCAATGAGAGAGCGAATGTGCAGCGTAAACAAGCCTCGGTCCGACGTCTCGCCGCTCAGCAGCCCCCCGGGGGGAAAGACAAAGCCGCAATTTCCTAAATTACAAATTGACAAACAGGCCTCAAAAAGACCCTTTGCCGCATGACTATTTGACAGGGGCTGGGGCCGTTAGTGCTAATGTGACGAAATCTAAATGATTAGCCCGTCACCCCCCCCCCCCTCATCAATACTGCTCCCAGGTCGTCTGACTGGATTGCATTGCAAAGGCTAAGGCTTGAAGCGGCTGAGTCTGAGGGCTGGCTGAGGTCGTTAGTCTCCCTGGGCTGGGCTGCCCCCAGAGGGCTGAATGGGAGAATCCCCTTAGCTAGCCTCTCCCCCCCCCCCCCCAGGCAGCCATCGATCCCCCCCAGCAGGGAAAACAAATTAGGTCGTCTTTTTCTGCAGGTTGGCAGGTGGGGGAGCGAAGAGGGGAAATGGATTGACTGCCAGACGGTTTGACCCGCACGTCGAGAAGGGATAAATACACTGTTTCAGGTCTGAAGAGTGTGTGTATGTGTGTGTGAGACTCTCTCTCTCAAAGAAGACCAGGCTTCTATGAGCCAGTTAAATGTAGGCTATTCTTTTTTCAAAGGATGTTAAACATGGCCGTTAATAACAGACGACTGGGTGTAATCTGATCCTCCAGTAAAACGCGTGGCACCTCTTCTGATCAACGAAGCTGTCCAACGCCGACTGTGTGTCCCCGCTTTTCCCAACCTCGCAGCTGTTTTAATAAGGATGGGACCATGTGGGGAATCACTTCCTTCTGCAGACTTCCTCAGACACAGATTCCTCTGCTGCCCTCTGTCATTCTCCTCCATCCCATGGAAACGTTGGCTGGAAGGATAGAAAAGCCTTCTTATCGAAGCTCCATCAACACCGTCGCCAAATAGCTCGCTGAGCCCCAGGGCTTTACTGTTTTTGACCGTCTCCTGTCTCCTTCCCAAATGAAATCAATGTTTCTCTGGCACCGCCTATGGACACGCCCGGCCAGGCCTGCTGCCCCCTGGTCGATGCTATCACTGCAGGGATAGGGATAGTTCAACATTTTGGCAAAGAAGATATGCCCCAACTTACCCCCAAGTCAGACGAGATGATTGATATCAGTTTTATGTCCGTACGTCCAGTATTGAGTTAGTTACGTGGTACTCATAAAAGTAGCCTAGCAAAAGAGTAAGCTTGAGATAACTGTCACCACGACTCCTAAAAGTGACTAAATACTCCTTACACACAACATCTTACTTTTACATTTTCATTTTGACGTGAAATACAGAAGATGTAACATGTAAGTTACACAGCTTTGGTTGTTTTTAAGGAGTGTTTGGTCACTTTTGGCAGTCATGCTAGCGGTTACCTCAAGCTTACTCTTTCGCTAGGCTACTTTTACCATGACCACGTAACTAACTCAATACTGGACGTACGGTTGATATCAATCATCACGTCTGACTAGGGGTAAGTTGGGGCATATCTTATTTCCCAAAATGTTGAACTATCCCTTTAAAGGGCAGAAGGTCCGGCTGCAGGGCATCTATGCCGTCTGGCCACACATCTGGCTCTACTGGGCAGAGAACTGGCATCAAATGGGCGCTTCTGTAACCCTCTATCAGACCAGCTGCTGGGTTCTGTCGAGCGATCCTGGTCTGTTGACATAAACAAGTGATGACTCTTGTCAAGGTTGTGAGGTCCCAGACGGACTCTGCACGGTGCATATCGAAGCTCGGTCAGAGCTGTACAGACTTCCAACTGCTTCGAAGCTACCGAACGCCGGGTAGAAAATCAAGAGGGAAAAGTGAAGCCGTGTTGTGGCATTATCGTGAACCAGACAGTCCCAGAAATAGTGTGGCGTCCTCATTTAGTGTGTATGTCTGCTGTTGTTTATTGCACTTCAAACTAGACCCTGAATTCCACAGGTGCTCCTTCCTCTAAGGCAGGGGTGTCAAACTCAAATACCCAGTGGGCCAAAATGTAAAACCTGAACAAAGTCGCGGGCCAACATTGAACAAATTAACCTTTTAATATGGACCCAAAAAAGTTTTGCTTTAACATTGAATATAGAACAAGCATCGCTTATTACCATACAATATATAATTTAATAGTGGAGACATGCAAAATCGAATTTCAAATGAAAAAACACATCAATGGCATTCATTTATTAAATTAAAAGAAGTAATTTGGTATTGTCTCGCGGGCCAAATATAATTACCTCCGGGCCAGAGTTTGACACCTATGCTCTAAGGAGTCACAGACCAACTTCCTCAGATCGAAACTAAATGACTAAGAGCTATCAATCACTTCGTTGTTAGTTCTGGCATCATCACGTGGTCAAAACATTCATTCCAAACATGACTGAATGCCAGCATATCATTCTCTGACAATCCTTCAATCAATCAAACCCTTTTCCGCCTTAGATAAACATTCTGTCTCTCCAGTAAAAAGTCTCAGATTTTCTTGTTTCTACCCCCCCTCCACACACACACAGCTGATTTTCTTGTTTCTACCCCCCCTCCACACACACACAGCCGTGTAACGAGATGCTTCCCGTGTCCTTTGGTTTCCCACCTCTGTCCCCTTCGCTGCGTCTCAGTGCCGTTTTAAATATGAATGTCTCATATGAACGTCTCCGACACTCTTCGCTCTGCTCCCTCCCCCCCCCCTGTTAACTCAGTAGTGTTTCT
>CM030175.1:19994247-19996747 GCA_017639675.1 Aplochiton taeniatus
CTGGCTGACTGGTTGACTGGCAGGCTGACTGGTTGACTGGCAGGCTGACTGGTTGACTGGCTGGCTGACTGGGGAAGGTGGGGATGGGGTGTGCACAGAGACGCGGCCATCTTCCGTTAGCTGTTTGTGTTTCGGCGTGTGTGCATGTATCGACCTTTACAGAGCTGAATATATACAATATGGACAAACAACATATATATATATATATATGATATGATAAACATGATAAACACCAGAGGGAGTGTATTTATGTTCATACAAGTTAAGAAGATACAGTGTGTGTGCGGGGAGGGAGGGAGGGGGTGTGTGTGTGTTTCTAGGTGTTTTAGTGTCTCCTTTAGTACGGACAGCGTGTGTGTGTTGGTGTAACTGTATCTTTCATGAGGGGGCCGGTCGGAAGCTTTCTTTTAACCCTTGGAAGTTCCCCACTGTGCCTCCACGCCATTTAAAACCACATGACAGGAAACTGGTGTCACTTTGAACCCGGCTCTCCGCACAACAAAGCACTGACAAACACACCTACCATCCAGCCGGAGAAAGCACAGAGAGAAACCATGGAAACAGCTCTCCGGATCTGGCCTTTGAACCTTTGGTTTCCGGAATTCCGTACACGTTTGGTTGTCGACGGAATTCCACACGACAGAAATGTTCCGATACTAGAATGTCAAGCGTCTCCGACTATTAGAGGCCGAACGTCCTGACGGCGTCGTACCACTGGAGCACAGACAACACAGCGACGTAATATCTCCACAGGCTGAGGGGGTCAGCCTCGTGCTGTCGAACCTTTTTCCCCACCGTGTTTGTTAGCGTTCGTTGGACTCAAAAGCCAACGGCGGCCTCCTCAGACGCATCCACGGAGTTGAAGGGGTTCGGCTCTCCAAACGGTAGCCGTGGGGGGGAGGGAGGGGGGGGGGCACGGCGGCAGGCCTGGCTTTGATAAGTGGAAGCAGATGGCGGGGCCGCGACCGACTTCATGTCCCAGGCCCCCGGGCGCCCCGCCTCGCAGAGGGTGTCCCCAGCCTGGGAGCCCTCGTGGGGGCCATGGCTCACCTCAGGAGAGCCAGAGAATCAAAGGGTCCCGGGTACTCGTCTCAGAGAGAGACAGAGAGGGGGGGGGGGGGGGGGGGGGGTCTCTCTCTTTTTCCTGTGTTTTTATTATGTATTATGTACCGTGCTCCGTGTTATGTTTGACGTGACTGATGTTTGTTTTTAGGCCTGACAGCCTTTGGGGGCAAGGTCATCATTGCAAATGAAAACAGGTTCTCAACGGACCTACCTGGTTAAATAAAGGAAATTCATATTAATATTCTTCAATTATTATTATCCCTGACCTAACGGATGAAGGCTCTTCGTGTGGCCTGGGAGAGGAGGGGTCCCAGCCCGTCTTTAGAGCCCGGACGTTGGGACTGCGGTGGGGGGGGGGGGGGGGGGGGGGGGGCACGGCCGGAACATGGAGGACCAGCAAAGCACCAAGAAAGCACAGCGCAAACAGGGATGTGACTTGAGGAAGGCAAAAACAATGGTGTGTTGGATGGGTCCTTGGAGGAAACGGACGCTCACTTCTTCGAGAGTTCAGTGTGGCTCACACTGACCTGTGTGTGGATGTGGATGGTAACTACGCATGTAGAAGCAGTATCTATGTGGTTGTGGGTGTGTGAGCTCAGTGTTCAGCACTGACCTGTATCTGCTGCTGGAGAACGTTGATCTTGTGCTGCTGCTGTAGAAGCTGCTGCTGCTGTCTGGCAATCTGGACACACAGACACACAGACACACAGACACACACACACACACACACACACACACACACACACACACAAAAAGGAAGGAGAGCAACATCAAGATGTTGATGACGTAAGGTGTAAGCGTGTTTGAGTTTCCACCAGTGTTTTGTCCACCTGTTGAGGCACCTTGATGCAGAACTGAACCTCACCCCCGGACATATAGATTCCAATATGGCGACCAGCAGACAGGTGGGCCTGCCGGCTTGCGTAACAGACAGACACTGTTTGCAGCGTGAGTGTTCCCGAACAAAAGCTCCTGAGTTCACCGGCAATTCCCGGTGATTGACATGTTTACTTCGCTAACGAGCGCCAGCCTGCCTTCACCCCCCCCGGCTACCTGTTGTCAGGGGCGGAGCCTGACAGTCAGCCCGATCAATAAAGGCGGGAGAACGCGTCGCCGGTCACGTCTCCAAACCCTCGCTCTCTGGATGTTCATCTGGAAGCGTAATTACGGGCTGTTGAGCGGTGGGGGCGTGGCCTGTTTGCAGACATGTCAGCTTTCATGAAACCAGGCTGTCTGCGGAGGGAACATTATCCCATTCCCCTTCAGCTGCCTGGCCACGGGCGGAGGCTGGGAGACGTCTCCCGCTCACTCTTTGTCTCTTTTGTGAGGACGCCAAAGGTGGAAGGCTGGGTGTGTACGCGGAACGACGGGTCTGTCCAAACGGAGTCTGTCAAAAGACACGGGTAAACACCCCCATCCCCCCAGCCCCCCCCAA
>CM030175.1:20001747-20081747 GCA_017639675.1 Aplochiton taeniatus
TACACACTGTATAAAACCCGGTACATTTCTTGAAACTGACGTGATAGTCACATAATCTTAAATCTACCAAAACAGATAAAGTGCAGATAAACCAACATAAAGTCTATCGTTGTTCGTGTTAAAACTGTGCGCTGAGTTCCAAGTGACCCACGGTGTAATGTTTGAACTGACTTTAGAGTGGGTTCTCAGAAAACCAATTAACTATGGCTAAAATACAGAAAATATTTGTCCAATACATGAAAAACGAATGCAATATCCTATTTCAAACCTAACATATTTAAAACTCCCATGATCCCTGGCAATGACTAATAGCTTGGTGTAAACAGATTGGTTGAGAATTCAGATGCTGTGAGCCACTACACTAAACGCGGGGGGGGGGGGCTGCCGGCCCTTTCCCCTCGTTGCTCTCTCCCCTGCCTGGTATACTGTCTCTCTGTACCCCCCTGCCTGGTATACTGTCTCTCTGTACCCCCCTGCCTGGTATACTGTCTCTCTGTACCCCCCTGCCTGGTATATGGGAAGGTGACAGGGATTGGCGGTCGTGCGCGAATGGCAGTGCCAGGAGCGCAGGGGGGCCAGCCTGGGAGGGGCGCCTCACCTTTGACCTCCCCTAGGAGCTCGCTGGCGTGGAGACGGTCCATGCGCTGCTTCCAGTCCTTGGTCAAAAGCCGCTCCGCGCATGTCGACTCTACCGAAGGGAAGGGGGGGAGGGAGAGAGGGAGAGAGAGAGAGAGAGAGAGAGAGAGAGAGAGAGAGAGAGAGAGAGAGAGAGAGAGAGAGAGAGAGAGAGAGAGAGAGAGAGAGAGGAGAGAGAGAGAGAGAGAGAGAGAGAGAGAGAGAGAACGAGAGAGAGAGAGAGAGAGATAAAGAGAGAGAGAGAAAGAGAGAGAGAGAGAGAGAGAGAAAGAGAGATAGAGAGAGAGAGCGAGAGAGAGAGAGAGAGCGAGAGAGAAAGAGAAAGAAAGAGAGAGAGAAAGAGAGAGAGAGAGAGAGAGAGAGAGAAAGGGAGAAATGAAGAGGAAACCAGTGATTCATTAGTGACACATTTTGAACCACTGTGCATCTCTTGCTCCATGATATTTATTAAATGGAGAATCAACATAAAGACCAATCTTTGGTGCTGAGGAGGAGATGGAAAAACATCCCCTTCCATGTGTGTCTGTGATGGAAAAAAATCACCTTCCATGTGTGTGTCTGTGATGGGAAAACATCACCTTCCATGTGTGTGTGTGATGGAAAAACATCACCTTCCATGTGTGTGTGTCTGTGATGGAAAAACATCCCCTTCCGTGTGTGTCAGTGATGGGAAAACATCACCTTCCATGTGTGTCTGACTGTGCGTGTTTCCGCCTGCGAATGGCTATTCATCTTTGGTCGCGTTTGTGGGTTGAACGCCCGACAGTATCAACTTTAAAAGTGAGAACGTCAAAAAAGGGGACATTCCTGGGCTCATATGAGAGTGTGTGGGGGGGTGGGGGGGTTAGGGGGTGAGGGGGGGGGGGAATCCCCCAGAGGCTTTCTAGATTTAAAATAGTTAAAGGCTCCACAATGGGTCATTTGTAGGGTTGATCCTAACAAAAGGACTTCTGCATTCAGCTGAGCACATGGCCATTGTGGATGGCTTAATGTGGGCCTGTGGGGTGCGGGCCATTGTGTGGTCATGAGGCCCGTTGCCAGTGGAACACGGCTTCCTCCTTCAGTCCATTAAAGCCCTGCGTGTTTACAGTGGATTATGATTATTGTAAATAACTTAAGGCCGCGCCGGGAACACGTGGAGACAACATAAACGATGGGGGTGGGGGGGGTGGGGGAACAGAGGACTAACAGTAACAAAAGGCCAACTCTTACTCGTCTAAATTCCATGCAACGTCATTACTTTGAGGACAGGGGACTTCCAGGTCCAGTTATAAAACAAAATTGTTTGTGCAATGACTAGCAACAACAGCTCTTTTCCCACCCAACTCCTCACAAACACACACACACACACACACCACACGGCGTCAGACGATATACTCGCCGTGCTTGGAAAACACAGCCAGCTTGATGTGTGTTTGTGTGTGCTGGGGCGGACGGTAATATTTATAACCAGGGATAAGGAGACGGAGCCTCCAGGAGTTGAACACACTGCACACCGAGGGCCTCGCATGAAACAGAATTAGAGCCGCGATTTATGGCTGTCACTTAGCGGGGGGACAAAAACAAAACCTGTAACTCTAGTACACATCTGGATGAGTCTTGTGGGCGATGTGTACTGTGTGTGTGGGTCTGTTTGTGTGTGTTTGTGTCAGATTTATACCCCCGGAACCGATAAACAGACCTGGACATGAGAAGCGAGGGAGGCCCGCGAGGCAGAAGGACAGTGGGAAGAGGAGGGGGGGGGAGACCAGGGTTTTACCCTAGATGGCTCTCCGCGGGTCCCTCCCCCCCGCGCTGGGGATCAAGTGCTGTTTAGATTGGGGACTGGATAAAAATTCCACCCCGTCCACAGGCACTCTCTTTTATCAAGTGGAGACGATATTAAGATGACGAACGGCTCACACAGCCGGGAAGAGGAGGAGGAGGTGAAAGGAGAGGGCCAGGATGAGGAGAGGGAGGAAAGAGAAAATGAGAGTGAAAGGGAGAGTGAGAGTGAAAGAGAGAGCGATAGAAAGTGTGAGCCAAACTAAGAGAGGAGAAGAGTGAAAGAGAGAGGGATAGCTGAAGACAAAGAGGAGAGAGAGATAAAGAGATGGTGACAGAGGTAAAGAAAGAGGGAGAGAGAAAACGAAGAGACAAAGAAAGAGAGAGAGAGAGAGAGAGAGAGAGAGAGAGAGAGAGAGAGAGAGAGAGAGAGAGAGAGAGAGAGAGAGAGAGAGAGAGAGAAAGAGAAATAATGGATCATTGTCCTGGCAACCAAGTATCGGAGGTAGTGTTTGGTGTAAACATCCTTTTATCACCTGTCCTTGTGCTGTGCCAAGATCCTGTGTTGAGGATGTTCTACCCAAAACCGCAGGCACACTTCAGTCCGTGTGCGCGTGGGCGGGGTTGTGTGTGTGTGTGGGCGTGGTTGTGTGTGCGCGTGTGTGTGGTTGTGTGTGTGCGTGCGTGTGTGTGCGGTTGTGTGCGTGTGCGCGTGGGTGTGATTGTGTGTGGGTGCGTGTGTGTCTCTGGAAGCCACTGTCTATTTTTTTGCTATTTCAATTTGCAGTGTCTAATGACACAACCCTGAAAGAAAGGGTTTGATATAATTTCCTGTGTAGCCAATTGTTTTTGAGTTACTGCACTGAGTATGGGGCTACCCACGTTAATCTACCGGCAACATGTACGTCAGTATTACTTGATGCACAGGTTTAAGAGGCTAAACACATTCAGAAGAGAAACAGAGTCAATTATACTAGGGGATGGAAGAGACAGAGAGCAAGAGAGAGAGAGAGAGAGAAAGAGAGAACATGAGGAAGAGGGAGAGAGAGGGAGAGAGAGAGTGAGAGAGAACATGAGGAAGAGGGAGAGAGAGTGAAAGAGAGAGTGAGAGAGAGAGAGTTTGTGAGAGATAGAGAGAGAGGGGGAGAGAAAAAGAGAGGGAGAGAGAGGGAGAGAGAGAGAGAGAGAAAGAGAGAGAGAGAGAGAGAGAGAGAGAGAGAGAGAGAGAGAGAGAGAGAGAGAGAGAGAGGGAGAGGTAGAGAGAAAGAGGGGGTCAGAGAGGGAGAGAAAGAGGGGGGGTCAGAGAGAGAGAGAGAGAGAGAGAGAGAGGGGGGGGGGGTTACAGATAGAGAGCAGCTGGTGTGAACAGCTGGCCAGTAGGATTGATGTCGGAGTGAAATAAAACTCAACATATGTCCAAACACGAGCGGTCAGGCCACAGAGGGACGGAAAGACAGAGTTCCTCGGCCCTCAGCACACACACACACACACACACATACACACGCACGTACACACGCACACGCACACGCACACGCACACACACACACACACACTCCTCGAAAGAGTTTGCTTCGGCAACACTTCTTCTCTGTCGAGCGAGCTGGCTGGCAGTGTGTTAGAAAGCTATTAGGATGCAGCATGGGCAGCACATCCAAGGTGTATCAACTCGGGGACACTCATTCAGAGCGTCAGACGAGAGCAGCTCCCTGGTTTGAGCTGGGTTTGCCCCAGAGAATGTCTTGGGACAAGGCACTTCTGGCTGGGCACATGGAGAGCAAGAAGGAGCCAGCTAAAGAACTTGTGTTGTCGACAGCCAGCATTGACAGTCAGTCAACACTGCTCATTGTACTTCTAATAAAATGTCACATGAACGTATCAACTATGGAAGCTTAGTCCAGTTTTTCTGAAATGCATCAACATCTAACAATATCACTGTCCCAGCACGCTATTTATTGCTGTTTTCCAGAAAAGGTGTTGATTTCCCATAATCATATTCATAATGTTTAATGCTCCAGTTCCTTTGAGAAAAACAGCTGTAAAAAACAGTAGTTCAAAGCCTTTACATATGCTTTGTATATTAACATAGACTTATACATAATCAGCTCTTATTCTTTCAAATATTTCTTTCAAATATTTCTGAACCAATTAAAAGATTGGAGGGATCAAAAATGTTGAATAGGGTCTTTCGATAGCCCCCCCCCCCCCCCTCTCAAATTCTAGACTGCAAGATGTCTGAGGCCCATCTCCTTTGTTCAACACACACTTCTAAAACACAGGTTCAAGACACAGGCTTCTGTTTCCACTTAAGCCATGATATCTGAAACCCCTGGCCCAACTCATGCCATGCACACACACACACACACACTCTCACACACACACACACACACACACACACACACAACACACACGCACACGCACACTTAACGTGAGAGACAATAGAGCCGTTGTAGTGGGCTGATGGGGGCACGGTCCTCGTAGGAAGGGGGGAGGTGGGGGTGGAGGTTGGGGTCACTGAGGGTAGGAATGGGGGTTACAGGCAGAGCGTGAGGGGTGCAGGGGGTCCTGGAGGCCAGGCGACAGCTGACTCGAGACAGAGCATCCAACATGGCCGCCCATAGATCCTCCTTCCTTTCCTCTCACCTCTCCTGTCAACACATCCACGTGCCCAAAGGAGAATAGCCATGTGAACAGTACCGGGGCAGCTGTTCCTTCTACCCCCCGTAACAGGAGCTCTCATTAACCCCCCCCCCCCCTCTTCATGTACAGTGCAAAGGGTTTTTTAACAACGGAAAAGGCGGCAATGTATCTGGCAACCCTATCGCCATCACCTGATCCACGCAGCACGGCAAGAATAACCTTCCCGCCCAAAATAAGTTGCCCAAATGTTTTTACACCATAGAAAATCATGATTTCATCCAACAAATTGAAGATCGGCCTAAAATCTCCCTGTCAGGTCACTGTGGATCTACGTCAAATCTCTCTCCCTGTGGAGGGGAAGGGGCTGGGGCCATATGGCCCACGGCTGCTGGCCAAAGCCAGGGGGGAGGAGAGGAGGAGGAGGAGGAGGGCTACCGGGCATAGAGGCCCACGTGATTTACACAGAGCCCCGTGGCTGCCACCCATCGTTAGGAAAGAGATCCCTATCAATTACACAGGGAGGGGTGGAACCCAAGCTCCACAGGAGCAGCATACGGAGAGAGAGCTAGCTGGGGGCGGGGGGTTGGGGGTGTCCTGCTACCCTGTGATATGATGGTATACACCGGGCCGGCTTCATATGTTTCAGCGTTGCGAGTGCCAGGCACTCCTTTAGTGTGATTACAAACATTCGCATATGTCCAGCCCACACTCTTCCATGGACCAGCGTCGGTGCTCTCTCTCTCTCGCCCACGTCAACACACACACTTTAATCTGGCTTCAGCTGTCCGTCCCATGGTGGGCCGCAAACACTTGGCCAGTGCCAAGCCTTTCCTTCATTGGCATATTGGACTTTACTCTCTGGCTGACCGGGCTCTCCACTCTGGCTGCCACAACCAATACCTACAACGTCTAATTGGAGGTGGGGTGCTAGCCCTCGCCCCGTTGACATACGCATCGAATGCCATGGAAATGCATGGCAACGTCTTCTTGGAAATTGTTGCGGCACGCGTGCTACTTGGTGTACGTCCAAAATCACACGCGCACACACACGGCAACACGCGCACAGGAAACCAGCAATGCCTGGTTTCGGTGACGTGGGTAGATGTTGATTGGTGTGATCTGTGAGACAGTTCAAAGTGGAGGCAGGCAGAATGTCTCTGTTGTCCTCCCTAGGAGGGGCATCAGGGACTGGGGGCCTGCTCTGATCCTGCCCTCCAGCTGGTTAAGCCATCAGAGGCCACCGCTCAACACTGCTGGACTGAGTGAGCCAGCACCAGGGCCTGGAGCCCCCGGGTTAGGCTGAGGGTGACAGGCAGGATATGGGCGCTCTTGGGGAGGTTGGTTTCGGTTGGTTCAATTCGCTAAATCCGTTTGTTTGCAGTTTTGTGAAAGACATATTTTTGGAGGATGTTGTTGCTTTATTGAGACAGGACAGTGGATAGACGGGACAGTGGATAGACAGGACAGTGGATAGACAGGACAGTGGATAGACAGGACAGTGGATAGACAGGACAGTGGATAGACGGGACAGTGGATAGACGGGACAGTGGATAGACGGGACAGTGGATAGACGGGACAGTGGATAGACGGGACAGTGGATAGACGGGACAGTGGATAGACGGGACAGTGGATAGACAGGACAGTGGATAGACAGGACAGTGGATAGACAGGACAGTGGATAGACGGGACAGTGGATAGACGGGACAGTGGATAGACGGGACAGTGGATAGACAGGACAGTGGATAGACAGGACAGTGGATAGACAGGACAGTGGATAGACAGGACAGTGGATAGACAGGACAGTGGATAGACAGGACAGTGGATAGACAGGAGTGTGGAATTGCTGACTCTTGGCCCGTTTGTTTTTCCGTGTGTTTTTGAGGCGTGTGCTGCTAAGCATGGACACAATTCACGTTCAATACCGAATCTTTGGTGAGACGTGCCTTGGTGTGGCAGCTGTTCAACTGCCCCCCCCCCCCTCCCCCCAGCTCTGTTAAGTCTGACGGACAACGGTCGAGTCCACACTGCCACTCACTGTCCCTCAGCACTCAGCCTTCAATGGTCGTGACAAAGCATGAGGGATCCTACCTCATATCATCTACTCTACAGTGAAAAGTGTCCAACCCAGGGCTAAATGAGGGATCCTATCTCATATCATCTACTCTACAGTGAAAAGTGTCCAACCCAGGGCTAAATGAGGGATCCTATCTCATATCATCTACTCTACAGTGAAAAGTGTCCAACCCAGGGCTCACTCCGGAAAAACAACACAGTATTGGCAAAAACATAAATAGAAAAAAAAAAAAAGCGAACTAGACCAGCATTCCAATTATTAAATGTATTTTAGCCACACAAACGGTTAAGGCAAGACGCCCGTCTTCAGCGTGTTCTTTGGTAATACAAAACAAATTATATAAATAAAAAAAAATACACAGTACTGTGCCAATGTTTTAGGCAGATGTGAAAAAATGCTGGCAAAAATGTTAAAGCAAAGAGTGGTCACAGCAAATATTGATTTGATTTAGATTGTTCATTTGCTCATTCAGTTTGTATTTAGTTAATTGATAAAAACAAACTATTAACACTTCAATTTTTTATAGCATTCTTACTTTGCACACCTGCCTAAAACCTTTGCACAGTACCGTATATAAAAAAAAAGTGTTTCATTTTCTTCATGAGAATCAACAATTGAACATCCCTCATTTGTCCAGCAATGCATTTTGATTCAGTACAGTACTTGGCACTGGGCAGGGTATATATAGGGATTATTAAGAATGTAAGTGTTTGCTGGGCAACAGGGCTGCGCTGGGCCATTAGAGGGCTGGCTAAGTTGGCATGGGGGACTGGGTCCTGTGCCAGGGACAGTTAACGCTGGCACAATGCAGCTGATGATCATTTCCTCGTCAAATGATGGAAGAGTGACAGAACACTTCACTGGGTTTTGAGTGTCTTTACCGAGTTCAAAAACAATGCATTTGCACTGCAGTGTAGATATAATATTTTTGAAATATGTTGCGGCAAGACGTGTTTGGTGCTGGTCCATAACAAGTAGGCCTAAATGTGTTCAATGTGTAGCCTATTGTTCACTTTTATCGAAATAAAAATCTTTATTTACAAGCAAATCGATATTTGCAACGCAAATACAAGCAAATGCTGGCTTATGCAGCATTAAAAAGCCACAGCAATAGCTGGCATGTGGCAATCCTTGCTCCCAGCCAATAAACTCCGACCATACATTAGGACCATCACAGGCACGCACTAAGTAGCTGACGTACTGAGTAGAAGACGTAGCGCGTTAGCGAACAACAATGGTGTCTGCACTTTAGCCCCAGGACACGGAGCTCAATGGGGTCCTCCAGTTAGGGTTTTTCAGCGGCTTTCAGCGGCTAATAGGGTTTATTCCATTTGATCACGGCCAATCTCACCTCAGAGCGTTACCCTAGAGGGGGCCTGCCACTAGGGGGGCCGATAGACGTGGAGGCTGGAGAGAATTGTGGAGGCTTTCATTTACGAGCCCTTTGCGTCCGTTGAGTAAAAAGGCTTCAAACTGTAACTTGGAGAACAGTAGCCGACCATGTTCCTGTGAGGTTGTAAAAGCCAGCTCTATCGGGTCTTGAGGGGCAATCCTTGTTGCATCTTGCCATGCATGGGGGAGAAAGCCCTTTCACCAGGATCACCCTGCACACCTTTTAGCTTACTCCTTGGAACGGAAGAATAACAGAAGTTAAATGTTTATTCATCCAACGATTCTGAAGGAGTGCCCCTTCATGGCAGTCGCTATGCTGATAAAACAACCCTCTAAATTTGCTATATTTTTGCTAAATCATATAATACCTACTACAGACTGCTCAGGAAATTGGATCAGATAAAATACCAATTCACTACTTCCAAAATATCACATCAAAATACATTTAAAAAGTAATTCAAGACAACAAATACATAATTGCAGAAGGACAATGAAGTAGCCTTTCTATTTCAGTAATTTATTGAACTCCTGTCGGAACATATTTGAAAACAGCCAGACCAACTGTTAACCTCGCTTAACAAGGTCAGTGTGGAAATATGTTACAATGTACCTGAACATTATTTTGAGCCTCTTCATCGTACAAATTAGCATTACTATGCAAAGTCCAAGTAGACATCTATTATGTTCACTAAGCTGTGGTGATTCACTTTGATGAGCGTACATGTAATTCATTTGGTCTTGGTTAAGTGGTACCATTACAATCAATGGAACTTGTTAGACCCAATGGAGTATGGTTAGGACTGAAAGGACTGAGGACTGAGGTAGGCTCAATACCAAGTGCTGTTTTTCTGCTGATCTAAATGGTATTCAGGCGGGGCCGTGTAATGGAAATATAAAGACATTTGCTACATGCATGATGAGAAAACATTATAAGAATGATTTATTTACAATAAAACTACAAATTAGAGTTTATCTGAAAAATAGCATTCATTTACTAATTCAGTGAATTCATTAAATTTTTCCATTTGCCTCCGAAGATGAAACAAATTTAAAGCCTAACTAATGAGAACAGAGAAGGGGGCAAGGGGGGGGGGGGGGGGCGTGACAACTTTTAGTTTCAGTTCACCACGAGCGCTGTCATAACAGTGACATCACAGTGTCCTGAACCCTACACATCACACCCAACAAACCCCGGCTATTGTACAGCAGATAAGACAGCGGTCGGTCTATCTACTAGCACAGGACACGTTCTGCACTGCCTCTGGCTATCTCCTGTCTGGCTCGCTGGTGTCAGTATCAATAGCAGAGTCTGGAGGCTTTAATGGCCCAGATAAACCCACCCTCGGCTATAAGAACAACTACAATGAAGTCTCCAATCAGATAAGGGGGTTGGTTAGAACTCCACAGATGTGGGCCGTACACAAGCCAGCCCAGACACGTGAAGAGCGTCTGACTGGCCTAGGTGTGAGCGTAGATCTGAGGGTAGGGAGGGAAGGGTGAAGGGGGATGTCTACCTCTGATATTATGATCTCTGGGGTGAGGGGATTTGTCACTATCCATTTAGGAGGTTCAAACAGCCCTCTGAAGATGATGGTAAGCGAAAGCTACACACGCACTTGCATGCTGAACAAAGGCTTATGTGATAGATGTGAGCGATAGAGCACAACGTCATGTTTAAAAGTGCAAACACAAAGACACACTTTAGAGAGAGAGAGAGAGAGAGAGAGAGAGAGAGAGAGAGAGAGAGAGAGAGAGAGAGAGAGAGAGAGAGAGAGAGAGAGAGAGAGAGAGAGAGAGAGAGAGAGAGAGAGAGAGAGAGAGAGAGAGAGAGAGAGAGAGAGAGCCATGTTGCCTACCGTCCTGCTCAGTCTTGGTCAGCTCCACCAGTTTCTTCTGCTTCAGCGTGTCCACCACGTCCGCCAGGCTTCCCTTGCGACGCTCCGGCGTTCCAAAGGCCAGCCCACCCAGCAGGTCGCCGCCGCCGCGTTCCCGGGAATACTCCTCCGGCTTGGGCGGAGAGGTAGAGTTATTCCGGTATGAGTAAAGGGAGCAGCCTTTGCTGCTGTCATTTTCCTGCGAAGGAAGACAACGAGATGTTATCGTGGTTGAAGTGAAGTCAGGGAAGTGATGATTATGACTTCATTATGACTTGCAAATCCATTGTTCATAGAGAAACCTACTATAAACACCAGGGAATACCACCATTGCCCATTCCCTCCGAAGCCTTGCCTCCATTTCACAACTAACCAAACTATTGATATCAATGGTACAATCAGTGGTATGTGAATCATTGTATTAACTGAGAGTTTGCCAGTTTGCTGTTGTTCTTGAATCACGCCGGGGGCCTTTACATGACGTCAGCTAAACAAACGCTGGGCGTAAAATGGGGCTTGAGCAACCGTCAGGTTCTCGGCCCGTGACGTTTGAAGAAGTTCCACGCACTTCCAAAGGAGAGAAAGCGTGGCCTCCATCCAACCACATTGCTCAACTACAGACACTTCAAGACAGGTGTTCCAAAACAAGGGCTATTCCTGTATGTGTTCCCCCGCCTGGGGGGGGTATGGGGTCTCCAAAAGACATTGGGAGGCTTACGTTTCAAAGACACGGGACACTTTGGCTAACAGTGAGGTCTTAAGGCGTCCTTGAACGCCTTCCAAGTCTCACGGGTCTGTTGGGCACTTTTGTCTTTGAGTGGGCCATGCCTCTGTAAGGAGCCTGACAGAGAGAGCGTCAGATGCATTCTGGGCCGTGAGTGTGTGGGTCCGTCGGCGGGTTTATGACACTGGTACTCGGAACATCTACGCAGTTAAAAACACACCAATAGCAGCTACTTTCACTCAAGACATAGCACGTGCTACCTGGTTTGCAGATTGATAATAAAAAAAACTGAAAAAAACGCATCTACTAAAACCTTTCATACAGTTAGGTAAAAAAAAATAGGTCTGGAGTAGTCCAGAGTGCGACCCTTCCATATGGGACCAACAGAACCTGAACCCAAAGACACACAGACACTGTGAAGGGATGAAGGACCTGGAGCTGGATGGGGGTCCTGTCTGCCCTGCCTGAAGCCTTGCCTGCAGCAGCCCCTCCACAAAGGGACCATTGCGTGTGTGCCTGTGCATGTGTTTAATAATAACATCAAAATACTCTTCAGTGGTATAGCGCATTTCCTACAAGTGCAGCTCAATGTGCTTCACGTGACAAAGAATAGACACACAAATACGATTCAAAGCGGTAAAACAACAGGATCGTGAAACGGGAAAACAAAATGAAATGCTAAAGTTGGTTGGACACACACGTGTATTACGCTGGTCATCAGCACTGTATCTTGAACGATAAGAGATGTCATGTATTTCTCACCCTGGTAGTGGGCCCTGTATTCTCCCACTCGGACTCATGGTCCTCTCTTATTGGCTGGCGCTCGTCGGTTTGGCTCGGATCATGTGGTGGGGGCGGGGAGGAGTCGCACACTTCTCCGTCATCATTGGCCCAGCCCAAATTGTCTTGACCAACCGCTTCCTCTTCCTCTACCGCTGGGGGAAACGGAGGTGTGGCGCGCTTGGATGACATCATTCTGTAGGGCAAAATAAGCAGAGGGCCTCATTTAGACAGATTATCCATGGCCAACTAGTTTGTAGAATTGAAAGTGATAGTTCAACATTTTGGGGAATATAACAAGCCCCAACTATCAATCCTCTCGTCTGACTAGGGGGTAAGTTGGGGCATATCTTATTTCCCAAAATGTTGAACTATCACTTTAACATAAGGACTACATATGAGCAAGAAAACACACCCTGAAATCTGTGTCTTGATGGCCCCACACACTCATGTATATCTCATGGGGAACATCTATTTTGCTCCATGCAAGCACTGGGTTCTGTCATGATCTTACGGAAGAATTCCTGTGAAAACCGATAATTCCTAGTAATTCTCTGAGAAGTCATTATAAGGCCGTAAGACTCACCCGGTAAATAAATCACATACTACAATAACTTCATCCACACTCACAAACACTTGAAATCACAGGGTATTAATTGACCAAACAGCTTCAAACAACATTAAAGACTGAAGCTTTGCGGTACGTGTGTGTGTGTTTACCTCAGAGCACTGCCTACAGTGTCTCTGACATGAAACATCTTGCCCATTCAGCATCATTGCTCAATAAATCACACACGGCTTTCTATCTCTCAAATATGCAGTCTCCTGGGTACTGCTGAACATAAATCGAACCTTCCCTCATATCTGGAAAGAGAGAAGCAATGGGGGAATTAAGAAAGGCAGCAAGAGAAGGACATAGATAATAGAAGGACAGTTAGGAAAACGAAGAGAAATCATTGTTTGTTTGTTTGTTTGTTTGTTAGCGGTGGTTTGGTGATTTGCTAAGAGCGTACAGTGGCTCAGAAGTGATAGACGCCAACGGTAAAATGGAGTAGAATGCATCGGTAGCAGCTTTGAGTTCCAAAAAGCCTTCTGTGCAATTAGGAGGAAGTCCTAGGGGAAGTCTGGAGGTAGAGCCCATCCAAACTGTTCCAGATCACTGACATGTAACCCCAGCTCTGTCCTCAAACTGACCCCACGGATGATGTCAGAGAACTATCCCAGAACTAAAATGAACACCAATACATACACTTGTGCCTAACACCTTCTTCAGTGATACCTTGGCCCCAAGAATGAAAAGATCAAGGCAATCTAACTCTGGGAATATGCACTCATGAAGGGTTGAATAATATCTTCGACGACAAACATGCCCCTCCAGAAACCATAACATTTAAGCAATCGCTCGCTGACTGTAGTATTTCTAGACGTAAGAAAAAACCAACATGCTCATCCGTGACCTACGAACTTTCACTTATGCCACCATGTGGCGAAGAGATCTGGTGAGGAGGGGTAAGGAGACAGAGAAGAAGAGGCTAGGGAGGGGCAAGGAGACAGCAGGAGAAGAAGGGGCCTATATTTAGCTGACAATATTGCTGCTCCTGTGTTTATGGGAGGCTTCAAACTTAGCTGGCTTCTTGGAAGCGACTTCTCAGATAGCCAGGAATGCCAGGCCTCCTAAATCGCTGCCAGCGATACGGTTTCATCACGCAACAGACCTCGAGGCTATTAGTTAAAGCATTAGCAAATCCAGGCCGTGCCTTAATGGAGCCCCGATGTGTTTGGACCTGACGAAGATCCGACCGGATCGAAACATTGTCACCCAATCAAATGATGTACCTTTGAGTTAGCGTGCAGGTCCCACTTTTTACATTTGACTTTTCAGCGCCTGCCCTCAAGCCCATCATTATCACACCACACTGGACAATAGCAGGCATCGCTGGGGACTGGAGTTCGCTACCCCAAATAAAGGTCAGTCCCTACAACAAAAGACGGAAGTGTTGCCAGCGGTCCTTGCCTTGTCTGACTCCAAAATCAGAAGTGTGTTGGTGAAGTGAGCCTCCTTATCAGCGTCACTCGTGAGATGCTGTGTAGAGAGCTGCACCCCACAGATGATTACTGTGTTGATAGAGAACACGGAAAAAAACATTCCCATTCACCCTGCTCCAATTACCACGACGGCTACGCTGCTGATGTACACACACACACGTACACACACACACACGTACACACACACACACACACGTACACACACACACACACACGTACACACACACATTCTGTTGATGAATCACAAAGAGACTGGGGGACGGAAGGACATCCTGGGAAATGTTGGTGATTTCCTTGTAAACTGAATCTCCCCACAGTCAATAAGCCGGCTGGCGCGGAGAGCGGCTGCGGCCACCGGAAAGAAATTGAGTGATTACATTTTTACCGACAGGCAGAGGCCCGTCCCTGGAGGCGGGTGTGAGACGGGCCGACCAAAGAGTGATTTGGGCCGCCTGCGGGGGGTCTCTGAGGAGAGGGTAACCAGACCACCATGCCAGGTGACGGTCGGAGCAAAAAGAAAAGTCACACATTGGCCCGATGTCACGAGGACCCCCAGAGGCCATGGCATGTTCTGAGGCAGTGCTGCGACGCGCTCCGCCCCAAGCCCCCGAGGAGACACGGGCGCCTCGGACGTTTCCTGGAAAATCAGGAACAACTGATCATGTGAGAGGGGGTGATGCAAATTGCCCTTAAGATCGATTGTTTTGTGAGTACGCAGGCCGGCGGTGTGTCCTGTTCCACGAGGGCAAATATGTGCTCTCTCGTATGTTCAAAGTCATAATATGGGGTGTGAAGTTCGAATGAAGAATAGCATTTCTATTCGGGGGGGCGGCTGTTGATTTAACAATTTGTGAAAACAAGACTCATTCCTAGAACACTACAGCTGGTATTTTCATAGTATTACAATAGCCATGACTCATGGTTCTGGAAAGGGAAAACTGAGGACTTAGTTATCACACACACATCAGATCTACTTACAGTTATCTTTGGACATTTGCCGTCAAATATACTTCCTTCAGCACTGAGTAGCCTCTGGGCGATGGACTTCAAAACCTACTTGCAAATGGACCCTAGCGCTGAATCCTTTCGCGAGGGTAAAGAAAAGCGATTTGGCAGGACGACATCGGCCCGCTCCGGCCATTGGAACCTGGCTACTTGGCCAAAACATTCAGGCATTGTGCAAGGAGGGAAGAAGAGAGACCTGTGACAGATGAGAGAGGGAGAGCCAGGGCCCCCCTCTAAGGGAAACAGGACACAGAGCACCATTCACAGCCCAGGTCTCTGCTACTTGTGGAGCGAGAGGACGGCTCGAACAAAGGCCTCTGATTCAACCAATTGAGTGTCAAATCTCCAGCCACCCTGGCTGAAGTGAACTGAGGAAATGGGAAATGCCAGAGAGACAGAGAAAAAGACAAGGGGGAGTTAAAAGCGCGGACCGCCTCGCAAACGAACCCCGCTCGGTGAGATGATGGTAGTTATTGTTGCGTCACCAACGGTAACGGTTCAGGTATTCGTACATCAATGGCCTCAGATTGAAATCTAAGCGACCTGAAACCAGAGCAGGTCACACGGAGTCCCCCCTCCGCATCCCCTCCCCCGCCAAGGGGGAAAGACAAAAAGAAAACGCCACTCTCTGAAGAGCTCGGGCCAAAGCGTCCCTCAGTCCTGGGTCTGTCCGGGCGGCCATTAGATCATCTCAGAGCCACCAGAACAGAGAGCACTGTCATCGTCCAGACATGTGGAATGTGGACACACACACAGCCCGGCTTTCTCCCTGGGACCCCCCCAAAAAAACATTCCAACCATTTGCCCAAAATAGAAACCTTCACCAGCCAGCCTCCACAGCCCCCCCCCCACCCCGCCCCCCCGTACCCCCTTCCTCATAGGCCAATTTTTGTCAATGCCCTAATGACAAGAAAAGCAGTTTTGTTTCGTGCCTTTCCGATCCCGTAAATGGACGTTGTGTGAGAAGTAGAGGGGAAATCAGTTGGAGGGAAGCAGAAAGGTTTGCTGTCGGATCACCCCTCCTCGCTGAGGGGCCTTTCATAAGACGCAGTATTGTTCTTCTGTCTCTGATCTTTTGATGCCCTTCACGGAACAATGAAGGGACGCATGGAAGTAGGCAAACATCGCCGCTGCTGGCATGTGTGTGTGAGTGAGCGTGTGTGTGTGTTAATACATTCATCAACCACCACGGACCCAAATCAATCCTTTCATGTTTCGGTTGTGAAGACAGCGAGGAATGGAAAGCCATTGTTCGACCGGCGGTGCGTGGCCCTGGGCGTCAATGTGTCGGATTGTTAAACGGGTTCCGAGTACAAGGGCCGATTCATTGGCACCTCGTGAATGTAAGGCTGTCCACAGCGTGCCTTGGGATGTGCCTGCGTAGCGCAGGTGAGCCAGGGAATGGCTAAGCCTACATTTCGTAGTTAACCTCTGTGGGAGAAGGCGCTAGGAGACGTAGAGTGCAGCGTGCACCCCCCCCACTCCACCAAAACGTTCATTTTGGATTTGGACAGACGTTGAGACTAAATGAGCAATTTGCTTCAATGGAGATGGCACATTGAAAGAACACTTTCCCCTTGAAAAGCATCCCAGCATGCACGTCCACAGGTTCCTTCATCGACCGTATGGAAAGTCTCAACAGAGGCCAATGGGGGCCTCCTGGAAGAGGATGAATGCATGGTCTATGCGTCTGGCTTCAACACAGCACACACCTCTATGCAGGCTCTCTCTGTTCTGGGCCAGCCAGAGTCGGCCTGGACCCAAACCGCCGCCCCTCAGAATCAAGGAGTGGTCTTATTGACCAACACCCTCTCTTGTGCTGGTGTTTTCTCTGGCTTGGGAACACACCCGGGCTAACACAAACACAGGGCACACACACACACACAGACGCAGAGACATATATCTACCTCATGGCAGAGCCTACAGAGGCCGGCCATTCAAGACCAAAGTCAACACGCGGTGGCTCCAACGGACCGCTTGTCCTCTCCTCTCGCTAGCGGTGTTCCGCCAACTCCCTCGGTACGCCGGCGTTTTCTCTGCTGCCCCCCTTCAGGCACTGTGCATTGTCCGTCCGCGCGGCCCTTTAGCGAAGCTGGCGAGCAAGTCGGGGTCGCACGCCTGCGGAAGCAAAAGGCGACCATGGCTGCCAGGCGGTGGCGGCGGCCTCGTTCTGTCCTGTCGCTCTCGGCGACTCTCCTTATCATCCTCTGTCACCTCTGACCCCATGTGTTCTTCGCCAGAGTCAACACAATTCGACCCGAGAGACGCTGATAAGCTCGTTACACAAGTTTAATCCTGGCGGCGTGACCTTCGCTTAAACTCAACACAGGCTGTAAACAAGGGCCGATCCTATTATCCTAATAATACACGTTGATGAAGCCCGGCGGCCATCTTTTCTCTGCTCTTCAATAGAAGCCGCCCTTGGCCCTTTCTTTCAAAGGGATTGAAAAACTACTACGAGCTCAACTATCACCCATGCCTCACATAGATTCAGAGGCACGTCGAGCACTTCACAGTATGCCTACAAGTATTAAAGCAATTTTTTCTTTTTGGATGAATCTGTTTAAGAGGGATTGACACAGAGATTGAATTTTATGAGTGCAGGGTGCTGACCAAGAACAAGTTAGTTCGCAACAGCTGCCTTCGCACATATTTCAGAGCCCGTGCATTAGCCCCGAGGCTAACCGCAGACAAAGTGAGCTTTAAAAAGTCATCAGGCCCCACGAGTGGCAATCCGGTGTCGAAACAATCACCAACTGTTTGCATTTACCGTTCTCCGGAGTTATCTGCTCGCCCTGCGTGCCGGGGCGTTTGTTGTCCTGTCCTCCTCCGCGGGCCACGTTGAGCTGAAGTGACAGGCCGGCCACACAGGGCCCACGTCACCCCCCGCCCTAACAGGGCCCACGTCACCCCCCGCCCTAACAGGGCCCACGTCACCCCCCAGCCACACAGAAGCCGCGGCGCTGAAGCGGAAGCAGGTCGGCACGGGACAGCTCCCGGGCTAGCCTCAGCTGCCGACCCGGGCCGGGATGGGAAATCACGGATTGTTTTGGAACGTGACAAATGAGCCGTTAACAGCGCGGGGATCGGAGTTACGTTGTATATTTGAACTGGTTTGATGATGACTCTGTTCTACAGAACTTTTATTGAGTCGGTGCTGTCCTTTTGTATTGTGGCATGGTTTGGGAACCTGAATCTGGCCAATAAGAATAGGCTTGGTCGGCTTGTCAGAGTGGCCAGTAAAGTTATTGGGGTGAACCAAGCACAGCTCTCTGACCTTTTACGATCGGCAGGTCATAAGGAAGGCCCGTGCCATATTGGACTGTACTGGCCGGCCCCTGCACAGGGAGTTCGAGCTTCTGCCTTCAGGTAGAAGATATAGAGTTCCAATTCACAGGACAAAAAAATTCAAAGACTCCTTTATTTGCACTGCAATTAGTAGGCTGAATTTGCACAAATGATTGCACTAAGCAATTTTTGCACTCAGCAATTTGCTCATCTTTGTCTTCACATGAAGTGATCTTGCACTGTACTGTAATGTATTATTGTCTCTGTGTTCTGTCTGGTATGTTGTCTTTCATGTTGTATTTATGATGGATTGAATTGTGTTTTTTCACACCTGGCTGCAACCAAATTTCCCCTAGTGGGATAATAAAATTGGACTTGACTTGACTTGGTGAACAACTGAACTGCATGCGGGGGGTGAAGGCAGCAGGATGGAGATTCCTCTGCTGGGCTGTGGGATCATGTGCGGAGGCATCCTAACAGGTGGCTTTCAGCGCACTAAAGCCCCTGTAACTCAGGATTAACATTGACAAGGCTCTTCCACCGAGGACCCCCGGTTGTAATCCCGGCTGCCTTTCACTCTGTTGACAATGCGCTTTGTCCCTCAATTAAACATGGCTGGAGGGCATGTGACCGACTGACAACACCCAATGGCTGTATTATTCAAAATGACGCCGTCCTCCAACATAATTCCCCGTCAATTATTGAACGGCATGAAAGTGTAATGGCCGCAGATGGTGTCCCGGCCTTGCCAGACTGCAAGGGGCAATGTGAGGTTTCACCTCTGGTTCGACGGTTACTAACTTGGTTTTAATGTTGTCATTAGTTGTATCTATAATACTAAAGCGTACCCTATTCACGCCCCTCCTCACTCCAACGGGGAATGGATTTATTGGGTAGATTTAGCTCTGTTTCAACGACCACATTTGGCATTTTCTGGGGGTTGATACACGTGTCTACAGAAAAACCTTTCAACCAGGGAGAGGTTTGTCGGAGACGTGGTGGAGGTAAAAGGGGTGAGCAGTGATAAGAGACCCAGGTCCTGGAGCTGGTGCCAGGGCCAATTAGATCCCCTCCCCGCTCTGGGAGCTGCTGTTGGCTCAGGGCCCATGGCCTGGTGAGCAGCCACAATCCAAAATAATTCCCCTGCATGTTATCCCCCAGTCAGACCAGAACATGGCACTACTGCCTTACCAAGGACTAGTGTATGTGTGTGTGTCTCGATGTGGGACTATGTGTGTGTGTGTCTCCATGAGGGACTATGTGTGTGTGTCTCTATGTAAGACTGTGTGTGTGTGTGTGTGTGTGTGTGTGTCTCCAAGTGGGACTGTGTGTGTGTGTGTGTGTGTGTGTGTGTGTGTGTGTCTCCAAGTGGAATTGTGTGTGTGTGTGTGTGTGTGTGTGTGTGGGTGTGTCTATGTGGGACTATGTTGGTAGTTGTGTCTCTATGTGGAACTGTGTGTTTGTGTCTATGTGGGGTGTGTGTGCGTGTGAATGTTCAGGGTTCCAGGAAGATACACTTGCACGTATAACTATGACCTGATCACTTGCGTCTGTGCCCAACGCTTCTCCACAAGATACCTGCAGACACACACCAGAGGAGTGGTACCCACACACAAAGACACACACCAGAGGAGTGGCACCCACACACAAAGACACACACCAGAGGAGTGGCACCCACACACAAAGACACACACCAGAGGAGTGGCACCCACACACAAAGACACACACCAGAGGAGTGGTACCCACACACAAAGACACACACCAGAGGAGTGGTACCCACACACAAAGACACACACGGTCGGTGTTTGGAGGAGCGAGCGGGAGGGGGCAGGCCAATCCCTTCCTCCGTGCCACACAGGGTAGCCGTTGCCCTCCAAGGACGCACGGCAAGCCTACGTCGCGGACGGGCCCGGAGATTCTCAACTCAACCCGTTAATCAGGATAAGCCCAGTGTTCCTAAGACCTGAGATCAGCACCGACACCAGAAAAGACCTGCGGCTTGTTTGGTGAAGAGGAACACCTGAAGTCAGGCAAGGAGCCACGCGTCCACAACTGGGCTTGAATGTGGACAACAGATCGGCCTTCATTGTTTGCACCAAACTAGAAGTGGAATCTGTGCCAACAGCTGTTCAGAGAACTCTTCCACTAAGATAGTTATATCAGCGCAAAGGCTGGAGAGGGGATTCCATTGGACAGTGTAGGAGGGTGGCAGTCTTTAGAGTAGTATTACCTCAAATCTGTCTCTCTCCTCTCTTTCTAATGTTCTCCTCTGATAGTGTCTCTAATGTTCTGATCCTCTGATAGTGTCTCTAATGTTCTGATCCTCTGATAGTGTCTCTAATGTTCTGATCCTCTGATAATGTCTCTAATGTTCTCCTCTGATAGTGTCTCTAATGTTCTGATCCTCTGATAGTGTCTCTAATGTTCTGATCCTCTGATAGTGTCTCTAATGTTCTCCTCTGATAGTGTACCTCTATCCCCCCTCCACTATACCTCTTTTCAGTCCATCCCTCCATTCTATTCTATTCTACTCTACTCTCTCTCTCTCTCTGTGTCTCAGTCCCTTGCTCTCACGCAGCACCCAGTCTCATGGTTGTAAACCTCCATTAAGTGGTTTATTAGCTATGTTTGGTGGATTAACACCCATGGCCTGACTCATATATTAGCTAACTACACAATCCCCTCTACTCACGAGGTCTAGGGTGGATAGGCATAATGTGGGATGAATGGGTTACATCAAAAGCCTAATGTCATACAAAGCACATAATTCATCTGTGTCACCTGCTGTAACTTTATTTAATATGGGTTAGAAGCATGCTGAGCGGATAGATCGATATGGTCAAATTTAAATGACGGTATTTTCCTTCTTATCAAGTAATGGTCAAGTCCAGTCTAGTGGAGACTGTATCCTGAGGGGGTACACACATCCCACTGTTCAAAACCAACTTGATTTAAACCATTCTATTTTCAAGAGGGGGCAATGCTTTTAACAAGGCATTGATTGAACAGGAGGCCCACAGAGGAAACGCTACGTGATCCGCCGTACAAAGGAGATGGTAGACGGGCCCCTTGCAGATGTACCCTTAATGACTTAGCAAACGGTCATTGGCCCTCTCCCAATGTCAGGTAGAAGATGCACTGTCTATTTCATCTGCACTGTGCTGCACTGCCTTTCCGTTTCTTCTCCACCTGATCTACACAAACTGTGTGTGTGTGTGTGTGTGTCTAGATTCATTTGATTGACTATTCTGTGTGTGTGTGTGTGTCTAGATTCATTAGATAGATAGACTATTCTGTGTGTGCGTGTGTGTGTGTCCAGACTAATTAAATAGATAGTCTATTAGGAGGTACAGTGTACTGTAGTACTGCCATCAAATAAATAAGCATTATTTGTTGTTGGGGAATTACTATTATTTTCCATTCTCTATCCAACCTCATATATTTGGGGGGGTTCTCTGTTATTATAGTTTGTTGCTTCGTCCCTTTGAGCGTGCAAGTGTGCTCCTGTTGATCCTGTGCGACCACGGTGATCTTCCAGGAAGCCATAGGAATAGTTCTGGATTACTCACAGATTAGGAGGAGCAGTTCCACATGTCACATTCTAAATGTAGACGACGTAAAGTCCCATTGTGAGGAACAGGGGGAGTGAACGGGACGGATAGAGACAGACAGATGGAGGGCCTTTGGCACTGTCACCCTTCCTGTTCTTAATCCCGCCCCATCCTGTTGCCGTAGGGATTAGCAACTCTCTGTAAGGGACGTAATTATCTGTGTGTGAACACACACACACACTCACACGCGCATGCAGACAGACAGTAGGTACCTTTGAGAGAGATGACTGCACGCGTGCATACACACACACACACTCCCACACACACACTTTCCTTAAACCACAGGTGCTTTATGGCTGATTGACTTTGACTAAGAACAAAGGGAGAGGATCAGAGGATTGAGAGAGTGGCGCTCAGTCACAGATCACGGGGGCTGAGTCCCTCCACAGTGATTAAACCGCCTGCAGTGTGACAGAAGGACACAGCCACTTGTTTCCACCCCTGCATAAGCCTTTGGTCCTGCACAGCCACAGGGTCAAAGTCGCCGCAACACACAAACAGCGGCAGTCAAAAGAAGTTTGGACACACTTACATATTTCCATTCACTTGAATGAAAAGTGTGTCCAAACCTTTGACTGGTACAGTACATACCTCTAAATGACAGTCATTATTTGACCGAGTACATAAACCGCAAACAAAAGCCGGGTGTGATATAATAACTCAGAATGCAAACCCGTCTTTCGATTGCCCCTCGTTGTTTTCTTTCTGGGAGTCGCCGTGTGGTGCTCATGAAGAGTTGGCCGCGGGCTTCATTTAATTCATTTGAATTACTAGACTCTGTAGCTCCAAGGCAGTGAAGTGACCCAGTTGATTCAAAAGCCAAAGGCATGTTCCCCCGTGGGCTGCCGCTACAATGGCGTTCATTGGATTACGTTCGAGCAGGCTTTGTTAAAAGCTGGCGCAAATCTAATCAAGAGAAGGGCTCCAATTATGCTCACTTGTACTTAAACGATCGGATCGCTAAAAATGGAGAGGGGAGGCTTCGGCGTGGAACCCAACGGCCCGGCCATTAGGGTTGGTTTATTTTGGCTGACAGCAGCTTTACAGCGAACTGCTACTGTTTTTACCGTAATGAGAAAAGCTCTAATTAGACAACAGTAGAGTGCAGAAGATTTAACCCACTGAGCTGCATTAGGGGTCAACGAGGTGTTGTTTGATCATCCGTAAAGGAGGCGCTAAAGCTAAAAGCTAAAGGTTGCACTAACGAGTGAAGTCACGTTACCCAAAGTCTCAGCGCTTTCTACCGAAATGTGGTTTTAGTCCAAATAGTGGCTTCTTTTTTTGTTTTTTCTTTCTTTTTTTTTTGCCTCGCTCAATTTCTTTCTGGCCCATTTCACTTTGCTAAAGAGGCCACTCTGGCTTCCTAAAGACTAGAATGCTCCTCCACCGAGGCTACGCACACACGGGCCATTCAAAAAGGACCCAACAGCTGAGTTTGACCCTGAACTTTTAACCCTGACCCCGGAGAGTTTAAAACGTGAGGGTTTGCGGTGGGATTGCATTCTTCATCCGGGGCGTGCAGAGTGCACCAGTTGGTGCTGTGCCATGGTGGTCTAGTGGATGAGCAGGAAAAAAAATCGGAATCACACACACTGGCTCGTGCACGCACAGACACACCCCCTCTCCCTTAAAAACCAACGTACAATGAAAAAAAAAAAAAAGAAAAGACGATCGTTTTACCATGGAGAAACGCAGCCGGATAAATACACCATTTGTGTGTTGACAGCTCCCGTTGAAGTGTAACGGATAACGAGTGGAGAGCTCTGTCCCACAGATCGAACGGGGCGCTGGCGCACAGTGACAGCTGGAGACTGGCCCCCGGGCCGCGGGCCCCAACCACATATGCCACTGTGCGTCGGACGTCAGGCCATCTGACAGGATGAAGGGGAGCACGACGAAAAAGAGGGCTGGGATGTTGGCTAGACACGCTGAGGCTTTGGGAGGATGATGATGACGAGTAATATTACTGTTGTTATAACGTTTGTAGTGGAGATGATGATGACGAGTAATATTACTGTTGTTATAACGTTTGTAGTGGAGATGATGATGATGAGTAATATTACTGTTGTTATAACGTTTGTAGTGGAGATGACGAGGATGGCGATGACAATGAAAATGACCAGGACTATTGTGCTGTAGCTGAAGAGGATGACGAGGATGACAACGGGCAATGTAACTGTGATGGCTACGATGAGGGTGGGAGGGGGATGACGTTGATGGACTTTAAAAGTACGGGCTGTCGAGAAGACCGACCATAGCCATGGCCGTGACACCCAGGGTGTGTGGCTGGGGTCTGGAGGAGCGCCTTGACAGCGGGGAGGAAGCCAAGCATACTCTCCCATCCACACACACACACACACACACACAGTCACACAGGGAAGCTACAGGCACTGCTGCGCGCGCACACACACACACACACACACACACACACACACACAGGGAAGCTACAGGCACTGCTGTGGTTTGGAGGACGACTAGAGGGGAAAGACTGAGTCAGCCCCACGGCTTCTTTCTGTAGACGGATGGGGGTGAAATAACCTGGCGACTATTTAGAACAGGCCCCATTTCAAAGGAAATCAACGGGGAAAATAAGCTAATCCGGGGGGTTTGGAGAGCCAGGGTAAAGAGTAGGCCCTGTACTATCGAGGGCTTTGAGCCTGGCGCTGTTGGTTCACGGAGGAGTTCGAGCCGACCTGCCTCTCCTTATGTGACCCATGAGCTCTTTAAACAGAACCATGGGGAACTCAGGCTGCAGCTTCATGCATGCACATAATCCCAGAGAGAGAAAAACACTGTGCAAATGTGTTTATTGTACAACAAGACGTACATTCTAGACATACAAAGAAGGATCCCGGTCATATAAAAAAAAAAACAGTTTATTCAAATTAGCTTTAAATCCATTTGATGGATAACTCACCATACTTAAAATTAGTATGTATTTATTTATACATAATTATGAAGCCCCGATTACGCAGAGTTAAAATGCTTAGACGGTTTGCCAAGGCCATAGGTACATGTAAATAGAAGCAAATTTTGCTCAATTTTGAGAAACATTATTCATTAGTGATTTAAAATGACTGAGGTTGTGGCCCAGTCCAGTTCCCATACCATAATACCATAATGCCATGGCGACCAAAGAACAGACAATGAGAGCTAAACTCTAATTTGATTCTGGGAGCAAAACTGGCAGCGTTTGAGGCATCATTAACCTGTTAGCCCATTAGCTCACTGCAAATCTGTCCTGAGGGCTATTAAGTCTTTGGAAATGGCTTGCATTAGCCTTGTCATGCTTAACAACGGTATCCCCAGTGGAGAGGCCATGCAAGTGGACCAAACCCTGCAAAGAATGACCACTGATACCACATGATGGAAGAAGGCAATAAAACCATTCAACAAAAAAGCTTAGACGGTAGCTGTAATTAGCCCAAGATAAACCAGTGGAAGCACAACACACAAATCCGATCCCAAAATGTAATCTGGTTGTGCTCCAACTGTGCTAATACCCCCCCACCCACCCCCCCTTCTCACTAATATCACTACCTGGAAGCAGTAGCCAGGGTTTCATATGCCTTAAAGGTCACAGTGTTTTGTTGTGTTCCAACTGTGCTAATACGCCCCCCACCCCCCCTCCCCACCCCACCCCACCCTTCTCTCTCTCTCTCTCTCTCTCTCTCTCTCTCTCACTGATATCACTACCTGGAAGCAGTAGCCAGGGCTTCATATGGAGGTGGGTCCACTACCAATCCCACTGAGTAAGCTCTGAAAATCACACATACACAGACTGCAGACCAGTCGCCCAAACACACTTCACACACTTAACATCTAAAATTCTCTGACTTTCTAAATACTCAACTACCACCAATCCACACAGTTAAGGCAATTTCAGTCACATTAACGTTAATTCATCTTTTTAGGAATGTTAACAAACTTTTTTTGTGTGGGGGGGGGGGGGGCATTTCTGTTATCGACATCAACATTCGGTAACAAGCTAACTGATTTTCAACGACAAAGGCTGAGGGCAATATATTAAATGAAGGTCCGGTTTCATGTTTTCTTCCAGTAATAGTGGCAATAGCAGCACTAACAACAGCGGGGATTAAAGCTATAAATTACATTCTCAGATAGTTGTTACAGCGGGAAGCCATCGGTTAGAAACCTCTGCTGTCATGGAGTCATGAGGGGTGACAAGAAGACAACTCCCTGTTCAACGTCTCACTCTTGGGGCAATGTCGCTCTTATGAAACAAAGCCAGGAGACACAATAAATCTCTGCTATCATGACGAGCTCTAAACTTTCTAACGAGCGTAACTGTGTTAGGAGCGGCCACTTTTGTCCCGTTACCACCATGTAATTCAATTTCAAAGGCGGTTGATCTTAAAAGAGACAATAATGCGATTCCCACTGTCCCACTGAACCTGATGCAATTAAGAAGTTAGAGGGAGATTGATGAAATTAAAAGCAGGGTTAAGTGGTCTGGCTGGTGGTTTTCTTGTTTATTTTTTTGTTGCTTTTCAAACTAAGTTTCTTACTTCAAAGTCAGAGAGGACATAGAGAAGGTGGGTTGCGGGGAGGACCTGGTGACCGAAAGGTCGCGAGTTCAACTCCCACCTGGGAACACCACTGCCAGTGTGCCCTTGAGCAAGGCACTCCACCCTAAGTTGCACCGAGGGGCCGACGCTGTGAGTGGCTTTGGAGAAAAGCGAATGCTAAATGACGATACTTCGCTATTATGTTGAAAGAACTATGAATTTGGGCTAAACATCTACAGGACGATTTCAAGTACATAGAAATGAATGATGACAACATCTCTGGTCCCTAAATTGAGCGGTTTATGAGTGTACAAGAGCAACAAGTGTTGGGCAAGTTCTTCCCCCGATAAAGATGTCAATAGGCTCAAATTCAAGGTGACTGCCTTTGGCGTCATTCTATTTCAAATCCAATGTGCTGGAGTACAGAAAAAAACGTAAAACTGCTTTTGTGAGTGATAAAGTCACACCAAAAACACTATCCAGGGTTATCTAAGTATTCAGCATAAATGTACTAAATAAACGTCGCCCCTTTTGCTTGCTGAAGTGCTTCAACAAAGTAGTTTACTTGTTTAAATCGAGAAACAAGCCGATTTAAAGTACACCGTTAAACAAACCGATTTAAAATACACCGTTAAACAAGCCGATTTAAAATACACCGCTAAACAATCCGATTTAAAATACACCGTTAAACAAGGCGATTTAAAATACACCGTTAAACAAACCGATTTAAAATACACCGTTAAACAAACCGATTTAAAATACACCGTTAAACAATCCGATTTAAAATACACCGTTAAACAAGGCGATTTAAAATACACCGTTAAACAAACCGATTTAAAATGCACCGTTAAACAAACCGATTTAAAATACACCGTTAAACAAACCGATTTAAAATACACCGTTAAACAAACCGATTTAAAATACACCGTTAAACAAACCGATTTAAAATACACCGTTAAACAAACCGATTTAAAATACACTGTTAAACAAGGCGATTTAAAATACACCGTTAAACAAACCGATTTAAAATACACCGTTAAACAAACCGATTTAAAATACACCGTTAAACAAACCGATTCAAAATACACCGTTAAACAAGGCGGTTTAAAATACACCGTTAAACAAACCGATTTAAAATACATCGTTAAACAAACCGATTTAAAATACACCGTTAAACAAACCGATTTAAAATACACCGTTAAACAAACCGATTTAAAATACACCGTTAAACAAACCGATTTAAAATACATCGTTAAACAAACCGATTTAAAATACACCGTTAAACAAACCGATTCAAAATACACCGTTAAACAAGGCGGTTTAAAATACACCGTTAAACAAACCGATTTAAAATACATCGTTAAACAAACCGATTTAAAATACACCGTTAAACAAACCGATTTAAAATACACCGTTAAACAAACCGATTTAAAATACACCGTTAAACAAACCGATTCAAAATACACCGTTAAACAAGGCGATTTAAAATACAACGTTAAACAAACCGATTTATAATACACCGTTAAACAAGCCTTCGAAACCAAACACGACAACGAATAAATCGATCACAACAACGCAACACCAGGTTCAAAAGCAAAGGGCAAAACCAATCCGCTTGGGGCAAAGCAGGGCTTGACTTTCAAAACGTTACGCTTACCCCTCACCTTAAACAAGAGGATTAGCCATATGGCTTTTCCTCATCCGTCTGTTTATTTCACCTCTGCACGTTTCATTTGCTTTGACGTCTATTGATCTATTGGACTATTTAACTAGCCATTCCATCCAAATCGCCTAGCGTCGTTTAGGGGTAGCGTTACCTCCGCCACCGTTTGACTCCTCCTAGCATCTTCCTTGCTAGTGGAGGGAAGGTCCTTGAAAAGGAGCTCTGTGGGACCTTGCACCGAAGGCCTCCTGGAGGCTGAGCCTGTGGGAGCCTTTATAGGAGGCCTTTCTTTGCAGCGCTGAAGGCTCCTATTGAGAGAGCCCAGAGCGACACACTCCGCGGACCAGAGGCCGCCATGGCTACCAGAGAATCAAATCAAAAGCCTTCAGTGTGGAACCACGAAGCCCGAACAGACAAACACTCAGTGTGTGTGTTACGGTTTGTTCACCTGGTTTCCGGAACACAGCATGTCGACATAGGACAATGTGTGTGTGCGTGTGTGCGTGTGTGTGTGTGTGCGTGTGTGGGTGTGTGTGCGTGTGTGTGTGTGTTTAACATATTTAACTTGTCAATATGGCTGACAAGTTCAAAGAATGATACATAGATTGTTTGTTGTACTCACTTCAATAGAGAGACTTCAACTCCAACACTCTCTTCTCACTTGGGAAGGAGTTTAGAAGTCATGAACGTCACCTGGAGAAGAAAAAAAAACAAACACAGGAAAGCGTTGATAAGCCAACAGTAAATACAAAAGTCAGCTGAGATTTTGGGTGATACAATTTGTTCAGCCATATAACAATGATATGTATTCTTTCGAAATACCGATTGTATGCGAACAACTGGGACGAGAGTCTCACAAGCAAATCCAGAGCTGTTTAGGCCCCATGGGTTATGTAGTTGTTGTTCTTTTACCACTTGATGAATCTGTGCTCAGCTCTGATTGATGAACACACAGTTCTACCTCCATGACCTGGAACCATAGCCACCACTGAAACAAAGGACGGAGGTCATGAACCACCTGAACGCTGGAGGAGAAGACAGGTAGGCAGGCGACGTTACCCGACTGACCCGGACAGAGGCCTCAGAGGGGCCATGTGGAGGAAAACAACTCGGAAGTTTTTTTCCACACACATATACACAGTCGCGAAAGAAAGAACGAAAAGGAGAGAGAGACATAGAAAGAGAGAGAGAGAGAGAATAATTTGAGCCAAATAATACCAACAGGCCCGAGTACATAATGTGGTGTTGATCAAAACTCCCTTAATACATTTACACGGTTTCTTAGCGCTGCAACAAGCGCAGTACAAACACGCCTTTGATTCCGCAATTTGAGGCTAATTGTGAACAATGAAGAAACACCAAAGACAGAGCGTGTGTGATCTTTTATTCATGCCTTTATCGACCAGATGATTCCCTCTTAGAAATCAACTTATTTTTCCTCCCAGGGCACAATCACGTGCAATTCCTCTAAGTACAACTCAAAGCCTTTTATTCCGAGAAGTTTGTTTTAAACATAATGGTAAACACTCAGCAGAGAAGCCAACTCCACTGCAGAGAGAGAAACGACCTGTTGTTTCCCTGCCAGGGTGGAACACGCGGCCTCGTTGCACATTGGTGTGAAATACCGACGCTGGAGCAGCCACCTTTTAAACCTCTAAATCCCTGGAGTGTCGTTTGCACGCCCTGCCTGTCAGCTCGTCTGAACACGTTCCAGAATATCTGCGGAACCAGTTATTCTCTCCTCCGTCCTCGTTTTTTTTCTTTCTCTCTCTCTCTCTTTTCTTTCCCTCCTCTGTTTCCTTCCTCCCCTTGCCAGTCGGCTGCAGCTGGCTCCTCAAACACCTGGAGGACGCTGGGTAATCAGACTGACAGCTGGCGGTCCGGGAGACGAGAGGTTGGAGAGCGGGCTACGGAGAGTATTTCACACACACACACACACGCACACACACACATGCACACGCACGCATACACACACACACCTACACACACACATGCGCATGCAGACATACACACACACACACATACACACACACACACACACACACACACACACATACCTACACACACACACACACACATACAAGCCTTTAAAATCACACTTCATATGCAAGCTTCCGTCTTTTTCTTACCCCGAATTAGGTAAAAGCTTGGGTGAACGTAGGTTGCAGAGTGTGGAGACGTGCACGCACACACACACACACACACACACACACACACACACACACGGTATCTCAGACGCTGGGTTTATTCCCCATCCGAAGACCAATGAAGTCATACCAAGTCACGTCCATGTGCCCTCCATTATGTACATTGCCATCCTTAGGGCTCTTTAACGAACTCCTCTCCATCTCCCGCTGAAATGCTGAGGCCCATCTAAAGCTGTCCCAAGCCCTCCCCTGACAACTGGGGGAACGCTAGCTACCTTATTGGCTGCGGGTCCAACAGCTGGAGCTAGGCACGTGTTGGGCTAAGAGGCTCGGGGAGCACGAGGAATGTCGGCACGGGAACCCGGCAACAGCGCAGGGCGACCTCGTCGCACAGTCGTCCTCTGAGTACGGACGTCGTGGAGGGCGAGCAGAGAGGAGAGCGAGGAAAACAAAGGTCAGAGTGGACCGCCTTGCCGCCTCCCTCCCCTCCACCAGGCGTTGGCACGGCGTCTCCTCCCTCCCGTCCGTCCGTCCGTCCGCCCGCCCGCCCCAGGGCCAGCTGCTCCCGTCGCTCAGGCAGACACAGAGGCATTGGAGCCGTGTGAGACGCGGCGGCCGCCGGCGAGCCATGGCACCCCGCGAGGCGCGTCTCGGGCCGCTCATCACAGGCTCAGTTAGCCACGCACGGGGCTCCCTTGATCCGTGAGCGATGAGCTCGGCGGACGCCGCGTGGCAACGAGGCCAGGCGGCTGGGGGGGGGGGGGGGGATTAGGGGGGTTGTCCGTGGCACGCTCCCGCTTCTGACGCCCGTTTCTGGAAGTCGCGAGCCCCCCCACCCCCCTGGCAGCCCTTCTGAGGCTGGGCCGACGGCCGGAAACGGATGGGGGGGGGGGCCCTGCACGGGGGGGTGGGGCGAGGGCGGGCGGGCGGGCGGCTCTAATCACGGCAGCTTAATGAGCAACTCAAGGGAGAGGCGTTGGCGCTCCCTCCACAAAAGCCCCGGGTGAACATTAGCGAAACGTAGGAACTCCGCTGTGACCTCCCAGTCGTCGTTAACAGGAACTATGGCCTCCCAGTCGTCGTTAACACGAACTATGGCCGCGGCGCGGGGACGAGGGGGCAAGTGGCAACACATCGGGCCCCACCTCGCCCTCACTCGGTACACTCGGCGAGAGATTGCATTATGCGCGACGCCATTGTTCCCCCACCCCGGAGACAAAGCCAGTTCCACTGTGCAAACTCCCAAGGGAACGCTGTAAAAACAAGGAGGGAACGTCAATGGCCGAGGTGAATAGGATTTCTTCCCCTTTTGTTGGCCGGTGGAGGTATGCACAAACACGTCACTGCGTGAAGAAAGGGGGCCCTGAGAGGGAGGTGGGGAGAGGGAGGTGGGGAGAGGGAGGTGGGGAGAGCCGGACCTGCGTTCCATTCAAACAGACAGATACCGTGACAAGGGGTCTGCTCGTCTGCCAGTCCGGCTACGACTCGCTCGGCGTCCTATGAAAGTCAGACCTGAAGGCAGACAAAAGCAAATTGACTGTGGAGTCAACGTATTGGAAAGGGTACGGCTGGGAAAAGCACAGGGAAGTTCAAGAAAACATGTGCGCCCTGCCGTAAAAGCTGTTGAAAGCTGCATGGTGGATCGCTAACAACAAATACAGCCCAAAATGCACACAATTAAGAGTTAAGTGGAGCAAAGATGTGTGCGTGTGTGTGTGTGTGTGTGTGTGTGTGTGTGTGTGTGGTTGTGTGTGTGTGTGTGTGTGTTTGTTTTTCAAGCTAAGGTTATAATATCAACCCTATGTCAGGCATGTCACATCTCAAACAAGCCTTTGAACTGTCAAGGCAAATCAAGATGGCTCCCTTCATTCTCAAGGCTGTGGTGGAGATGATAATTGATGGCTGCGTGCACACATGTACAGGAGTCGGCTCGGGAGGCAAGGGGAAACGACTGTCTGGCTAATAGTCCAGTGGGCTCAATCTGACAGAGAGAACTCAAATCTACATTATCGTGAAACGCAGAAGTGTGTGTGTGTGTGTGTGTGTGTGTGTGTGTGTGTGTGTGTGTGTGTGTATTCTCTAGCCAAATTAAGGTTATTCAATGTTGGGAAATCATATATAATTATTTATTATTATATATAGGTTTAGATCATGGCGACCACCACTGTACAATGGCTACATAGTACTTTAGACCACGGTAACCATGGCGACCACCACTGTACAGTTGTGGTAAAAAGTTTTGAGAATGAAACAAATATTAATATTCACAAAGTCTGCTGCCTCAGTTTTTATTATGGCAATTTGCATATACTCCAGAATGTTATGAGGAGTGATCAGATGAATTGCAACTAATTGCAAAGTCCCTCTTTGCCATGAAAATTAACTTAATCCCCAAAAAACATTTCCACTGCATTTCAGCCCTGCCAGAAAAGGACCAGCTGACATCATGTCAGTGATTGTCTCGTTAACACAGGTGAGAGTGTTGACGAGGACAAGGCTGGAGATCACTCTGTCATGCTGATTGAGTTAGAATAACAGACTGGAAGCTTTAAAAGGAGGGTGGTTCTTGAAGTCATTGTTCCACCTCTGTTAACTATGGTTACCTGCAAGGAAACACGTGCAGTCATCATTGCTTTGCACAAAAAGGGCTTCACAGGCAAGGATATTGCTGCTAGTAAGATTGCACCTACATCAACCATTTATCGGATCATCAAGAACTGGAAGGAGAGAGGTTCAATGGTTGTGAAGAAGGTTTCAGGGCGCAAAGAAGCAAAGAAGCCACTTCTCTCCAGGAAAAACATCAGGGACAGACTGATATTCTGCAAAAGGTACAGGGATTGGACTGCTGAGGACTGGGGTAAAGATGTGTGGGGTTGCTTCTCAGCCAAGGGAGTGGGCTCACTCACAATTTTGCCCAAGAACACAGCCATGAATAAAGAATGGTACCAAAACATCCTCCGAGAGCAACTTCTCCTAACCATCCAACAGTTTGGTGACGAACAATGCCTTTTCCAGCATGATGGAGCACGTTTCCATAAGGCAAAAGTGATAACTAAGTGGGTCGGGGAATAAAACATCGACATTTTGGGTCCATGGCCAGGAAACTCCCCAGACCTTAATCCCATTGAGAACTTGTGGTCAATCCTCAAGAGGTGGGTGGACAAACAAAAACCCACAAACTCCAAGCATTGTTAATGCAACAATGGGCTGCCATCAGTCAGGATGTGGCCCAGAAGTTAATTGACAGCATGCCAGGGCGTATTGCAGAGGTCTTGAAAAAGAAGGGTCAACACTGCAAATATTAACTCTTTGCATGAACTTAATGTAATTGTCAATAAAAGCCTTTGACACTTATGAAATGCTTGTACTTATACTTCTGTATACCATAGTAACATCTGACAAAAAATATCTAAAAACACTGAAGCAGCAAACCTTGTGGAAACCAATACTTGTGTCATTCTCAAAACTTTTGACCACAACGGCCACACATTAGTTGTGTGGCGGTCCAGCGTGGGATTGAATAAAGCCAACACAAAGGAGAGGCAGCGTGTCGCTAGGCAAGGTAACCACTCAGCTCCATTCGTCACGCCTGGCCGTCACATGATCCCAATAGGGAGTCTTGTGCTTCCTGATGGAGCTAAACCTCAACCAATCACATTAAAACCACAGAGTTGGCAACAAACGATTGGTTGTGTGGAGCTCCTCACCATGAGCCTTGTAGTATTACCAGGATGTCTGCCATACTAAGATGAACCGTGAGATACCTCGTCTGTGTAAGGTACGCAAAAGAGCATATATATTAAGCATTTATAAACACCGTGAGAGTTTATTTACATGCAATCCATTCCTATTGACTGTTTACCGTTACAGCGTAAAAGGGCCGGACCCAGGACGTGGGCCTGCTGTGAGAGGACGCACTGTCTAACCATAGACACACTTCCATTCAGCACCCCTAGACTCGAAATAAACGTCTTCAGTTCTAGAAAGTTCAAATGAGGACCTCTGTGCCAAGGCATGACTTGTTAACCTCCACGCCGTATCGAGGGCTATTTGGCCGTGGAAACCCAATGTACTCTGTCGGCCATTGTGAGTGTCTTTGCTGGTGAGCACACGCTATCTTACCGAACTCCCTGTCACAAGCAGAGCTTTCCCATGCACTCTGTCTCCAGGGACGCCAAACACCATGTTCCAGTCATGGCCCAACAACTGTTGTATTCCATTCTAACCAATTGTAATAAAGTGGATTTTAATAGGAGGGAGGTCCACTCTCCCTGTCTGGATTCATTTGGTCCTTTAGGATCGATCGCCTTGGAGAGTACAGAGAGAGAGAGAATGTTAGCAACCTTTAATTGATTATTATTATTATTATTATTATTTGAGCTCCTTTTATATGTAAAATGACTCATGATAAAGAGGTCAATGCAAAGGGGGCTATGTAATGGGTTATGGCAGCTACAATAGCTCCTCTCATTCAAACCCTGCCTTACAAAAGGAGAGCCCTTAACTCTTGCCGTGTATGCGCCATGAACAAACAGTCACTCGATGCATCGTACATGGCTACCTGCACGAGTGCAAGGAAAGCACGTGAAGCTAGCATTGGAATGTACAGCAGTGGCACAAGTAGCAAAAGCACCAACACACACACACACACACAGACCCAAGCAACCACAATGCCGTCTTTATGGCCTAAGCTGCTTTTCACTACAGCTCCTTTGTAAAAGTAAAATCGTTTTTTTCTTCCTATGGCATGTGTCCACACGATTCACAATCCACAACAATAGACATCCCAGAGCAGTCCATGTTTCCCGGCGAGGGGGGGGGGGTAGTCTACGTCTACGTTTCCCCAGCAGGACGCTCAACGGCCCTGCTGGGATAGTGACACCCGAGTTGGAACGGAGAGGCTGTCCCTCCAGGGCCCCCCAGAGTTTCACCGTACGTCCAGAGAACGTTCCACAAGATCCACACGGTCTAAGGTCCTATGCCAGCCCCACTAGTAGTGTTGGTTTCCTGGTTAGCTGCTTGGGCGCTAGAGACCAGGCACGGTGTAGTGGGCTAGCCCAGCGTGAGCGTGGCTTTGGTAACATGAGGTTAGCATGAGGAGGACTGACAGCGCACCAAGAAGGTGGCTACTGTGGGAACCCGTCGTTTTCTTCCGACGGGTCCTACAGGCACACCATTGCTCCCGTTCCCCTTGTAGCTGTGTGTGTGTGTGTGTGTGTGTGTGTGTGTGTGTGTGTGTGTGTGCGCGCGCGCTTGCGTGTGTGCGCGTGCGTGTGACAGGGAGAGAGCCTCCCACATGAATGTCGGCGGGGCAGGGCCGTTAGCGTGTGTTGGACTGCGTCGAGGGAACATGAAGTCTAGTCCCGTCAGCTGGATACCAGAGCCCCCGCCGCTCCTTGGCCCTCAGCCATCCATACCCACCATGCCTCACTGGCACACCGGGCTGCAGCTCACACTGGCCACTGGCGCACGCCGTAGACAGCCGCGTGCCAGAGAACTACAAATGAAGCTTTCTATTTCAAACGGGAGGCACATAGTCAGTGTTTTAAAAAAAGAAAAGGGGATTTTAGGAAGCAGCCAGGAAAGATCCAGTGTTCCTGGCATGGGTCTGCCTTTGGGGAAAGATCCAGTGTGCCTGGCATGGGTCTACCCTTGGGGTGGCCATTTCTCCTCTGGGTGCTGATTCTCTTTCTGACCAGTGCTAAATACCTTGGGCTTCTACGGTAGCTCCTGCCTGCACCCGGTAAGGACCACATGTGGATCAAGGACAGCCATGGAAACGCCCTGCGTCAACTGCTGGCCAGTGACCGATTGGATTTCCTCTTTGACACTAGGTGGGTGCATCCTTGTTGTTTGGCCACACAGCCCCCCCCCCCCCACCACCACCACCCACTGGGTGTGCCGGTGGTTGAGGGAGAAAGGCTGGAGGATGTAGTTAACTATGCACCACCGAACACACAGAACTACACACAGCAAACAGTGGGGGGTCAGACTTTTTTTTTTTGCGTACACACAGAAGAGCCACATTTTCCAAGAGCTCCTTTTAGATATGTTCTTTTGAACACACTCCACAAACTCCGTCCGACCAGCGAGGTAAACAAATACCAGCTTGAATTATGTCTTTTACAATGATTCTATATTTTAAAAACGGCCTGATGAAGTAAAGGGATAATGGAAGTTCCGGGCCAAAGTTCAGAGTAGAAATCCGGGACCCTGAATCTATGTTGCACCGTTTGCTGTGAGTGTGTAGAAAGTGAAGCATTGTGTGGCCACAGCAAACATGGATTGGAACCCCACATCCAGTGTTCTGTCCCCACAAGACAAAAAAGACAAGTTGCTTTGGCTCGAACCATCGCAGGTTTACTCGACTTTGTTGGCGGGATGGAGGTTCTAAGAGCCCTCAGTGAACTCATCGTTGTCATTATTTTTCCTGTTTAGGTTTGAGTGCAGCTCCAAAGCACACAACCTTTAATACAAACCAAACATTTCCCCAATGTGATACGCCCATCCAACTCTTTGACCCATTTGCCAGAAATATTTATTACCGACATGGCAGTGAACAGTGATGCAGAGCATTACGGCACACACATCATGCAGATTGGCACCATCACAGCTGGTATGCCCGGTGAGGTACCCTTCAATCACTCTCTATTGGATTGTGGGGAGCAGCTGCCACTTTCTCCCCAAGTGAAAGGAAAGGTTGCTTCCTCTAAAAGGGTAAACAGGTGAAAGAGAGCGCTTCCTCTATGGGAAATGGGGCGTGTGTGGAGGGATATACACCCAGCCTCACCCCGCACCACCACCATCACTACTAACACTCACACACCTTTACATATGCACATGTGCTGCCTAACCTACCGCATCATTAGAGTCACAAACAAACATTTCAAATGCATGTATATCGCCACGTGCTCGCGTGCTTGCGCGTGCACACACACACAAACAGACAGACAGACACACACACACACACACACACACACACACGCACACACACACAGACGCACGCACGCACGCACGCACGCACGCACACACACACACACACACACACACACACACCTAAACTTGAGCAGCGGTTGAGAAATATCTGCTTCTGTGCTTTGACTGCTCATTCACTGAGGCCTCTGCCTTTCTTTTACAGCAACAAGTCTGCAATTTGGGTGTGTCTTTAGGCCACATATAAGTATAGGCTGGCTAATATGTAATTATGACAGAGAGAAATACTTAAATGTTTAATTTGCCTTATGAGACAAAATGGGTTTGGGGCCTAATAACTGTTTAAAAAAAGCCAAAGCGATCTGCCACAGCCTCCAGAGCTGGAAAGGTAAAGGCTAATGTTTATTCCAAAGCTACGAATCATTATGCTCCCAAACACAGTCCGAACAATCAAATCGAAAGGCTCAGCACAAGAATGGGACAAAGGCTCCACTTTTATCTTAATTGAATCAAGTCTGTAGTCATATTTACTTGACTAAAGATGCCACTGAATATACAGCCAAAGGCATGATCATCCTTCACATGATGTTCACAAAAAGCCTGGTTGTTTATATTATCAAATTCTGATCATAAAATAAAATCTGAACGTATTTCAGCCAACAACCTGATAAGCCTGTAACACACAAAATAAACTACAAGATCCAAGCCACATAAATTCTCTCTGTTGTCACTCACTATACAATGTGTATGCTAATTAAAACACAAACAGATGTGTGTGTTTAGGTATGGGTTGTTCATTAATTTAAATAAACTGTAATACACCAAAGGCGTGTTTTAAAAGGCATGGTTCTCACTAATAATACGGATTCAACGCGGCTAATAATTGCGCGGTTCTAATCCTTCCCAATAAAAAAAAGTTAAAGATCTTTTTTTTTAAAGAGCGCAATAAATAAAACATTTTGTGCAATAACCTAGAGGATAATAATCTAAATGGAATATCCATTTTCACAGAAAAGGCTTACCTTTTCGATTTATATAGAAAGAAATGCTTGCAGAAATTGTAGGGTCATTTCAAAATTAGACGAATACATCTTTTTTTTTTACTAACAAATAGCAACTGTACTTTCTAGTGGTGCGTACCCTTTGCTCTTAGTTCTGTGTTATTTGAATGACTAACAATTGCTTACTTTTTCATATTTAGCAAATATTAAATACTGCATGACAAACTACGGGACTATATACAAATATTGCAATGGGCTGGAAACGGGCACCTAAATAAATGACTATGGACTGCATTACAAATGTCCATCGCCACAAAGTGCCACTTGTCAGAATCAATCCATGTGTCGGGTCCGCTGCAGGGTTTCCCAGACAGTAGATCGCATGTACAACTGGTCTATAACTGCCGTGCAGGGACAATGTGCTGAATTGGCAGCCTATTTATAAATCTGCCATTTGGACGTGGACAGCACTAATGCCACTTTACCTTATGAGGGAACTTCAACCCACAGCACCTGCTCAAAACAAAATATCATAGGAGATCAACTTCAGCCCGCGGAGGGGTCCCGTCTTCGGATTGTTTTTCAAACAGGACACTTTCGCTTACAAGGGAGCTTAAAATACCCTGCATGAGTTCAAACAATAAAACATGGCAGATAAAGACATATAGAAATGTATATGTACTAAATTGACCTATTCTCGGGCAGAGTCAACGAATTTTAAAGAAATCTGAGATTTCATGTCCAATCAATTAAAAGTTTCGGAAAACTAATAGAAATCCGTGTGGTATTTATCTGGACATTCCCATAAAACAACAATATTTACTCCTCGGTATTTTTTTTAACTCACCGACACGTGCATTCATTTCAGTCTTCCGTGTATGCAAGGGCTCTCTTTAAACATTATCGACACGCACGCAGGGCTCCAGACGAGTTATCTGAGAACGTTGTGCGTCTAAACTTAGGGAAACACCCTAAAGTGATGATATATCAGTTTTTAACAGACAGGCTGATAATTCGCCATGCCTTGTCCTCTTATACCCTAACATGTAAAATTACCCTTTTTCCCACGTCACCTCAGTCCCCACACTGACCCCGAAACTTTTAACTACTGCTTAGTGAACTTCAGTGGCACAGTCATATAGCCTTCAACAGTTTAAATAAGCCAATAATGTATTATAAGAGAAACATCCCACTGCCTTTATGCCTTGAACCGCCTACTAAACTGGAAAAATTAAGTCCACAACTCTTTGCCTAATCGTATGAAACTGTAAAAGTAAAGACAAATGTTACCTGCAATAATTCAACAATATGAACAACGTCACGAACAAAAAAAAAAAACAACAACAAAAATCAACAACATCAGGTCGTCATGATTATCTTCTCACAAAATTACAAACAATATAATAATCAGATAACTTACTTGAATTCCCTCTCTGGTCTTGTTACAAGCTGGGACCACAGTCTTGGTTCTTCTGTATTGTCTTAGTGGATCCGTTTTAGAATGAAGGGTTCAGTCTATTTAAATTTATGACTCACGCATTCTTTTAGGGTCAGTATCCGTGACCCCGGAGAAAGTTAACTTGTGAAAGAGAAATCCAATGCATGGTTGCGGAGAATGCTCTAACCACGATTTAGCCTATACTTATTCAAAAGAGCAAAATTAAGTGCAATTTGATTTGAGAAAAATTGCCTCTCATCGAACTTGCACACTTGAATCGCTATGGACGGAGGAGAGCCAACTGGCCTGTCGTTTCAAGCAGTTGAAGGTTTGGCATTCTCCTGGTGGCCACTAACGCTCAAAGTTGTCAACGAACAGTAGGGTACCACGCTGTGGTCAAAAAATGAAACTGCCTCACATGGGCTAATCATTTCTCCTGTCTCTTGAAGGTACGGAACCCGAAATAATTGTAACCAGCAAATCAATTAAGACGCACATTATTTACTTGCTAAGCACTATACATGCTAATCTATCCTATACTTAAATGAGTCACTAAACTTTATTTTTCAACTTCAATTTCCCCAGGTGTGCGTAAAGATTATTTTAGAATGTTAACTTTTCGGACGGACCGAGATGGGCTGAGATGAGCCGACAGTAGTTTCCAGTAACAATGTGCTTGCATGTGAAAGTTAGAAATGTGTTGGTTAGGGCGAAAGAAAGACGAGAAAATAAATGAATGCAGTTTGTGTGGGTGCGCTGAACTAATAAAGGTCTAATTAGGTGATATAAAAAAAATGCATCACTCACCGTGTGTGTGCGCGTATGTGCACGTACGCATGGATACCTGCGCGTTTTTGTGAATGGGATGGACCAAACTTCTTCGAAACTCTTGCCATCATCTGAGCCCATACCAGTCCAAACAATGGTACACATTTTGTCTGGGCCGACTAAATGGAAGCTGTTCTCGTCTTTTTATTTCCCAACTCAAATTATTGTTATCGAAGAAACCTAAACAACAAAACAGATGTCAGGTTATTTAGCAAATTTAGACGTATAGATATTATTTATTTATAATTGTAATTGTGATTGTTCTCAACTAAATTCTTTCAGATTTGACAGTGAAATAAAGTGGGGACATTTTTTTTTATATTTTGGAATCGTTTTTGAACGCACCACTATTTTATGTATTTAACAGGCCTAGGATAATGTGAGTACTTGCTTGCTTTCTTGTTTGTAACTGAAAGCGTAAAACTTGGAACACAACAATTCTACTTAGGCCTATCACAGACTGTCAGTCCAGGTCTGTCAATATTTGAGAGTGAACAAATTGATCTATGCACGCAGATTTGAATAATTCTCAGGAAAAAAAAACGTGTGGTTTAAAATCTGAAATATGTTGGGCCTAAACAATCCTAAAACTTGTCTTTTACACATTCTATTGACCTAATTACAATAAAAATTAGTTATAGTTTAAAATGCAGGTATGGCTTATACACATAATGTTTGTATAGCTACACATCTTTAGGCTATATAAGAAGAAATCTCTTTACATAACCCGTTAGATCATGAATGTTTTTTTGCACATGCTTTTGCAACAGGGGACTTGGGCTACTTTGGGCGTTACCTAAAACCACTTATAATTTTGAACTAAACGAATTTCATTGGCTACTGTATTTTCATTGTTCTCTCAATTTATGTATCATTTTTTTGTGTCTGATTTGGTGCATTATAACAGCAGCTTTCCATTCTTTTACAATGCATTTTCCTAAAGGGCACATATTTTCTTTCAGTGCTCACGGCTCTGTAGAGGGCGTTTCCACTTAGCCTATACTCTTAGGCCATCTAACGGTGAAGTAAGTGGACAACTGATCTATGCCACAGTACATACAAAATTGATACTGCCCTATTTGATGACTTATGCCTTGCTTTGCTTTTTGATACAATTTAACTCTGAATATCAAAATAACTACAAAAAAAAGTGTCATGAACATGGTATGTTTCAATATTAAATGTTAAGTTTATAAACAAATACAATTATATTTCACTTTGAACCCAGGAATTAGAGTGGGCCACTGTCCAAAACGTGACGTGCCCAAATGGAATAGGAAGTGACGTCAAACTTGTTGACATCCAGCTCTTGAGGGTGCAAGCTTGCTGGCAAGCTAAATATTTTTTTAGCTTGGTGAAAGAAACACTGTTTTGAAAATGAGTTCTGCAGAGGATAAACATGGCACAAAAAGACCGGCATCTCCAACTGAAGTAGGTGCTCCAATCACCCCAAAATAATGTCGTTTTTGAATCATTTGGAAGGAGTTTGCTAATAAAAGCTAGCATCAATAGTTTGGCTAACGTCTTTACTGAAATTCCACTGAGCTAACCTTATTTAGCTTGCTAACATGCTAAAAACACTAGCTTATTTTTTTGACCAGTGACCAACTGGACGTTTATGACAATTAGTTGTTAGTGTGTGCCATGTCGGTGATTACCTTTCTCGGTGACTGGCATGGTCAAGGCTTTACTTTCTAAACAAGTTACTTGAAAGCATTACACATTGGGTAACTGTAACCTCTTGTCGTTCTAGACAGTTTAGTACAATGTTATGTAGTTAACCAGGAATAAAAATGCTTAACCCTGCGCAGGACAGGAGTTAGAACTGTACGTCTGCGGAGTAAAACTCGCATTACATTACTGGGTTGCTTCATTGAGAAGCAGATCATTGTTTTTCTAAAACCTCCGACCGATATATGAAGTAGTAGTGACCTGAACAGTCGGAGAGTTCAATGGGAAAACTGTTAAACGCACGCATATTACCTTTTTGCACAAATATTGAATAGAAGACATTTAGCGCAATGGGCCCTAGTACGTAATTACCTAGGTGAGTCACGTTTGACCTGTCCATTATACTGTATGGAAACACAGGAATGGCTATGGGATCAATTGAAATGAATTTGATCAGTAATGATTGAACACTATCCCCGCAGGATGGACAATGGGCAGCTGCAGACCTGGGGAGCAATGAAAGAAAACAGAAGTTTTTACGGTTGATGGGAGCAGGGAAGGTTTGCATCTTCATTGTCTACCATTTACCAACCGTCTATTCAACACCTGATTAACCAATGAGAGAGGACTTGCTTTAATCAGATCCAACCCTTATTCCACTTCTAGAAAGAACACACTGGGCGCTTAGTCATCGGGGAACACAAACCACCATCCTATACTCGAAGTGGTAAGTCTTTTTAACTTCTGGTAAACTTCAGAGTCAAAAGCCTTATAAACGCCTGTTGTGGTTAGTTCTTTGAGCAATAATATAAATACTATAAACCGTTGCAGATGGGCACCAAGAGACTCATAGGTTACTTGCGGTCCCGTTTTAGCACTGAGCAACTTTAAACCACTCTGGACAATTGTGTTTAAACGTCTCCTTAATAACTGATCAACTTCTCTCTTTTCATTCCAATAAAAAAAATCAGTTGTTCTGAAAACCATAAATATTTTAGTATCAACCACGTGTCCCTTGCAATCATTCCCTGTAGTGGTTGCCTTTCATTACCTTGCTCTGCACACTCCTTCAGTACCGAAGGTACCACCCGGCCTCACAGTTGTGCGCCCTGTATTCAGACGTGTCTTCTTGGTGTGCCCTCTGCAGGCACGGAGGACAAAAAGATGAACTCTGAGCTGGAGACGCAGTACAGGCAAGGTCTGGAAGGAAAACTAACGGGCAGGAACAAACGCCACTGTGGCCTTGGCTTCAGTGAGGTGTGTGTGTGTGTGTGTGTGTGTGTGTGTGTGAGTGAGTGGTCACTAGGGCTGTGGAACCTACGTTTGTGTGGCTGAAATAACTATGGATAGTTCCATTCTAAACGCAAGTGTTTTTCATGTAGTTAGGTTGTTGTTCAACTGTTCTGTTTTTCAGTAGATCCATTCCTTTTTGCACTTCGTTTTAATAGTCAAGAACGTTTTTGTTAACTTGCCTAAATAAGTAAATAATAAATTGACTGCTCAACTTGTATGTATAGTGAAATAATACAGTGTACCGTCAATGCACATTTTTACAACATTAGCCCATGTTTAATCTTATTTAATCTACCAGAGATATTAGTGGAGTGATTTATTTAAAAACATTTCTTTGATCAATTCAAATAACCATATATTATACCCGTGGTCTGACCACAAGTACACTCCTTATTTGTCTTAAAGTGAAGGATTTGGCGTATTTTTCGTCCCCATCTATTTGGAAAGGGTATACTAAATACATCAGATAACCACCTAACCTTTCTTCTTTCCAACGGTACTTACAGCCTGAGTCACTCCCTTCTCCACCTTTGGAAAGCCAGTGTGCAGCAGAGCCAGAGGAACCTGACAGTCTAGAGAGCACCCCAGTCGCCCAGGAGTCTCCGACCAAGCGCTCGTCTCCAAGTCCAGAGGACAAGACCAAACAGGCTCACTCCAGCACCGACGACAAGAAAGACAAGAGGCACAGCTTCAAAATGGCCTTTGTAAAGTCCTCTTAAGACTGGACGACAAAAAATCGAACTTTTCGTAACCTTGACTGGATATAGACTTTTCCATTTTTTTTGTTTTTTTTGTCTGTCAGTACGATTGTGATTTATCATAATTTAGCGGTAGAATTTGTTTTTTAATGCTTCAACTCAAGGGAAATTATAATGGCCTACTTGCCATAGTAACAGCGTGGAAGGAGCTGTAAGATCAAAACAGTAGATTTTGCCCACTTATTTTCAGCTAAGGTTGGCCGAACTTCATTGGAGGAAGGATGACGGAAAAATGTGACCTGCTTTGAATCGTGCATAAACCTCATTTGTAATGACTTGTGTGCTGAAGTCTTGGTTTCCACGATTCAAAGTTCTTAGAGATCTCTGTGTGGAGTCGAAATGCAAAGAAAACGGAATACAACATTATAGAAATAAACTTGACATACCTTTATCGTGCTAATGCATTGCTTTATCTCATCTTGAATGTAATACACGGGTTGGGGGACTCGTTTTCACTTTGTAAGTAACCCCCCTGCTATTTGTTGTGCTTTTATTAATAGACTGGCACGATGGGATTTCTAGCTAGCAGTGGTGCCACAGTTCCTTTTCATAAATCCTCAAGACTTTTTGGCGTACCCCTTGAAACACATTTACATGGACATGGCTTTGGCATGACGTTCACTCATTTGCGTCGTTATAGCCTGCGTGTGGTTTGGTGTAGACACATTTTTAAATAATGGCAGAGGAAACTTTTTGTCATGGAGTGGAGGTCAAGGTTATTCAGACAGCAACAACTAGGGTGCCAAAAATAATGGCAGAGGATATTTCACAAAGCAAGATTACACCATCAGCCATTTAACAGTAAAACTACAATCAACCACTTTTGAATAGTTGCCCATAAAGAAATATATATTGGGATGTATTGGTTTCATAACCCACAAGAATAAAGGCTACTCTACATTTGAACAACTAAAGAAATGACTTGTCTTTTAAGTGACTGGTTGGCTAATACGTTGCGAAATACCTACATGGAAAGCAAAATTAATAGCATCATTATAAATAACACTAGAACTACAGATGAAATGAGTGCCCCGATTATGTAGACAAGGCAAAGATTGATACAAAAAAACTCTTTCCACTTTTTGCTGTGGTCTGTACCATAGAGGTAGAACACAACCCTGAGGTCCTACATTCTGCATACTATGGTTCCTGTATTGCAGCAAAAGAAACCTCTGGGCCACCTTTCAATTCCTAGGGCATATCTTCAACACTGAATTAAAGCTGAGATAGAATCCCGGGTAGAGGGGCTCTGTGAATGTAGTCTGGACTTTATGGAATAAAGTCAGCTCTTCTTTGGTCACACCAAAGAAAGACAGGATGCCTGCTTTATGGTCAAGATAAACCCCTATTTTTGGATAAATGGGGCCCGGAATTTCTGTCTCAATACTGTTGTAAAAGAAAACGAAACTAGTTTTACTGCATACCAATTTCCAAGACTTATCATTGGATCCAAAGGTACACTCGTCACGAGATCCTGTACGACCGATTGTTTTATATGCGACAGCTATTTCAATGCGGCTGTTCTGCTCATCCCACTCTATCTCCCAGTAATGACATGCAGACAGACATTCATTACACAGTACCTGCCTTAGCACAGCAAACCTGCATCGATTATTGTCTTCATAAATAACATGATGACTCCAGTTCAATCTGGTATTATTTTCTGACAGCCTATGGTGTCGAAATGCGGTATGGTGATTCAAAGTCGGTTGAAAAAAATCTGTAGAAATTGAAAAGAAAAATACCAGTTAAAGTAAAAATAATTTTAACTAAGTTTTATTTGTGTGTTATTCCATGTAATTGAAAGAATGTACTCACATCTCATCAACGTGTCTCTTCTCGTCATTTCAACTGATGTACAATTCACTATGTAGAAGATAATTCACAGATTGCAGTTCAGAAGTTAAATAACGGTAATGTTGTCGGACAAACGGACATTGAGACGATGTTCAATTGTTCACTTCTTCATACTAGTGTATCATCGGGTAGGTGCTACACATTGGCGACCTACCTGTGTGTCCCCCTTAGTGTAAAACGCTTTGGGTGTCTAGAAAAGCGCTATATCAAGCGTAATCATTCATTATAATTTTTTATTAAAAGTTACTGCTACTGTATTTAAGCAGGCGAGTATTCAGTAAGAGGCAGTGTGTTATTTAGTTGAAGCAACAATACAAAAGATGTATCATTATTTCTAGATCTACTGTGACAAAGGATTAGCATTCAACAATTAGTTATGAAACCCGTACCAGTTGTGGTAATTAGGCTTAATTCTCTTTCACAGGAGCCTTCCACTTCTTCTGTTAGTTTCGAAAGCATTGGCTTCAGAGCACCAAAGAAGAGGTGTGAACTGATGGAGATCTTGTGTAGATCCTCAGGGGGGCAAAGGGGTGGGAGGCGCTAAAATGCAAAAGGAATTATATTTGTAAGTTATGTTCATAATGTTTCTAGACATTGATTACATGGAGAGAGATCCTCCGTGGATTGGTGATTGGAGATCTTGGTGATAATACCTGGAGAAAATCAATGGGGTCCTCCGTATGTGAAAGCTTTTCAAGCTCAGTACTTCGCTCCTTTAGCATAGCGATCTTCTCCTCCAGACGTTTCTCCAGTGTTTCGGCTTGGTTGATTTCAGAACGCTCCTTAGATCTGATCAGCTCCTTCAACTCAGTAAATCTTTGCTTAATCGAGTCTTGCAGCACTTTAAACGTTTCTTCGCTGTCCTCCACTGCTGCCTGTGCAGAGGACTGAAAGCCCACAAACGGACATGTGTTTGAGTTTCAGAAGACCCAATGCATTAAGGGGCATATGCCTGCCAAATAAGCTAATGACCAAATACATTTTTTGGCTGTTTGGAATCTGATTGCAAAGAAAAAAAATCTCCCGCTTACCTTGAACGGTTCAATAGCCTGCCTAAGCTGCTCCAGTTCTGTCTTTCTCTGCAAGAGTTCTTGCTTATAACTGTTCTCGAGGGCCGTCTGTGGACGTTAAACATTTTATTAGGTAGGTAGGCAGGTAGGTAGGAAACACACATTTCAGCGCCCCCTTTGCCAACCATAAATTGGACCATCCCTAAAACTAATTTTTGTCTGTACTCTACTGCACATTCTCTTCAAGCAAATGAAAGATGTCAAACCTTCATCCAAACACATCAAATATGTAAAGGTAGCTAAAGGTAGCTAAGTGAGCAAACAACAAAAAAGTACCAAAATAAGTCACTTATTTGTTCGTGTATATCCTACCTCTTTCTCAGCCTTGGCCTCAGCCGCTGACACCAAATCATGGCCGTTGTGTTCATCCACCATACACAGTAGACAGACACAAAGCTGGTGGGTCCGACAGAAAACCTCCAGCGGTTTGTTATGCTCAGGGCAGATCTGCTGCTGCAGATCACCGACGGCGTTCACCACTTTGTGTCTCTTCCCTGTGTGGAGCTCTTCGTGACGGTTAAAATGGGTTTCGCAATAAGAGGCCAGACACACCAGACAGGACTTGTTAGCTTTACGTTTTCGTCTGACACAGACAGTGCAATCGACCTCACCAGTACCCGCTTCTTCTAAATCAGACGGAGGACACTCCTCATCCGTCGTCTTGAGTTTCTCCACTAATTCAGCCAATATGAGGTTTCTACCTACAACTGGTCTTGGACTGAAGGTCTGTCTGCAGCAAAAGCAGCTGTAGAGCCCCTCCTGATCCTCCTGTTCGTCCTGATCCCAGGAGATTTGAATGCAACCCATACAGAAGCTGTGTCCACACGGAATGGTCACTGGGTCTTTCAGAAGATCCAAACAGAGAGGGCATTTTAACTGGTCCCGTAGAACTGTGACACTGGCCTCTGCCATCTCTCTGGACAAAAACACGCAGAGTTGGATTCTGTACCACATGTAGTTTCTGCAAAAACGGAACTTATTTAGGGAGTGGCTTTCAGGTAACAAACGAAAGTGAAAGTTTGAGAGGCCCATGGTTCTCCTCATATAACACTTACTATGAATTGAAACGCAACCACCCACATGCAAACACATTTCCACAGCAATAGGCATATTGGCAGACAAAATCGAAAGTGATATGAAAAGGTGGAAAAATCTAATCTGGTTCTCAATGTGACACTGTTCTGACATTAAAAGAAAATCCAAATTCATTTGACATGATTAGATATTTCAGCAGTGAAATAGTAACTGAAAAAATCTGTACGGTCATTGTTAAATGCTGCATGCGGTTTTTGCCTTCTTGTACCTTGTCTTGTTTTTGATCACGTATGAAGATGTCTGCATTTGGGTCCAACTCTCCCGTTGCTGGTTGTGACCGGCAATATGTCATTTGTATGCGTCCAGAATAAAATCCAGGTTTTCTTTGTTCGTTTAAATGTTTATTTCCAAAAATCACCAGTACTGTTATATGAATTATGTAAAATACATTTCTGACTGACAGGGTGAGAACAATTTTAGGTGGCAGTGCTGAGCTACAAAAAATAAAAACAATTATGTGCACAAATATCTTTCTGTTAATAGAATAAATATATGTTTTATGGTATTCCATATAGCCCTCGGTGGCTTCTCTGTGGCAGGGTATTATTACTCATTTTCAATCACTCTACACACGCAGAAGATACCAATTGCACTCCAAATAGCAATAATACGCGAAAGCTATTAATTATAGTTACACGTTATGCGAACATGCCATAATCGAAGTGCAAAAGCATAAAAAAAACGCCAGTCTGATTTTAACAATATTAATTACACACATTTTGGTTCTTTCATAGTTCCAGGTTGTTCTAGCTCCATAATAAAAACTCCATACAAATAACTGAACGTTAATTTGAATGCATCAGTCATGTTTCTTGAATGTTCCTCTCCGGTTTGTACAGTAGGTGCTTCTCCTTGTAGCTCATTGCTCGGATGCAGCTTTGGCTGAAAAGAGAAAAATCAAAACATGCAGATGAAATTGGCAACTGTGACTGCGCTTGTGTAGACGATTACTGAGGGCAACACCACATATTGGTCCATTTCCTAAATGAAGGCAAATAAGCCCCTTAACAAAGTATCAATACAAAACATTAACATTAACCTTTGAAAAATAGTAATACCTTAAAATAGTAACCCCTTAAAATAGTAACACCTTAAAATAGTAACACCCCAATGTTCACTGCAAACAGATATTACTCGGTACGGTTTGGCCGTAGGTCACCACGTGTCAACAAAGCCCCCAACATTGTCAGCCTATAGACCCAGGACAACACCATCCAAAGCAGCCCCAAATATTGTCAGCCTATAGACCCAGGACAACACCATCCAAAGCAGCCCCCAACATTGTCAGCCTATAGACCCAGGACAACACCGAACCCAAGCAACACTACAACATGGAGATCTGTCTGAGGAGAAGCAGTGTACCTTCTCTACCACACCTGTTCACCATCTTTCCTCCCCCTGGCTCTCTGCACATCCAAGAACAATAGAACAGAATAGGGGTCAGCACCGCCGTCTTTATCGCTCAGGGAAAGGGCACAGCTCCAATGGAACTATTTCTCTACCTCTATAAGAACTATGAACAATGTGCTTAAAACAAAGAACTATGTCATGGCAGTACTTTTTCCTGTTTTGCATAGATTTGCCTGATGTATATTGACTTTACATGAAACTTTGTTACGCGTTTGAGGGTATTTTACCAATCGATGCGGTTTGAGTGTGTGTGTGTGTGTGTGTGTGTGTGTGTGTGTGTGTGTGTGTGTGAGTGTTTGTGAGAGTGGCTGGTGTTACCCTACCTGCGACCAGCTTGCTCTTGCGTGAAGCCTCAGAGGCCAGAGCCTGGGACACACTCATGATCCTCTCTTGCTGCTGCAGGACTGACTCTAGATCACTGAAGTCCACGGGGTCACACACCCCGGACGACCGCTGCATTTTCTGAACACTGACACACACACACACACACACACACACACACACACACACACACACACACACACACACACGTTTAAACCAGAAATACATAGGCTTTCTATGTCAACGTTGGTTATTGTCTGCTTTAACTTAAATCTCTCTCTCTCTCTCTCTATCTTTTTTATTGCAGCACACAGCTGCTTTCAAAAAGAGACATCTTCACAGTAGAACCTATTCCTGTGTACCAGAAATGTTTATATACAGTGGGGGCAAAAAGTATTTAGTCAGCCACTGATTGTGCAAGTTCTCCTACTTAGAAAGATGAGAGAGGCCTGTAATTTTCATCATAGGTACACTTCAACTATGAGAGGCAAAAATGAGAAAAAAAAATCCAGGAAATCACATTGTAGGATTTTTAAAGAATTTATTTGTAAATTATGGTGGAAAATAAGTATTTGGTCAATAAAAAAAGTTCAACTCAATACTTTGGAACATAACCTTTGTTGGCAATGACACAGGTCAAACGTTTCCTGTAAGTCTTCACCAGGTTTGCACACACTGTAGCTGGTATTTTGGCCCATTCCTCCATGCAGATCTCCTCTAGAGCAGTCATGTTTTGGGGCTGTCGCTGGGCAACACGGACTTTCAACTCCCTCCACAAATTTTCTATGGGGTTGAGGTCTGGAGACTGGCTAGGCCACTCCAGGACCTTGAAATGCTTTTTACGGAGCCACTCCTTCGTTGCCCGAGCGGTGTGTTTGGGATCATTGTCATGCTGGAAGACCCAGCCACGTTCCATCTTCAATGCTCTCACTGATGGAAGGAGGTTTTGGCTTAAAATCTCACGATACATGGCCCCGTTCATTCTTCCCTTAACACGGATCAGTCGTCCTGTCCCCTTTGCAGTAAAACAGCCCCAAAGCATGATGTTTACACCCCCATGCTTCACAGTAGGTATGGTGTTCTTGGGATGCAACTCAGCATTCTTCTTCCTCCAAACACGACGAGTTGAGTTTTTACCAAAAAGTTCTATTTTGGTTTCATCTGACCACATGATATTCTCCCAATCCTCTTCTGAATCATCCATATGCTCTCTGGCAAACTTCAGACGGGCCTGGACATGTACTGGCTTAAGCATGGGGACACGCCTGGCACTGCAGGATTTGAGTCCCTCTCGGCGTAGTGTGTTACTGATGGTAGCCTTTGTTACTTTGGTCCCAGCTCTCTGCAGGTCATTCATCAGGTCCCTCCGTGTAGTTCTGGGATTTTTGCTCACCGTTCTCATGATCGTTTTGACCCCACGGGATGAGATCTTGCGTGGGGCCCCAGATTGAGGGAGATTATCAATGGTCTTGTATGTCTTCCATTTTCTTACAATTGCTCCCACAGTTGATCTATTCACACCAACCCGCTTGCCTATTGCAGATTCACTCTTCCCAGCCTGGTGCAGGTCTACAATTTTCTTCCTGGTGTCCTTCGACAGCTCTTTGGTCTTGGCCATGGTTGAGTTTGGAGTCTGACTGTTTGAGGCTGTGGACAGGTGTCTTTTATACAGATGACGAGGTCAAACAGATTCCATTAATACAGGTAACGAGTGGAGGACAGAAGTCTCCAGACCTCAACCCCATAGAAAATTTGTGGAGGGAGTTGAAAGTCCGTGTTGCCCAGCGACAGCCCCAAAACATGACTGCTCTAGAGGAGATCTGCATGGAGGAATGGGCCAAAATACCAGCTACAGTGTGTGCAAACCTGGTGAAGACTTACAGGAAACGTTCGACCTGTGTCATTGCCAACAAAGGTTATGTTCCAAAGTATTGAGTTGAACTTTTGTTATTGACCAAATACTTATTTTCCACCATAATTTACAAATAAATTCTTTAAAAATCCTACAATGTGATTTCCTGGATTTTTTTTTTCTCATTTTTGTCTCTCATAGTTGAAGTGTACCTATGATGAAAATTACAGACCTCTTTCATCTTTCTAAGTAGGAGAACTTGCACAATCAGTGGTTGACTAAATACTTTTTGGCCCCACTGTATATATATAAACTTGAAAAAGTTTCCTGGTACTGCACATTCAAAATCACTATGTACACTATTTTTAATTCATAGCAGGCATGCCCAAAAAAGAAAACCATCGCATATGTTTTAATTCTATGCATTAACAAAATACAAAATTAAGTCATTTTGGGAATCCTGGCAATTCTTCCTCTATACAGTTAAGAGGCATGCCTACATTCACTAACTACTGCACATAAGCACAGATAGCACACTGCTGCTCAGTTAAGAAACAAGACTACATTCACTAACTACTGTACATAGGCTTAGACAGCACACTGCTGTTCAGCACATCCCTACATTCACTAACTACTGTACATAGGCTTAGACCGCACACTGCTGTTCAGCACATCCCTACAAGCACTAACTACTGTACATAGGCTTAGACCGCACACTGCTGTTCAGCACATCCCTACATTCACTAACTACTGTACAAAAGCACATATAGCACACTGCTGTTCAGCAAATCCTAATGCTTAGAACATAAAATAATGTTTCCAAGGGGAACATGGCAACATGGGTCTCTTCAGGTGAACGGTACTTGGATTTGGCCAGGATGTTTTTGATGCGGTCCGCCCTGCGTGAGCGCTCCTCCCTCTCCTCGGGGGTGATGGGGTCATCTGGATCCGACTCCACGTAGCGCTCTGGGATGGGGACCTTCTGGGGCATGGACAACTGCAGGGAGAAAAGGCGTTCTCAGCAGCCATGGACGCTGGCCTGTTATCAAATCCCCAAACTGAACGGAGCTTTACTGGTTCTGGTAGATCATCCAACACTTGGAGGCACAACATTTACAAATAACACTTTTTGAGACCTCATTTCACCAAGTGTGGTTTCTATAAGACCTGGCAGGTTCATCAAGTAGCAAAAGAAAAGGCAGCTAAGAGGTTGAAGTCTACGCATGACTCTGTGCAGTCTAATACCTCTCTGCTGAGGTCCAGGTCATAGTCAATGGGCTCCAGGTCCCATTCTCTCATGGGTTTGGCCATCACCGTCAGCCACTCATCGGACTGGACCCTCTGGCCCTCATCGCTTTGGCCCTCGGCCCCCAGGCGCTCCTCCTCCACCTGGGCCGCCCTCCTGGCTTCTCCCTGCTGCTGCTGCTGCTGCTGTGAACCAAAGGCCTGCTCTGAGTCTCGCCTCCACTAGGGGGTGACAAACACCACAGTGAACACAGCCCACAGAGGACCCGGTGGACTTCGAACCAAGAGCTCAACCTCGGCCGCTCATTAATGTTTGATAAAGATAGACACTAACCACCAAAAGACTCCACCACAATAGCATTGGATTTAAACAGCGTCCTTCCTCATATTTGCAAAAACAGCTTCAACGATTGGGAATGACATCATCCAAAATTGTCTCGGGTTAGTGTGCGCGTGCCAGCATATGAGAAATCATTCCCGGCATCAAACAAATGCACGCAGCCTCCCCACTCCTGGGCATGTAGTTAGCTGAAGGTGCACACTGTCTTTTCATGCTTGAGGAGAGAGTGTGTCACATGCGTTATTGTGGGAGTCACAGGGAGAGACACCCAAAGTAGACAGAGGAAAGCCAGACGTCACAGGGAGAGAAAGACACATGCATATATTCATCCATCCCCCGCTCAAATGGAAAAACACAGCCAGAGGTGATTTAGAGGCAGAAGTACTTTTTATTCTCCAGTGCAAATCTCTACAGTAGAGCAACAGGCGAAAGAGAGGAGCTGTGCATTGCTTTTCAATTAGACAGAATTATTTCATCATAAGCTTTTGATTTGCTTTTGCCTCGTCCTATTTCCTCGATGTCACCCAAAAATAGGTCCAGGTGTACTCCTGCTATATTGCTATCACAGTTGTTCAACATTCGGCTCTACCCATGTTCTTTTTTCCTAATGGATGTCGTCTTTTGATGATGTGAAGCAGAGTAAAGGCCACATACTGTAAACGTACTTAGGGATGAGTATCTATTCAAAAGGACTTCAACTAAGGTAGAGAGACTATCAACCTATTTTGTCCTTTACATAAAAAAAATGGAAAAAGCCCAGCGATATAATACAAAAATTGTAAACATATGCTGCACATGCTGCGATTAAGAATCATGATAAGAGATTAAGATGAAAGCCAATTAGTAAAATATGCTCTTGAAAATATGGTGGCATATGGAGAAGAAAACCGTTAAAATCAGCTGCAAGCAGGAGTGGATGAAGTAATACGGCCCATGGTTACAAGGAACTACAAACACTAGGATTGATGGGAAATGTAGTTGGAACTCTAGTGCTTATACTGGGTGAAGCCAGGATCACTTTCAATACCAAGCTGTCTGTCAGGATTTACGTTGCCTGACTCAGGAAGTACACAAACTATGATTCTGACTTCTGGAGTTAGGACACGTGAAATCCATCTCAAAGGAAGGAAGAGATCACAAAGTTGATTTTGTGCAAGAAAAGCAGGTGGCAAACAAATTGTGATCGGAATTGGGTTGGAAGGTGATATAGTACAAGACAACTAGGAAATAACTCTTGGCAAAAGGCACATTGATACCATCTAAAGACAATAGACCTGGAATGATTCACTAACACTGACCATCTTCGTGATCGCTCTATATGTCAATCAGATAACATGATACATATTTCCCACCCACCCCTTTATATATATATATATATATATATACACAATATATATACTACAAAATATAATATTACAAATGTATACTGAAAATATTCATCAGTAAATAAATAAAAATGTACATATACAGGAGTGTAAATGTACAGGGGGGTTTCTCTTTTACCCACTCAGACAGAAAAGGCAGATTAACGTCTTTTCTCTCTTGGGGGTCTACATTCAACGGTGAATCAGTGAGGCACCCCGTCACTTTTCAACAAGGTTTCAGTTCACATACACACTCGCCAGGCCCATCCCCACTGCTTGGCAAGCCCACACGGGTTAGCCCAGCTAGCTAGCTTGTCGCTAATGACAAGCCGTAGCATGCGAGCGTCTGTGACCAGGATGAGCTGCCATTGGTTAAGCATTAGGAGGGCTAGCGGTAGCGTTAGTAGTCTCGGGGGGGCCCCTGGTTTTAGGAGGGTGGCTGGGGGGTGTAGCAGCAGCGCTGGTAGGCCCGGTGCAGGCTGCTGCTGCGGGGCGGAGGGGGGTAACGTACTGCGGCAGGAGGCGGAGGCTCGGGGCCGGAGGCGGCGGCGGGCAGCCGGGCGCCGGATGAGGACGAGCGCCGCGCGGAGACGGCGGAGTGGCGCTCGCCCTGGCTGAGGGTGCGCTTGCGCTCGCGCACCAGCGCCCTCTGGTGCCTCTTCATGCGCTCCAGCTGCTCCTCGGCGCTCATGCGGCCACGCTGCTGGCTGGCGCCGGGGGCCGGCTGGTCGTCTGAGGGAGAGTACAGGCGCTCCAAGGCACTCCTGGGTCTCTCCTGGGACATCACGGGCAGAGAAGGAGGAGATCAAACGGAAAGAAGTGAGGGAGGGCAAACGTTGGCGAGGGCTAACTGGCAGTGCCCATCGAAGGAGAGAGGCCAACAGGACAGACATGGTGAGTGGTGAACGAAAGAATCAGCAAAGAAAACATGATGGAAGAGAGGAATCCATTTGAATTGTAGGCCCTGAGTTGAAATACACAGACTAACACAAAATAGTATCCTCCAGTGTAATGAAACTTAACCAAAGCACATGTTAGTTGGTGACCAGTGTAAGTAACTAAACTTAACCAAAGCACATGTTAGTTGGTGACCAGTGTAAGTAACTAAACTTAACCAAAGCATATGTTAGTTGGTGACCAGTGTAAGTAACTAAACTTAACCAAAGCACATGTTAGTTGGTGACCAGTGTAAGTAACTAAACTTAACCAAAGCACATGTTAGTTGGTGACCAGTGTAAGTAACTAAACTTAACCAAAGCATATGTTAGTTGGTGACCAGTGTAAGTAACTAAACTTAACCAAAGCACATGTTAGTTGGTGACCAGTGTAAGTAACTAAACTTAACCAAAGCATATGTTAGTTGGTGACCAGTGTAAGTAACTAAACTTAACCAAAGCATATGTTAGTTGGTGACCAGTGTAAGTAACTAAACTTAACCAAAGCATATGTTAGTTGGTGACCAGTGTAAGTAACTAAACTTAACCAAAGCATATGTTAGTTGGTGACCAGTGTAAGTAACTAAACTTAACCAAAGCATATGTTAGTTGGTGACCAGTGTAAGTAACTAAACTTAACCAAAGCATATGTTAGTTGGTGACCAGTGTAAGTAACTAAACTTAACCAAGGCACATGTTAGTTGGTGACCAGTGTAAGTAACTAAACTTAACCAAGGCACATGTTAGTTGGTGACCAGTGTAAGTAACTAAACTTAACCAAGGCACATGTTAGTTGGTGACCAGTGTAAGTAACTAAACTTAACCAAGGCACATGTTAGTTGGTGACCAGTGTAAGTAACTAAACTTAACCAAAGCACATGTTAGTTGGTGACCAGTGTAAGTAACTAAACTTAACCAAAGCACATGTTAGTTGGTGACCAGTGTAAGTAACTAAACTTAACCAAGGCACATGTTAGTTGGTGACCAGTGTAAGTAACTAAACTTAACCAAAGCATATGTTAGTTGGTGACCAGTGTAAGTAACTAAACTTAACCAAAGCATATGTTAGTTGGTGACCAGTGTAAGTAACTAAACTTAACCAAAGCATATGTTAGTTGGTGACCAGTGTAAGTAACTAAACTTAACCAAAGCATATGTTAGTTGGTGACCAGTGTAAGTAACTAAACTTAACCAAGGCACATGTTAGTTGGTGACCAGTGTAAGTAACTAAACTTAACCAAGGCATATGTTAGTTGGTGACCAGTGTAAGTAACTAAACTTAACCAAAGCACATGTTAGTTGGTGACCAGTGTAAGTAACTAAACTTAACCAAGGCATATGTTAGTTGGTGACCAGTGTAAGTAACTAAACTTAACCAAAGCACATGTTAGTTGGTGACCAGTGTAAGTAACTAAACTTAACCAAAGCACATGTTAGTTGGTGACCAGTGTAAGTAACTAAACTTAACCAAGGCACATGTTAGTTGGTGACCAGTGTAAGTAACTAAACTTAACCAAAGCATATGTTAGTTGGTGACCAGTGTAAGTAACTAAACTTAACCAAAGCATATGTTAGTTGGTGACCAGTGTAAGTAACTAAACTTAACCAAAGCATATGTTAGTTGGTGACCAGTGTAAGTAACTAAACTTAACCAAAGCATATGTTAGTTGGTGACCAGTGTAAGTAACTAAACTTAACCAAGGCACATGTTAGTTGGTGACCAGTGTAAGTAACTAAACTTAACCAAGGCATATGTTAGTTGGTGACCAGTGTAAGTAACTAAACTTAACCAAAGCACATGTTAGTTGGTGACCAGTGTAAGTAACTAAACTTAACCAAGGCATATGTTAGTTGGTGACCAGTGTAAGTAACTAAACTTAACCAAAGCACATGTTAGTTGGTGACCAGTGTAAGTAACTAAACTTAACCAAAGCACATGTTAGTTGGTGACCAGTGTAAGTAACTAAACTTAACCAAGGCATATGTTAGTTGGTGACCAGTGTAAGTAACTAAACTTAACCAAGGCATATGTTAGTTGGTGACCAGTGTAAGTAACTAAACTTAACCAAAGCATATGTTAGTTGGTGACCAGTGTAAGTAACTAAACTTAACCAAAGCACATGTTAGTTGGTGACCAGTGTAAGTAACTAAACTTAACCAAGGCATATGTTAGTTGGTGACCAGTGTAAGTAACTAAACTTAACCAAAGCATATGTTAGTTGGTGACCAGTGTAAGTAACTAAACTTAACCAAAGCACATGTTAGTTGGTGACCAGTGTAAGTAACTAAACTTAACCAAGGCACATGTTAGTTGGTGACCAGTGTAAGTAACTAAACTTAACCAAGGCATATGTTAGTTGGTGACCAGTGTAAGTAACTAAACTTAACCAAGGCACATGTTAGTTGGTGACCAGTGTAAGTAACTAAACTTAACCAAGGCATATGTTAGTTGGTGACCAGTGTAAGTAACTAAACTTAACCAAGGCACATGTTAGTTGGTGACCAGTGTAAGTAACTAAACTTAACCAAAGCATATGTTAGTTGGTGACCAGTGTAAGTAACTAAACTTAACCAAGGCATATGTTAGTTGGTGACCAGTGTAAGTAACTAAACTTAACCAAGGCATATGTTAGTTGGTGACCAGTGTAAGTAACTAAACTTAACCAAGGCACATGTTAGTTGGTGACCAGTGTAAGTAACTAAACTTAACCAAAGCATATGTTAGTTGGTGACCAGTGTAAGTAACTAAACTTAACCAAGGCATATGTTAGTTGGTGACCAGTGTAAGTAACTAAACTTAACCAAAGCACATGTTAGTTGGTGACCAGTGTAAGTAACTAAACTTAACCAAGGCACATGTTAGTTGGTGACCAGTGTAAGTAACTAAACTTAACCAAGGCACATGTTAGTTGGTGACCAGTGTAAGTAACTAAACTTAACCAAGGCACATGTTAGTTGGTGACCAGTGTAAGTAACTAAACTTAACCAAGGCATATGTTAGTTGGTGACCAGTGTAAGTAACTAAACTTAACCAAGGCACATGTTAAGCGGTGACCAGTGTAAGTAACTAAACTTAACCAAGGCACATGTTAGTTGGTGACCAGTGTAAGTAACTAAACTTAACCAAGGCATATGTTAGTTGGTGACCAGTGTAAGTAACTAAACTTAACCAAGGCATATGTTAGTTGGTGACCAGTGTAAGTAACTAAACTTAACCAAGGCATATGTTAGTTGGTGACCAGTGTAAGTAACTAAACTTAACCAAAGCATATGTTAGTTGGTGACCAGTGTAAGTAACTAAACTTAACCAAGGCACATGTTAGTTGGTGACCAGTGTAAGTAACTAAACTTAACCAAGGCACATGTTAGTTGGTGACGCACCTTGGTGACCAGGCTCCCGGCCCCTCTCCTCAGGGTGACGTAGGACGAGATGTGATTGGAGTGGTTCAGCCTAAAGGAGGAGCCTGGCAGTCCTGTAGCCAATAGGAGGAAAGCACAATATGAGGAGGGCAGCACAATATGTCATGACATCTGCTTCATTTGAACAAAGATCAATATTTGGACCTTTGCACTGAAGAGACACACCAGAATAGTCCATCAAATGCAATTTCCTTTAAGAGTGTATCAGGTCAGGGTCATATGGAATGACGAATACGGAATAAAAGTTAATGGCATCGTCAGTCACGTTTGACAAAAGGAATTACCGTATGATTCAATACTTTGGCTTCTAGGTTCAAACATGATTGATCTCCTGCTTATTCCTTAGCCGAAATGGATGGGGACCACAATTTACTTTAGTACATGGACCAACAATCCGCGGCCACTTTCAACTACACGTGCGTTTCCGGCAAATGAGGTGGCCTTCACCTTAATATGTAGGACAAACAGGCGTGTGGCTCGGGGCACGTCCACCAGAAAGGTTCAAAATGTCCAGGGGTTTTCACACACTCAAGAGAACTTTACACAGAACAGTGCCGGAACAAAGGGCCGTTGTTGGCGCAAAAACACCTCGTTGACGGAAAAGATCAGAGGGGAACGGCTAGACAAGGCTCAAGCTGACAGGAACGTCCTAACACCAAGATAACCCCCTCTTGACACTGGAGGTGCGCAGGAGGGCATCTCTGAATCCTTCAAAACCACCTCGTCCTAAACAGATTTACCAATGAAAGAGGCCCCTACATGTACAGCCCTCCTATGTGGCTGGTTCCTGATGAGGTCTGACCTTTGTTAGAGAGCATCTGGTAGTCTGCTTCAGGATCTCCAGCCCCCCCGCTCATCCCTGGCAGCTCCGGTTCACTCAGGTACGACCGTAACTCCACCTGCACGCATCAAAAACCAGGCTAGAAAAGTACACATACTCCCCTTGACAAATACTAATCTATAAAGTTGTCTATTGGGGTTTTAGATCTATTCCACTTTAAATGTAAAGCCATGTGTGTGGTCAGAATACAGGCCAACTAAATGATTGACAGACGGAGAGCATGGCTAGGTTTTAGACACTCATTTCCCCCCCAGTAGAATGTTCTATTACATTGGTGTTCATTTTCAGTGTTTATGAAACATAGATTAATAGCACCATGTGCTCACTCAATTTCGACTCGAGGGCAATGGGGGTGGGGGTTCAGTGAAGTGTGCCTCTGCGTAGGGCAGGTGTACCTTGCTGTCTCCGTTCACATAGTGGCCCCCCTCCCTGTCCCGCTTGCGCTCGTCCGACTGGCGCTTCAGGCCGCGCACCGAGGTGTGGCGGATGACCGAGGCGTCCCTGGGGAGGGGCGGCACCACGGGCGGCACTTCCTCCTGGTCGTAGAGGTGGGGCAAGGGCGGTCTGGGAGGGGCCTGGTCCTCAGCCTGCAACGTAGAAGCATTGGGGCTTACCTCCACCGGGACAAACCAGATGGATTCATGCAGAGAAAAGAGGTTGTCCAAGCGTGTCACTCTGTGAACTTGATGGGTGAAATATACTGGGGATGATGGTGTCGCTGTTGTGGGCGGAGCCACTTATACTGAGAGGCAGTGTGTGGGTGCGGGGCTAGCGTTGTGGGCGGAGCCACTTATACTGAGAGGCAGTGTGTGGGTGCGGGGCTAGCGTTGTGGGCGGAGCCACTTATACTGAGAAGCAGTGTGTGGGGGGCGGGGTTGGGGGCGGGGCTAGCGGTGTGGGCGGAGCCACTTACCCACTTTGGCACGGTACTTAGAGGCAGTGTGTGGGGGGTGGGGCTGGGGCTAGCGGTGTGGGCGGAGCCACTTACCCACTTTGGCACGGTACTTAGAGGCAGTGTGTGGGGGGTGGGGCTGGGGGCGGGGCTGGCGTTGGAGCTGCGAGGCGGGGGCTGGACCTCGGCACTCTGGGAAGGCATGGTGGCGTCCGACACCGAAGGCACTAGTTTCCTTTCTGGTAGAATGCAAACAAACACACACACACACACACGTACACGCGCACGCGCACGCACACGCACACGCATAGCAGCATTAACAGAATGTAGCAGTACATCATTTTTACCTTAGTGTTTTAATCTTTGTGGTAATTATTTTACGAGGGTTTTTAAATGTTATTTCTTACGCAAGACATACAGCTTTTTTAGTTACAAGTTGTGCAGTTGTGAATTATTTTTTGTTTGAGCAGCTCTATGTAGTTTAAGAGGGTGATATTCAATTTTGACAAAGTTGCACTGGGTGCATAACTTTCTATAGAGAATATTATACCCACATTTATAATAATATTCCTAAATTGTCTGTTTTTCTCTTTTCATCTTCCACTCCAGAAAATGTGAATGGGGCAGAATACCCTCTCCCCACAGCGTGTCCATGAAACCCAGTAAGCACTGGTGATGTGGGGCTTGAGGCCCTGACTCGCCACTCTCTCTAAATCGCTTTTGGCGGCGTCCTCACCCGGGTTCTGCACGGAGTCGATGGTGATCTGGTAGTTGGATCTGCTGGAGCTCAGTCCGCCCATCACATCCTCTATCCGCCAGAGCTCACGCTTTATCTCGGTTTTCTCCTGCTGAAAAAACATTGGACACACCCTCAAGGTTTTCCTACTGTGCTGCCCTAATATGATAGAACAGGGACACTGTTGCGCATCTGAATGGCGATGGAAGTCCAATTTTTATTTAAATATTTGAAGTGTTCTGAACACTTGTCTTCAGTTTTATTACACAGTGACTCCCAGTCACTGGGTGTGTCAGAGCTGCAGTACCATGTCTCACCTGGGGGGTGGCGCTGTGGTTAATGTGGGCTTGTAGCAGCGTCCTCAGCTGCTCCACAGAGCTCTCCAAGCTGCTGTACTCCTCCCATGCTCGCGTCATCTCCTGTGGATCATGACACACATGAGACACACATGCATGCTAACAGATACCGTTACACGTACTGTTACCCAGACCGTTATGAACAGCCACCCACCCACCCACCCACACACACACACACACACCGTGGAGACCCGTGAAACCTGGGCCCGGATGTTGACCAGATCCTCCTGCAGCAGTTTCTGCTGGTAGGCGATCTTCTGGGTGTGGGCCGGCTGGTCCTGGTACTTCTCCATCTGCTGGTGGGACATGTCCAGCACCACCTCCAGCTTGTCCTGCCAGGGGAGCCCAATTCAACTCATTATCATCAAACCATGTCACCTCCACCATATTAAAATAACTCATTATCATCAAACCATGTCATCTCCACCATATTAAAATGACTTATCAAACCATGTCACCTCCACCATATTAAATAACTCATTATCATGAAACCATGTCACCTCCACCATATTAAAACAACTCATTATCATCAAACCATGTCACCTCCACCATATTAAAATGACTTATCATCAAACCATGTCACCTCCACCATATTAAAACAACTCATTATCATCAAACCATGTCCCCTCCACCATATTAAAATAACTCATTATCATCAAACCATGTCACCTCCACCATATTAAAACAACTCATTATCATCAAACCATGTCCCCTCCACCATATTAAAATAACTCATTATCATCAAACCATGTCACCTCCACCATATTAAAACAACTCATTATCATCAAACCATGTCACCTCCACCATATAAAAAAAACAACCTGGTGCTGCGAGTAAGTACATCTCGTATATGCATTATGTATTTGCAGTTGTGCCTAATGTGTTTATGGAACCGACTGGCAATAATAACTTGGATTGGTGGAAGAGACAATCATTGATCTGTATATAATCTGAACTAATGCCAGGGAGTTTCAATGTATTTGATTGACACTTCATGGCCGTACCTTGTCCTCCTTCAGCGAGCTGAGCCTGACCTCCAGCTCCCTCAGGACCTTGTCTTGCTCACATAACCGACTCAACTTCACCTGTAGAGGGAGACAGAGCGCCATGTCTTACACTCATTGACAGTATATTAGAAGTGGACATAGTCAACGTGACGTCACCCATTGACAGTATGTTAGAAGTGGACATAGTCAACGTGACGTCACCCATTGACAGTATATTAGAAGTGGACATAGTCAACGTGACGTCACTCATTGACCGTATATTAGAAGTGGACATAGTCAACGTGACCTCACCCATTGACCGTATATTAGAAGTGGACATAGTCAACGTGACGTCACCCATTGACAGTATATTAGAAGTGGACATAGTCAACGTGACGTCACCCATTGACAGTATGTTAGAAGTGGACATAGTCAACGTGACGTCACTCATTGACAGTATGTTAGAAGTGGACATAGTCAACGTGACGTCACCCATTGACAGTATATTAGAAGTGGACATAGTCAACGTGACGTCACTCATTGACAGTATATTAGAAGTGGACATAGTCAACGTGACGTCACCCATTGACAGTAAATTAGAAGTGGACATAGTCAACGTGACGTCACCCATTGACAGTATGTTAGAAGTGGACATAGTCAACGTGACGTCACCCATTGACAGTATATTAGAAGTGGACATAGTCAACGTGACGTCACTCATTGACAGTATGTTAGAAGTGGACATAGTCAACGTGACGTCACCCATTGACAGTATATTAGAAGTGGACATAGTCAACGTGACGTCACCCATTGACAGTATGTTAGAAGTGGACATAGTCAACGTGACGTCACCCATTGACAGTATGTTAGAAGTGGACATAGTCAACGTGACGTCACTCATTGACAGTATATTAGAAGTGGACATAGTCAACGTGACGTCACTCATTGACAGTATATTAGAAGTGGACATAGTCAACGTGACGTCACCCCTTGACAGTATATTAGAAGTGGACATAGTCAACGTGACGTCACTCATTGACAGTATATTAGAAGTGGACATAGTCAACGTGACGTCACTCATTGACAGTATATTAGAAGTGGACATAGTCAACGTGACGTCACTCATTGACAGTATGTTAGAAGTGGACATAGTCAACGTGACGTCACCCATTGACAGTATGTTAGAAGTGGACATAGTCAACGTGATGTCACTCATTGACAGTATGTTAGAAGTGGACATAGTCAACGTGACGTCACCCATTGACAGTATGTTAGAAGTGGACATAGTCAACGTGATGTCACTCATTGACAGTATATTAGAAGTGGACATAGTCAACGTGATGTCACTCATTGACAGTATATTAGAAGTGGACATAGTCAACGTGACGTCACTCATTGACAGTATATTAGAAGTGGACATAGTCAACGTGACGTCACTCATTGACAGTATATTAGAAGTGGACATAGTCAGCGTGACGTCACCCATTGACAGTATATTAGAAGTGGACATAGTCAACGTGACGTCACTCATTGACAGTATATTAGAAGTGGACATAGTCAACGTGACGTCACTCATTGACAGTATATTAGAAGTGGACATAGTCAACGTGACGTCACTCATTGACAGTATATTAGAAGTGGACATAGTCAACGTGACGTCACTCATTGACAGTATGTTAGAAGTGGACATAGTCAACGTGACGTCACCCATTGACAGTATATTAGAAGTGGACATAGTCAACGTGACGTCACCCATTGACAGTATATTAGAAGTGGACATAGTCAACGTGACGTCACTCATTGACAGTATGTTAGAAGTGGACATAGTCAACGTGACGTCACTCATTGACAGTATATTAGAAGTGGACATAGTCAACGTGACGTCACTCATTGACAGTATATTAGAAGTGGACATAGTCAACGTGACGTCACCCATTGACAGTATATTAGAAGTGGACATAGTCAACGTGACGTCACCCATTGACAGTATATAAGAAGTGGACATAGTCAACGTGACGTCACCCATTGACAGTATATTAGAAGTGGACATAGTCAACGTGACGTCACTCATTGACAGTATATTAGAAGTGGACATAGTCAACGTGACGTCACTCATTGACAGTATATTAGAAGTGGACATAGTCAACGTGACGTCACCCATTGACAGTATATTAGAAGGGGACATAGTCAACGTGACGTCACCCATTGACAGTATATTAGAAGTGGACATAGTCAACGTGACGTCACCCATTGACAGTATGTTAGAAGTGGACATAGTCAACGTGACGTCACCCATTGACAGTATATTAGAAGTGGACATAGTCAACGTAACGTCACCCATTGACAGTATATTAGAAGTGGACATAGTCAACGTAACGTCACTCATTGACAGTATGTTAGAAGTGGACATAGTCAACGTGACGTCACCCATTGACAGTATGTTAGAAGTGGACATAGTCAACGTGACGTCACTCATTGACAGTATATTAGAAGTGGACATAGTCAACGTGACGTCACCCATTGACAGTATGTTAGAAGTGGACATAGTCAACGTGACGTCACCCATTGACAGTATGTTAGAAGTGGACATAGTCAACGTAACGTCACTCATTGACAGTATATTAGAAGTGGACATAGTCAACGTGACGTCACTCATTGACAGTATATTAGAAGTGGACATAGTCAACGTGACGTCACTCATTGACAGTATATTAGAAGTGGACATAGTCAACGTGACGTCACTCATTGGTTTGTGGACAGAGGCTGAAGTGAAGGCGTAGCCAACGCATCCGCACTCCTATCGCCAAACAAAAGTGCAGCAGGTGGCCTATCGTTACTGCCCACCTGTTCACATCGCATTAAAGTCGGCCTTTGCCCTCGGTTTTCTCCTGCCCCTGGAGAGCGTAGGGCTACAGCCAGACCACCGTCAGCTTTGTCTGCAATTGATGAACCAGCAAAGCCACCGAAGTTGAACTTTTCCTGTCCAGTCTCATAATAACGGGATTTGGTGAAACGTGTTCGTTCGGTTCTACTAGCTGTTACTTTTTCCTTATTTGGTGCCATGGAGATGCACATAGTGACTGTCTAAAATGTTGAACAAAATGTTCTGCCTACGTCTCTGATCTGACGGGACTCCTCTCGAGTAAAACCTCTGGTTCTCGGTGTGTGTGTGTGTGTGTGTGTCAAACTTCCATCCCACGCTCGTAAACCACGGCGTATCACTTCAGCTCTCATTGTGTACGATGTATGTGTGTGTGTGTGTGTGTGTGTGTGTGTGTTTCCGAGGTATCCCCACACTCCCCTGTCTCATTAGTGGATGATTATGCAACACAACCCCATTATGCAAATTGGAGATATCCCCACGTGCCTTTTCTGTCAAAGTGTCACAGAGCTTCTTAGCCTGGCTAATTCAGCGATGAACGCTTGGCTCAGTTCAGCATACCTACTTTATTTACTCTTCGTGGATTAAAACAAACAAAAACTAAAAAAACAAGTATCCCATTAATGAGATAAATAATTAGTGTTTCATTTCTTGTTCTCTTATTCGCTGTGTCTGGTTGAAGACACAGCCTGCACATAAACCTCCGCTTGGCTACATTTGGCATTCCGTTACATGAATTATGCAGCTGCTGGTGCGTGCGTCTCCACAGTCAGATTTTTGTTTGGAGCCATCCAATATTTATTCGAGCCAGAATAATACCAGCGTTCTCATAAAGGGTTTAGGCTTGATCACACACAAAGCTTTCAAGGCCATCCGTAAAACAGTCGTTGACTCTCTGCTATGCACGATGTGTTGTCCGTGTTTCAGTGGTAAGGTAAATAGCTCCCTTCTATGGGACAGTCATTTAACCTCTGCTTGTTCTGTTCCCCAAAGCGCCCTATGCTTCAGCTTCCTTCCCCTCCACCCGACTCTTCCACACTAAAATGTTCAATGTTTAAAATGGACTCTGCGGGGAGCTGTGGTTTGACTGGGCAGGGCTGTTGAGATTGTGTGCTTACGGCAAGCCAAATTATGATTTAGAGAAATCTCTGAACTACTTCGAGATATATTTAAATATTTAAAGATGTCTTAAAAAATGTAAAGACATCTCTAAATTATTTTAAGATGTCTTTAAAACTTTTAGAGATACTTCAAATGGTTTGATGAAATCTTGAAATATGCTTTAAAATAATGCATTTCATGCTATCTCCATGTGTTTAAGATATCTTTAAATCATTTAGAGATCTCTTAAAGTAATTTAGAGATATCATCAAATTAACAGGAAGTGATTTAGAGACATCTTTAAATGATTTGCAGATATCCCTAAATGAAAAGGAAGTGATTTAGAGATATCACTAAATGATTTGCAGATATCTTTAAATCATTTGTAGATATCTTAAAAAGGACTTTAATTCGATATCTCAAAATGATTTAAAGATATCTGAATTAAAATGAAAGACGTCTGTAAACTATTTAGAGATATCTTTAAATGGTTAACCCTAAAATGATCCTTGGCTTGCCATGTGTGCTGTGGGTTGTTGCCGAGGTACTTACATCCACGTCACTCTCTGCAACCTTGACAGGTTTCCCCGCTTCCTTCAACGTCTGACTTCCCACCACCTGTCAATCAGAACATGCCCATTTAGTTTGCGTTGAACATGTAATTATCTGGTAGAGAGTACAAAGGAGGCCAATTCGATCCTAAGTGAGCATTCATGGCACAATGAGCAGAGCAAACATGAACATAGACAAACAGTGGCGTTGAAAATGGATTCCACGGGGGACTGTCAGCATATCCAAGCGGCTCAAGACAGCAAAATAAACGTCAGGGTACAACCAAACTACAGCCATCCAGAACAGCCCTAACAAAGCAATCTGTCCTCCTAGAGAAAGTAACCATGGCCACCACAACATTTATTTAATGAGAAGCCGAACCCTCTGAGTCCAGGCACTCATGCTACGATTTACATTACGGGGGAAGGGGGGGGCGGGGTATATCAAGGTGATGTATCAAATATGATACACAGTCACAGCACATGCACTGCCGAGCCATCCCAACCACTAAGCCACCACGGGGTCAAAGGTCAAGCAACAGTCACACTAGTGTACCAAGCAATGGGATGGCCTCGCACTCACAAATACTCCAACAGGCATCCACTTACAAACACCCTCTCTCTCTCAAACATTCCCCTGCTCACACTCTGCCTCGCTCGCTCAAACGCGCGCACACACACACACACACACACACACACACACACACACACACACACACACACACACACACACACACACACACACACACACACACACACACACACACACACACACACACACACACAGGATAGACACAGTGCTTACGTTCCATAGGGGCCTGAAAGACCCAGCAGTGCAGTGCAGTAGTAAACTGTGAACCATGAGGACAAAAGGCTCTAGTGTTCTGATCTGGAGTCAAGACATAACAGAGGGCTGCAGTCACAAAATGGCTGTCACAAAATGGCACACAACTACAGGAATCGGCAGTACACTGAGGTCAAACATTGTTTGTTTCTAATCGCGGGCTCGAAATTCAACTGCTAGCAACTGACATGGGTGTGCTTGAAACCTGACAGAGTCCATTTGTGCTCCAAAGCTCCTCCAGAGGGCAATGGTTCAGAGAGGTAACGGCGAAGGGAGTTAGTATTAGTGTCAAGGTTTAGTCGGAGGAAGAAGGAACAAAAACAGAGGTACACCAGGAGAAAAGACGCAGCAGAAGAAGAAAGGTCTCCTCATCACCAATGCCCACCTTTAGGTCGAGATACTCCAAGTCCTTCTTCAGTTGCAAATATGTATCGTCCACCTTGGAGGTGAGGTGATAGAAGAGACACATGTCAATCAAGGGTCAAGATAGCAGAGGTCACTCAACGCTGAAATCCCACAAGCTGGGCCACCAGCAACTTGGGTACATGCAGCTTTAAAGTCTACGTTGTAGGTTACATTTGAACTTAGTATATAGTTGGTATAATTAGTAGTAACAAAATGCAGATTTGTACTTTTTTTAGTATAGATAACAGTCATGATATTTAAACAATGCGCTTTCAATTTCATACTTGATGCAGGAGCATTTTTGTGCGCATACCTGTACATGCATACAGGTACATGCACACGCACACAGACACACACACACACACACACACACACACACGAGCAAAGGCACTATGTCTATTTGGAGGCTGACATTGGAATACTGCTTGTCTGGCTGAGTGAGAGCAGAGACACATGAAAGGCTGCGTCACACAGACATACAAACTGGAATCACTACACGCAACAGTGTTGGCATCACAAGCCAGGAAACCGCTCCACTTGCAGACAAATTCCCGTCATTTTTGCACACCCACAAACCTCAAAGGAATCCCCAAAAGTTGAGCTTGGCACATCAAAGGCCAGACAGATTAAAGAAAAGAAAAAAGATCAACCATCCATCCACAGCCAGCCAGTCAGCCAAAGCATGGAAGGGCTTCATAGAAGCCGAACAGTGAAAAATACTGGCTAGATGACGTAGCAAACGCAACATGCTAACATACAATATTACTACTGACACAACTAATGCAAACAGCGACTGGCATAGTCTAATGGGCCGACAAATGCTTATTGGACAAACAGCCTCTACGACGGACACAGAAACTGTAGCCATGCTAAGGGGCGGCTCATATCGTTAAGGGACTGGAGCTCGTGGTAGAGGTTGGACCAAATCGCAGTCTGTCTCAAATCTGCACGTCTAATTGGACAACTCAAACCATTCCTGTTGACTCCGCCCAACTCGGCGTTAAGCTTTAATTACTGTTCACACAGTTAGAACAGATGGTTGAGTCGAATTAGCTCCGAACATCAAGGTATTGTAGTGTTGTGTTAGTATTGAAGTGAAATTTGGAAATGTTATTACATTTATTCAACCATTAAAGTGAATTAATTAAAATACTGTTAGCAAGCCATTGTAAATAGTTTGTAACAATGGTCTGCTGAAAAAGTGGGTTTCAACTTCACCAATCTAGCGGCAACTAACTTAAGTGGTTTTATCGACTTTGAACTTGAGCTTCACAATATCGCCATCAATTTGGAAATTGTCAGCAGCCAACTATTACAACCTCTCAGACAGAGGGTCCTTCGTTAGAAACAACCTCTACCGACTCCACGTGAAGGGGTCAGGGGTCAGGGGTCAGGCAGGGGGTGCAAGGGGTGGGTGGGCCCCACCTGGGTGCCAGAGGGTCCTGTGTGGGGCAGGTGGGCGGGGCCGCTGAGGAGCGGGCTGGCGGCGGTGGCGGTGGTGTAGGTGGTGTTGAGGAGGTGGTGGTGCAGGGGGACGGAGGGGTAGTTGAGCTGCTGGAGCTGTGCGAGCGTGTGGTGGCGCGCGCTGGCCATCTTGGCCTGGTGCCGCCGCAGCTGAATGAGGAGCAGGGTGAGCTCCTCAGGCTGTGTGCACCACAGGACAGTGACACTGACAGAATGACAACACCGACCTAGAGCTCTACCGGCCCCTCTACACAGAGCAACCCACTGGACATGAGGGCTAAAGAAGAGTTAGGAGAAAGGCTATTCCGAACACGTTAAACCCCGGACAGTTCACACGACGGAAACATAGTAGACAGCGTCAGAAGTAGATGGTGAGAGCAGTGTGACCTGGCCTGGTGGGGGCAGGGGGGGGGCATACCGTTTTTCCGTGGAGGCTGGGGGCGCTGACGGTGTGGGTGATGTAGCCCGAGGGGGGCATGGAACGCCTCTCTATGGTGGCAGCCTGAAAAAACAAACACTCTGCCTTAACAGTAAGCACACATACACACACACACACACACACACACACACACACACACTATACTATTCTATATATCTATACAGTATAGAATCCCCCTCAACCTGCTGTCAAATCCACATGTAAAACAGGTCTGCTTGAGGCAGCTTGTACTGCTGATAGACTGGTGGAACTGCTGCTTGCCTGCCTGAGGTAAACTACTCGGCCCTGGAACAACCCCACTGGCTCTCCTTCTGTCACAGGCTGGTGGGGCTGCAGATGTTTCCCTTTTCTAACTGATATTTAGTTGGTCAACAGTAACGTTTCAGCAGACTTAACGGGAAAAACACAAGCCATTGTGGGAGTGCTGACACAGCGGGTCACCAAGTCCCCTCCAGTGATGTGGCTAGCTCTCCTCAGTGCGGCCCCTTACTGTCACGGCGTCGCTAAGCTTCAATGCTTCTTTGGATGTCGTACCTTGAGCAGCTGGGACTTGGCTCTGCGGGGGGAGCCAGAGAACGGGCCGTCCACCAGCGCCCCCTGGGGCTGGACGGTCAGCCGGCCTGCGGGCGTGTGCGGCCTCTTGCTGGGGGACATGGTCCCGGAGCACCCGGGCGGGGGTCCTGGAGGGGGGATGTCGGAGGGCGAGGGGGGCACGGAAACGCAGCGGGGACCTCCCAGGGAACCAGAGCGGGGGGCGGAGGGGGGCACGGTGGAGGCGGGCCGGGGGCCGAAGGGGTAGTCCGGGGCGGGGGTGTAGAGCGGGGCGGTGGGGCTGCCGTGGCGGTACTGGTGGCGCTGCTGCCACTCGTAGAGCTGCCACACGGGGCCCGCCTGGTGGGGGCCCTCAGGCACCAGCCGGAAGTGGCTGAGGCGGTCCTGGGCGTACTTGTACTCCCCCTGGCGCGCGGCCATGGGCGGGCTGGGGCGGGGGGTCTTTGGCAAAGACTGGTAGGCCTCCAAGGTGGCAAACTTAGGCTGGGCAGGGGGGGTGCGCCGGGGGAGGGTGCCTTCTCTGGATGGGGGCCTGGAGGGGGGGGGGGGGCAATAGAGACATGTTAGACATATTTCCTGTTGCTACAGAGGGTGGCATCTGGGAGATGACTAACCCATTGCAAGTCATGCTTTCTGGACACAACTTTTACTCATTGACTCCTGAAACTGTTGCTACGTTAAACCGGTCTCTGGGGAATTGGAATCGTTCTTCATAGCACCACTAGAGGGAGCTGTCGCTTTGACTCTAGGCACGCTGCACAGTTCGCACACCTTGCTCGGTCATGCCAGACTTATGATATAGATTTGTGTGGTGTTTTCAAACTCTTAAGGATTATTGTTTTCGAGACTGTACATCTACACAGTGAACATCCCCTCAGAGGGTTTGGAACACGCTGAAGGCTAATGACCTACCCTTTGTGTTCGGCCCTCTGCACTTTGACCCACTGCTCCACCTGCTCCAGGGCGCTCTTCCTCTGCACCTGCCGGTGGCCGTCCATAGGGGGCAGCGTGGAGGCCCTGACGTAGGTCCCCGCTCCGATCCCGTTGGGCTCCTGAATGGGGGTGGGCGGCGTGCGCACCGAGCCGTTCCTCATGCTGGCCCCGGGGGGCAGCGTGGAGGCGGCGCGCAAGGGGCCGCGGGACGGCGCTCTGGAGCCGGGGGCCGACTCGGGGTCCGCCAGCGGGGCGGGGTTGGAGCGGAGGGAGGCCGTCTCCGCCGCCAAGCCCCCGGGGTTTTCCGGGGCCGGGGCGAGGGGGGCGTCCTGGTGAAAGCTGCAGCACTCGTCCGCGTCCTGGAGGAACACGCTCTCTGGCTGGAGGAACACGCTCTCTGGCTGGGGGAACATGTTCTCTGGCTGGAGGAACACGCTCTCTGGCTGGAGGAACACGTTCTCTGGCTGGGGGAACACGTTCTCTGGCTGGGGCTCGGCGGGCTGATGGACGTGGTTGGTCTGGGGAACGGCCTGCTGCTCCGCCAGCTCCGACAGCTCGGCCTTTGTCTCAGACGACCTGGGACGAAGGGAGAAAGAGGTGGCGTCAAGGAGGGCGCGTGGTCCCCGGAGTACCAGCACGGCAAGCGACATTTCAGCTGCTTTTTCCCCATGGGGCTCCTCCAAAGGTTCCCTTCTTGGTACTACGATACATCATCTGTTTTATTCCAAAACTTTCTAATTCCATATGAACATTAAGCGATAGGTTATTTCTTATTTCCCTGTATTGATTACCATGACATTTACCTAGAGTACTGAGACCCCCCCTGGTTAGCTGGCATTTAGAGAAGCCTTTCTGGGTGTTGACCAGACTTTTAATTTTTGTGTGTGTTGTGTCAACCAAAATGGTTACCATTGGTAATAGCTCATTGCCATCACGGTTACAATTCAAATCCGTCAAACTAAGATGGCACGCAGGATAAACACCAGGCCAACTGTCTTTATAAACCCAATGGCCAGCCTCGGAGGCCATTTTGTTTTTTCCTCATTTGCTTCTTTTTACACTGAGTCTAGCTTAGCATTAGCCTCAGCTCTTGGGGCTTTTCCCACTACGATATCTGACAAGCATTTGTCACTTTAAATAAGGGCCGGCTAGGGACGGGGGGCCATAGCCTTGCTGTTAGCTGACTTCCCTGGAACATGAATAATGGAGCGGAGCGGCTCATTCATTCCATCCTAAGTGCTGCACATCAAATGGAGTGGGGGCGGATCGGAGCGGCCGGCATCAAGATTATAAACGGTTTGGGGACTCTGCGATAAAAAAGAGGAAGTGCTTGTGTGTCCAACTTGATGGGTCGGTATACAGTGTGTGATGTGTGCGGGAATGGAGGCAAGGCAATCCATCTTTCTCGATGACTGTGTACAAACGGAGATACAACAGAATGACAATAATGAATCATTTCAGTGAACACATACACACAGACATATCCTAAGTTCTCTCTCTGTCTCCCTCTTTTCCCACTCTCAATCTCTCTTTCTATTCTTTCACTCCCCATTCTCTTCTGTCCTTCCACGTCCTGCATCGACTTTCTTCCATTAAAGGGTTGTGAAGTGTTAAAACATGTCTGTCCATCATCTTCAAATTGTAATCCAGTCAGGCATCCATCCACTGGTGCACATGTGAGTATTTGTCTGTGGGAAATGTAGTGTATGTGTGTGTATGTGTGTGTGTGTGTGTGTGTGTGTGTGTAAGTGACTTAAGAGTGTATACGAATGTGTGCTTTAGAGAGAGAGAGAGAGAGAGAGAGAGAGAGAGAGAGAGAGAGAGAGAGAGAGAGAGTGAGTGAGTGTGTGTGTGTGTGTGTGTATCCAGGCTTGGCTCCAGCCCCCACAGTGTGAGAGCCTGGCATAGTGAGCGGTCTCATGGCTCGGGCCGGCCCACATAGCTGCACTGCGTTCCCTGCACTCCAGCCACGTCCACACACAACAAACAGCCAGGGCGGCCTTACGTGTCAATCAAGGAGACTGACAAGCCGACCAGGACAGAGGATATTACAACGACAGCCAGGGAGTAAGAAGTGCAGTAGGCGACAGGCGGGCTAGCTCACCGGAAGACAACCCCCCCCCCCCCCAACAGAACCCACAGAGAATGGTCAGGACTTAAGGACTGCTTAACGTCTGTGTGGGAGGCTCACACTGTGACATCAAAGGACCTGGTCTGAGCTGTAGGTAGAATAATGACTGGACCAGTGCTGGCTCTGTGGTTAAGGAGAATGGGCAGTCTCAGGTTTTTGTATCATTGATGGGGACAGTGTGCGGTGATGAGGGGCTTGAGTGTGTGTGTGTGTGTGTGTGTGTGTGTGTGTGTGTGTGTGTGTGTGTGTGTGTGTGTGTGTGTGTGTGTGTGTGTGGTGATGAGGGGCCTGTGTGTGTGTGTGTGTGTGTGTGTGTGTGTGTGGGTGGGTGTACCACCTGTCCAGCGTGTCGCCGTGGTTCTGCATGAGCGCCGCCTGGTTCATGGCCTTCAGCCAGCCGCTCATGTCCTCCTGTGTGTCGGCGCTGAAGAAGTAGGTCCTCATCCCCACGTGCTCCGCCTGGGAGCCAATCATAGAGCTCTGCTTGTAAATGTACGAGCGCATGCCCGTGTGGCTGGCCTATGGGAGAGGAGAAGGGCACGTGGTCAGAGACGGACAGGGAGGTCTGGCCAATAGGGTGAGAGACAGGAACAGTCAGAAAGAGGCGGGGTTGTGTTCCACTCAGCCTTAAACAAGATGGAGGACATCCATGCTGTCCAGGTAACAACCACGACACGTAGACATCAGCCCACACAGAGAGGCCAAGCAGGGCCAGCCAATAGAAAGATGATACACAAACACCAGCATATGGAGCCACAGAGACCAACGCTGGCCAATGGACAGAAGCCTTCCCCGCTGCGGGCCAATTGAAACACAGAGCTGCATGAGTGACAGGAGAGTAGAGGGAGAAGCCCCCGTTCTAATTCGGCGCCACGACAGAGGGCGGTACGAACCCGTCGCTATCATGCAGAGTCCACAGAGTTCAAAACAACAACCTTAGCTTTAAACAATGTACCATGAACTGACTTGGGAATGGCCTTATGGTCTTACTGTCCACAAACACATTCTGAATTATATATCTCCCCTAAAGTTGAAAACAGGTTATTGTGCATAGACCATTATGCACGTAGCTCCCGAGGAAGATGGATATCCCTTTGGCTGCACACTATAACGAAAACAATTAGTCAGGCAATGAAACGTGCCTTTGCGTAGCAAACGAGAAGAACATCTACAGGGTTTCCTGAGGGCCGAATCAGAGGCAGTATCAGTGTTTGAAAATAGGGATGTTTACAGTTAATATACAGACAAAGCTACAGGGACATTCTCTGGAGTGAGGGTCTGGTGCTAGTTACACAATTCAAACCACTGGGGTTACTGCAGAAAATCACTGACTATGTTTTTAAATACTGCGGTGGATTTCGGTTTTAGCGTGGCAGGAAGGTAAAACGAACAGATTGCCACAACAGACAGACGCAAATGATGTTTAATTAAATACTAATTCACGGATCTCCCAGAGCCCTTTTTTAATTATGGACGCAGCAGAATTTATTCCGCGGCCTCTGTCGAGTGAGATACAGCAATTATCTTGTGACTTTTTCATTCATGTTGTGGTGCATTTTAATAGAGCCTTTCAACATTTCAGCATTCCGATGAAAAGATGGTCTGCATGTACAAAATGAACACACATTGAAGATAAACCAAGCGGGAGAGTAGACATTTTGATTTACCTTCATCTGGATTCCAGACCAGCAGAGACTCTAATGAGCGAAACTTAACACACTTTTTACTTCCTTTATCAAAGAACTACAAATAAATGGACTTGATTGCATATGTTTTGGGGGGAAATACTATGATATTGACCTACTGGTGACCAGCCAGCTGTGAACATTCTGCCATGTTGATCTGTGCCAAAAGGGTGATCCCTGGGCAAATCAATTGGTTACACAACCACTTTTCCATCATACTGTGTCGCTATAGTGGTTTGATCCCTATTTTGAATGTGTCTGATTTGACTTTATCGGTATAGCAAAGTTGTTTTCTCATGTCAGTCTTAGTGTGTACATCAAGCATGTGAATAAATACAACTAAGGCTGTATCAGTTCAACTATGTACTCTGGAGGAAATTCTTACACGGACACACACACACACACACACACACAACCCCTACAACACTGGCATATGCTCCAGCACTCTAAGCCTGTCTGCTGTTAGCTAGCTGGCTAAGCTTCTTAGCCCCAGGCTGCAGTCTCTAGAGGTCGGCCCAGAAGGCTGCCTGCACCCCCTGGGGAGCTCTCAAATCTGCTCCCTGGCTTGGACCAGGCCTGGCCTGTCTGTAGCAGTGGGGCTAGTGGGGCTAATGTCGCTAGGCCACTCAGCGGGGGGTGAGAGAAGAGCAGCTGTCAAATGAATGACTGTGCCTCCACTGTCAGCGCTTCCTTCTACTTCAGTAGTCGTTTTCAGGGATTTAGCATGTTCCTTCCAGACGCAGGGAGGAGGGCAGGTGCACAGGCACCTGTATGTCAGTGGAACCACCAGAGTCGGCCATTTCTATTTACAGTCGCAGAAAGGGTCAACGCACACCCAGAGGTCTGCCATGGCGTGGCTGACAAAAATGCTGAGCGGGGGGGCGTTGGGCGGTTTATTTAAGTCTGAACGTGACCGTCACACCTGCTCAGAAAATGCACAGGGCCGCTGTTCCCTGTGCTTTGCTAGCTTGTTGTCGTTGCTCCCCCTCGCCACACCTCCACCCCTTCTCTTTCATCCCCTGCCTCCTTTTCCCCCCCCCTCTGTTTTCTCTTTTTTCCACTCCCCGTAACCACTCCCTCTCCATCCCTCCCTCTCTTCCAGACTGAAAATAGCCCGTGTTCTCCCTGACAGGAAGGCTAACAATAGCGCCGGCCCCTGTTCCTCCCTCCCGCCCAGCGCTGATACGCAGACCCTTTTTTGTTCCATGCTATTTAAAGGCTTACTGTGCTTACAGATAAGCCGCTGTGTGACCAGACCCGTAAGTGCTGATAACGACCAAACCGCCCCAGACTCTCACCGTGCAGTCGAGCTTTCCGCTGGGGCAATTTGGGTGAAACAATGGCGAACCCAAGAAAAAAAAACATGGAGCAGAAATGGTTTCATCTTGCTGAAACAGTTGTTTCGAATTCGAGTAGCTCCGAACTTTTTGCCTACAAAACGCTGGCAACGTTTTAGAGAGCGTTGACTCTACCCCCCAGCCATGCTTGATGTGGGCACAGATAGAGAGCAGCACACAGACAAGATAAGCCAAACACAGATTCACACCATAAAAACAAGAGGAAGACACATCAGCTATTCAAGATAAGCCAAACACAGATTCACACTATAAAAACAAGAGGGAGACAGATCAGCTATTCAGCAGCACAACCATACCCCATAGCTCAAGAAACACTACTTTCTCGCATGCCTCAACAACTAAAAGGCAATATATACACTGTTATTGTATATATTTGGTGGGTGAACTCAGATGACACTGACAGTAAACAAACCAAAGGGAAAAACATGAAGAAGGCAGTACCTATTTTAAGAGTGGGCGGTGTGCCTATGTCCCATTAGACGAGCACACACACTCACGGCGGTCGCAGCCAGGCCACCCACCAATGGGAACAAGAGAGGGAAGAGGTTTCAGCCAATTGAGAGAGAGGGGAGGTGTGGGGCTCAAGGAGGGTGGGGATGGTGGGGGTGGGGATGGTGGTGAGGGGGGGGGGGGCTTGCTGGACGCAGGATTGGACTGGCATTACTTTTGGATTCGATGGTCATAAGAAAACACAGAGAAGCATACACATATTAACACCTCTGAGAATTCACGCATCTATCTTTGTACTCAAACACAGACAGACAAGCCCCTTTCTGGGCTCCATAGGGTCAGTTTGAATTCAGAGCTGAGCTGTTGCTTGATATGCTGATGGTGGGGGGTTCATGTTGGATAGTGGAGATCCTGGCACCACACCAGACCATTGGCCGTGTGAGATAGCCCACAACCAACCTCTACCAACAGATTGCTTTGACTGCACCGTTCATTGAACACAAAGTGCCATCCAATCCCGAAAACCTAACAGGGCATCTACAGGTTGGTATGTGTTCTGTTAAGAGTATGGAGCAGAACCATAACAGGATATCTAGAGGTTAGTATAGGTTCTGTTAGAGTATGGAGCAGACCCATAACAGGATATCTAGAGGTTAGTATAGGTTCTGTTAGAGTATGAAGCAGAAACATAACAGGATATCTAGAGGTTGGTATGTGTTCTGTTAAGAGTATGAAGCAGAAACATAACAGGATATCTAGAGGTTAGTATAGGTTCTGTTAGAGTATGAAGCAGAACCATAACAGGATATCTAGAGGTTGGTATGTGTTCTGTTAAGAGTATGAAGCAGAAACATAACAGGATATCTAGAGGTTGGTATGTGTTCTGTTAAGAGTATGGATCAGAAACATAACAGGATATCTAGAGGTTGGTATGTGTTCTGTTAGAGTATGGATCAGAAACATAACAGGATATCTAGAGGTTGGTATGTGTTCTGTTAGAGTATGGATCAGAACCATTACAGGATATCTAGAGGTTGGTATGTGTTCTGTTAAGAGTATGAAGCAGAAACATAACAGGATATCTACAGGTTGGTATGTGTTCTGTTAGAGTATGGATTAGAACCATAACAGGATATCTAGAGGTTGGTATGTGTTCTGTTAAGAGTATGGATCAGAAACATAACAGGATATCTACAGGTTGGTATGTGTTCTGTTAGGAGTATGGATCAGAAACATAACAGGATATCTAGAGGTTGGTATGTGTTCTGTTAAGAGTATGGAGCAGAACCATAACAGGATATCTAGAGGTTGGTATGTGTTCTGTTAAGAGTATGAATCAGAAACATAACAGGATATCTAGAGGTTGGTATGTGTTCTGTTAAGAGTATGGATCAGAGACATAACAGGATATCTAGAGGTTGGTATGTGTTCTGTTAAGAGTATGGATCAGAAACATAACAGGATATCTACAGGTTGGTATGTGTTCTGTTAGGAGTATGAAGCAGAACCATAACAGGATATCTAGAGGTTAGTATAGGTTCTGTTAGAGTATGGAGCAGACCCATAACAGGATATCTAGAGGTTAGTATAGGTTCTGTTAGAGTATGAAGCAGAAACATAACAGGATATCTAGAGGTTGGTATGTGTTCTGTTAAGAGTATGAAGCAGAAACATAACAGGATATCTAGAGGTTAGTATAGGTTCTGTTAGAGTATGAAGCAGAACCATAACAGGATATCTAGAGGTTGGTATGTGTTCTGTTAAGAGTATGAAGCAGAAACATAACAGGATATCTAGAGGTTGGTATGTGTTCTGTTAAGAGTATGGATCAGAAACATAACAGGATATCTAGAGGTTGGTATGTGTTCTGTTAAGAGTATGAAGCAGAAACATAACAGGATATCTAGAGGTTGGTATGTGTTCTGTTAGAGTATGGATCAGAACCATTACAGGATATCTAGAGGTTGGTATGTGTTCTGTTAAGAGTATGAAGCAGAAACATAACAGGATATCTACAGGTTGGTATGTGTTCTGTTAGAGTATGCATTAGAACCATAACAGGATATCTAGAGGTTGGTATGTGTTCTGTTAAGAGTATGGATCAGAAACATAACAGGATATCTACAGGTTGGTATGTGTTCTGTTAGGAGTATGGATCAGAAACATAACAGGATATCTAGAGGTTGGTATGTGTTCTGTTAAGAGTATGGATCAGAGACATAACAGGATATCTAGAGGTTGGTATGTGTTCTGTTAAGAGTATGGATCAGAAACATAACAGGATATCTACAGGTTGGTATGTGTTCTGTTAGGAGTATGAAGCAGAACCATAACAGGATATCTAGAGGTTAGTATAGGTTCTGTTAGAGTATGGAGCAGACCCATAACAGGATA
>CM030175.1:20086747-20089247 GCA_017639675.1 Aplochiton taeniatus
AGCTGTCCTGGAAGAGGGGAGGGAGAGAAGAGAGACACGGAGAGATGGAGAGGTAGAGACAGAGAGAGAGAGAGAGAGAGAGAGAGAGAGAGAGAGAGAGAGAGAGAGAGAGAGAGAGAGAGAGAGAGAGAGAGAGAGAGAGAATAAACTTTATTATAGCCATTCATCACTTTTTCCTTTCAAACATCGGCTGGGGAACAATTCCTCTTGGAAGTGGAGGAGCGGACGGATGAAAACACACACTTCAAATGTTTCATTACACACACATAATAACAGAGCTGGGGTCTGAATCCTCCTCTATGTCAGGGATGTGGTCGGGTTTTGTGTTTGTGTGGTTCCGTATGTGTGTGTGTGTGTGTGTGTTCATGTGTGTGTGTGTGTGTGTGTGTGTGTGTGTGTTCATGTGTGTGTGTGTGTATGTGAGCGAGCATGTTTACCTTTGAAAAAACTAATCCAGCAGGATGTTTGCATAATGTTTACGTGTACTTGGGATCCAGATGTAATTGTGTCGATGCTAGTGTGGGAGTGGGACTACGTGATCACGTGATCAGAATTTTGCCGTCTATGTGAATGTGCTCCAAACTATGTGCCCTGGGGTGACTGTGTGTGTGTGTGTGTGTGTGTGTGTGTGTGTGTTTCTAATGGAGCAGGGGTGTTGTTCCCAATGCCAGGTAGGTGCCAATGTCTCGTCCCTCTGTCACACGGGGTTCAGGGCCTGAGCCTGGGGCAGGGGCTAGGGATGGGCCTGGGCCTGGGGTTGGGGGTGGGCCTGGGCCTGGGGTTGGGGGTGGGGGTGGGGCTAGGGATGGGCCTGGGCCTGGGGTTGGGGGTGGGCCTGGGCCTGGGGTTGGGGGTGGGGGTGGGGCTAGGAATGGGCCTGGGCCTGGGGTTGGGGGTGGGGCTAGGGATGGGCCTGGGCCTGGGGTTGGGGGTGGGGCTGCACTCCAAAGACACGTCCGTGGAATGTTTCATTTACCAGATACAGTGCTACAGCAATAAGGATGCTTTTATTGGTTCCGTTTTTGCACGGGACTGTGTTTGTCTGTGATGATGTTTTTGTTTCTAAATGTGTGTGTGTGTGTGTGTGTTCCCACCTGTTTGTAGAGCCATCCCCTCACTACCACCGTGGACTGTTTGTCTGTGATCATGTGTGTGTGTGTGTGTGTGTGTGTGTGTGTGTGTGTTCCCACCTGTTTGTAGAGCCATCCCCTCACTACCACCGTGGCCTGTGTTTGTCTGTGATGATGTTTTTGTTTCTAAATGTGTGTGTGTGTGTGTGTGTGTCCCCACCTGTTTGTAGAGCCATCCCCTCACTACCACTGTGGACTGTGTGTGTGTGTGTGTGTGTGTGTGTCCCCACCTGTTTGTAGAGCCATCCCCTCACTACCACCGTGGACTGTGTGTGTGTGTGTGTGTGTGTGTGTGTGTGTGTGTGTGTCCCCACCTGTTTGTAGAGCCATCCCCTCACTACCACCGTGGACTGTGTGTGTGTGTGTGTGTGTGTGTGTCCCCACCTGTTTGTAGAGCCATCCCCTCACTACCACTGTGGACTGTGTGTGTGTGTGTGTGTGTGTGTGTCCCCACCTGTTTGTAGAGCCATCCCCTCACTACCACCGTGGACTGTGTGTGTGTGTGTGTGTGTGTGTGTGTGTGTGTGTGTCCCCACCTGTTTGTAGAGCCATCCCCTCACTACCACCGTGGACTGTGTGTGTGTGTGTGTGTGTGTGTGTGTGTCCCCACCTGTTTGTAGAGCCATCCCCTCACTACCACCGTGGCGTTAGGGTTCCTCTTGATGGCCTGGTCTCTCTTCCCAAAGCTGTGCACCCTGCTGGTGGCCCTGGAGACCTGGGACACACACACACACACACACACACACACACACACACACACACACACACGTTTAAATGGATGGACCCCACAGCCAAACCCACAGGATAATCAATCAATCAATCGTCCATTAGACAGATATTAGAAGCCCACACACCTACAATCAATTCAAACCTAAACACACACACACACACACACATACACACACACACACACACACACACACACACATATTCAACACAAACCTAAACATACACACACACACACACACACATTCAACACAAACCTAAACACACACACACACAAACACACACATTCAACACACACACACAAACAACAACATTCAACACAAACCTAAACACACATGCGTGCACACCACTATCCAATCGGCACACACGCATACAAAAGATTTGAATGCAAAGTCACTCTTTTAACTATTCCGACCAATGAACGATGTTGTTCCTCGAGGTCACATGACGGCCGCCCCCTCCCCTGACTATACGAGAAGCCTTCTGTGCTGAACACACACACACACACACACACACACACACACACACACACACACACACACACACACATTCGCGTGGCCCCTCCCGGGCGGGTGCCACGGGCCAGTGGAGCAGCTAGTTCCGGCAGGCTGCCAGGCTGTGACAGCGACGTGTGTCTGGGGGGA
>CM030175.1:20094247-20184247 GCA_017639675.1 Aplochiton taeniatus
ATGGTGGGCATGACATGGAGAGCCAACCTAACGACAGAGGGAAAGACACACTGATCTACAGAGAGACAACTCCATCCGCCGACAGACATACTGGATCCTTGGACCCAGACGTTATGCCACGGCGATGCCAAAATAGGAGTGGATGAAAGGGGGCTGTTAGGCGCTGTGAAGACACTCTGCGCTCAGCTAACCTCCACCAGGCACTGGACGCCCCCACAGCCCAGCCGGTAATAGCCGCAGCCTCAGATGAGGTTTCAGGCCAGCTCTGATGGCCTGCTGGGCGCCGGGCGGATAGAGAAATAGAAATGCAGCACTTGTAAGACAGCTGTGGGAAACCTTGAAGCGAGATGTGTGATTAATTTATCTCTGGCGTGGCTTGGGACAGGGAAGCTCAGCCAGTGGCCTTCTGGAGCTCCTTGCTGCTGTGGTGCTCCTTGAAGTTTGTCTTAGGAGAACTCAGAGGTCTTTGCCTTGTGAGGGACTCCTAAAATGCAACACAAAAACATCTGCACCTGTTTGCGATGAAGCAAAGACCGTGGGTTTCAAATCCTAATCAAGCCAAAGTATAATGCACACAAAACAATGGGGGAAACGTTGTGTGTGTGTGTGTCTGTGTGTGTGTGTGTGTGTGTGTGTGTGTGTGTGTGTGTGTGTGTGTGTGCACTGGCTGAGTGGCTCTGACACATTATCAGAGCGGCGCGTCGAGCCCTGCACGCCCACGTAGCTGCTAATGAGACGGATCCATCAGAACATGGCAGGGGAATGTGCCCTCCTGTTTACAGCCAGACACAGAGCCGGGGATGGAGAGTGAGACCGGAGTGAGAGTGAGAAAGAGAGAGAGAGAGAGCGAGCGAGCGAGCGAGCGAGCGAGAGAGAGAGAGAGAGAGAGAGAGAGAGAGAGAGAGAGAGAGAGAGAGAGAGAGAGAGAGAGAGAGAGAGAGAGAGAGAGAGAGAGAGAGAGAGAGAGAGAGAGAGAGAGAGGTGGTCGTGTAGATTAGGAGCGGCCTAACGGAAAATAGAGTGAGAGTGTAGAGATAGACATAGAAATGTCTATCTTTTCAAAGAATGAGTGGGCAACCAGCAGAGAGACAGGTAGACAGACAGACAGGTAGACAGATGGACAGGTAGACAGGTAGACAGATGGACAGGTAGACAGACGGACAGGTAGACAGAGAGACAGGTAGACAGACGGACAGGTAGACAGGTAGACAGGTAGACAGGTAGACAGGTAGACAGGTAGACAGACAGGTAGACAGGTAGACAGAGAGACAGAGCGACAGAGCGACAGAGCGACAGAGCGACAGAGCGACAGAGCGACAGACAGACAGACAGACAGACAGACAGACAGACAGACAGACAGACAGACAGACAGACAGACAGACAGACAGACAGACAGACAGACAGACAAGCAGACAGAGACAGACAGACAGACAGACAGACAGACAGACAGACAGACAGACAGACAGACAGACAGACAGACAGACAGACAGACAGACAGACAGTAGTCACCACATTTAAATGTCTGCTAAACCTTGCCAGGTATATAAAAAGTAAACATTTAGGAATCAGATTTCGAGACTGGTGGAAGGGTTCTGTGATAAATATAAATATGAACACGCATTGAGCTTTAGAGTTTTGAAAGGTCCTGGTTAGGAAAATAGCACATCACGTCTAATTTGTAAATGTCAATTCAAAATTGAAATAGCTATAAAGCAAACCGATGTTTTGTGGTGCCCCAAAACTCAAAGCCCTTTAGCAGAAGGGCCTTTTCAGCAGCTCTGGCCATGTTTTACCAGCTTTGGGCCTTAGGGAGAGAGGAAGGGAGTTGGCAGTTTGTAGCCTGCAGACGGAGCCCTGATCTCTGCTTCCCTGCTTAGAGAGCACCCCCAGGGAGGTGTTTTAGACCAACGCTGCTGTCTAAGACTGGCTCTCAGAACACAGACACCAGACATAGGAGATGGGACACAGGGTAGCAAGAAAAAGAATGGAAATCGTTCCGGCACTTTTTTCTGTTTGATCAGTTGTGTTGGTCTGGCTTAAGGTCACAGGACAACTTGCTGGAGCCTTTTGGAGGTCGAGCAGGGACACATAAAGCCCAGCAGAGTGCTGATAAAGGTCTGGACATCAGCTGGGTCGTTGCTTTTTAGCTTCACTTCAAGTCATAATATTCCTAATGGCCCGTTAACACTTTACTCTAACATGGTGGTCCTGAACAGGTCCTGATGTACGCCTCCTCAAAAAATAACCCTGCAAAGCAACTCTTCCACCCTGATATGAACACACAGTAGGATTGGCTTATTCAAAATTATACAGATATCATATGCGGAACTTAAAAACAAAGGAAAGACGTGACATTATTCAACAAGTCGACTCAAATGTGTTCAAAACGTTAGCACAGATATTGTCCCGAAACAGTGTCCTTGAAAGAAGCTTTTAGTGAGTGCCACTACTCTCACACCAGAATCCTTTTGCGCGAACAACATGTAAGTTGGCACAAACGAGAAAGTTGGCGGTGGTGACTTACTGTTGCTGGAGGAAAAAGTCCACGTTCTCCGCAGACACCTGTCCCGTGACGGGGTGCCGGAACGTCGTTGCCCTCTGGTTATGGCTGGAGTGGCAGCAGAGAAACAGAGGGAGTGGGGGAAAAGAGGGGGGGATGGGGGAGACACAAAATTAGCAACCTAAGCTGTCAAGTTGCACTGCGGTCATCGCCCCCCCCCCCACCCCCCCCCCCCCCCCCCCCCCCCCCCCCCGCCCCCCTTCGCTTAACATGTGGACACAAGCTGATCATTCTCTAGGGGCGCGGCAGATTTAGAGCGTTCTTCTCACCCCCCCCCCCCCCCCCCCCCCACCCCCCACCCCCCTCCGCCCTGACTTTCCCAGGCCGGTGTAGAATGTGAGGGTTGGCCGTGGCCCCCTGTACCGTCCCACCCCAAAGTGTCAGGCTCAAGGCCAAATACAGTGTGTGCCCGGGCTGCCATCGATTCCACTCCCAGCCGCCTGTCATTAAGGCCCTCCACCGAGGTGTGAAAGTGTTCCCACCGCCAGAGGGGTGAAGAGAACAGGGGGGGGGGGAGTGCTTTGAGTTCGAAAAGCTCTTAACTGTCCACTCTTTCTCAGTCAACAGAGGGCTGGCAGCACGCCTGCAGGGTCAGGGGTAGATCAGGGATGTCACACTGCTTAATAAATCGTTTTTGTATATATTTTTACCTGGCCGTGCCGAGAGCGGATATAAAGGGGTGGCTTTGAGATGTCAATGCTCACCGTTAAGCCTTCTGGAGGTGTTGTGGGCTCAAATTAACGAAACATCCAGGATGGAAGGTGCCCACTTGAAAACCCCAATGATATATCTGCTGTATCCTGAGTATTATGAAATATATAATTATAAAATATAAATGCCCAGCTGAGACCAGGAGTCACAGGAAACGGTCAAATTGATTCCAAACTAATCATCATTTAGATATGTGGCTATACTTCACAGGTCTGCGTGTGACACCAGCACAGGAGACCCTTCCCAGTTTAACCCTCCTGCTCACCCAGCACTGGTCTACTGGTGTGCCAGTCCATGGCAGGTCTAATCTAGAGTGACAGCTACAAGCCCTACCATGTTCTACAGGAGCCAAAATAAACAGGCCCGGGGTCCACAGAGGGAAGAACTATGTAGAGTCTGCTGTTAATCATTCTGCCAGAGTGATGAATCACTAGCAAGCACACACACATGCAGGCGCACACACGTATATGCATATACACACGTGTGCACACACACACACGCACACGCGCACATGCACATGCACACGCACTCACAACGCACACGCGCACACACACACACACGCGCACAGGCACAAGCAAAGGCGCGCGCGCACACACACACACACACACACACACACACACACACACACACACACACACACACACACACACACACACACACACACCGTGCTCCAGATAAGAGGAATCCTCAGAGAATACAGTTCCCATTGTAACATCAAACGGATGGATCCTGGTCCACTGGGCACTGAATCTCCGCTGGCATCTGAATAAGAACGAGTCCACACACCAATCCACCTTGGCATGAGGAGAGCGGGCACACACCCTCCGCTGGTTTCCTTACCGTGCGTCACCATTAGGGCACCCTCTACAAAGCCCTATTGTCCAATTGAACAGACAAAATAAAGCACATTTGATTTGTGTGAGCCTCTATTAACAACTCTTATCCAGGTGGTGCTGGTGGATTACAACTGGCCTCATGTGTTTCAGCCAAACAACGGGACCTATCTTTAAAAAGTAACAGGATTATTCCTGTTGTTCCTGGGGTCTACGCATGGAATATATAGGTCAGGTCACTCTTGAAAAAGAGATTTTAATCTCACTGAGAATTTTACCTGGTTAAATAAAGGATATATGGTATTGATTTTAATTAGAGCTGTTTCCTACAGTGGTTGGAATTATATTGACAGTGGGTCCCAGAATTCTCCTGACATTCAGTGTTGTGTTGTGTTTGAACACCGAGTGAGCTATCATACTCAGCTCTGCGGGATATGCTTTGGTAAGGTAGACCTTATTTAGCTAATGCACTCAAATCACTCTCTCGGGGTAAAACAATTCATGGAGGTACATTCTACAGTTGATGTGGCTGGATGGTGTGAGTCACGTAACCACCCTGCCACTTGAAAACAGCCACCTCTCAAAATGCCAAACACTAGTTGATGGAAATAACCCACTTGACGTGAGCATACAGCAAGGGAGCAGGCCCTTGGTGGTGTTTACCTCCAGGCTTTGAAGAGCCAGGCCAGGAGAGGTAATACCCGACGGACCGGGGCCGGAAAACCAACCCAACGGCCCGGCGCTACGATTAGCATGCAGGCGACTCGTGGCGTCATGGATATGCCGGCGATGTCCTCGGCCTAGTGCCCGCGGTACCGCCTCCATTTTAGACTCTCACTTCGAACCTTCCGTCACGCGGGGACACGATCGCGAGCTTCGGTTCCGTTTCCCTCGGCAGAAACTCCACGCCTGGACCAAAATGGCCGGCGGGTTGGCATTGCCTTTAAGTAGCTGTGGCCTGTGAGCTGTTCGGCGGTGAGGCCTGTGCCCCTCCTGGCAGCAGCACAGGGCCGTGTTGGATTCCTGCCCTCGCCTGGTGCCGCACATGGACGGATCCCTGCAGCTAGGGGTACCAGTACAACCACCTCCCTCCAGTGCCTGCTCTGATATGCCCAGCTAGCAGTACCAGTACAACCACCTCCCTCCAGGGCCTGCTCCGATATGCCCTCTACAAAGTCAGACGGAGCATGGAGAAACCATCAACCAACACATTTTTACCCCTTGATTGGTTTCAGTTTGACAAAGAGAAAGGCAAATATGATGAGACAACTGTGGAACACAGGAGTAAAAGGTCTATTACTTACTACTTACTAGGCTGCCATTACGAGGCCCTGTTTGAAGGCATACCTTTCATTCATCTCAGCTCTAATGTCATTGCCAGGTGCGTTTCCCTGTGCGTTCCCAGGCCTCAGTATACACACGGCACGTACGGGTGAGGAATGAAACACAGGGTTACACAGACACAAGGTCCTCCACTACAGCAGTCATAAAACAAAACGGCCACAGTGCACATACACGTCCATGTTAACGCACACACTGCACCTGTTTTAACACACCGCACTGTCAAGCCCGGAATTGCCACCACAAAAATTAGTCTCTTTACGACCAGTCTAAATCCAAGAAAACTCCGGTTTGTTGTTGTCGGTTCTGTCCTCCCCTATTTATCTAAATAAATAATCTAAAAGCAGATTTCATACAGGAAAGATACACGCTTGATCTAAATAAATAATCTAAAAGCAGATTTCATACAGGAAAGATACACTATTGATCTAAATACATCGTCTAAAAGCAGATTTCATACAGGAAAGATACACTGCCTTTCAGGGGCTTTTTCGAGAAGGAAAATTATCAGGAAGCTCAGGCCAAAATCCCAAACCCTCTATCTCAACACAAGCTGCTTTTCTAATCTCCAGAGAAGTTGGGCAGAACTTAAAAACTTCCGATAAACCACAGCTTGACCTGAAGCCACACTGTGTCAGGGTCTGTGTTAACCCTTTAACCATAATGAAGTGATTGATGTGGGCCTGATCAATGTTTCCTCTCAAGGCGACAGGGATATCGGGGCAGGACCACGGGCTTTGAGTGGCAGGTTCCCAACCACACTGAAGCGGCGCGTTTGTCTCCGTATCCAATGACACGAGACAGCTGGACGTGCACTGGGAGTGTGCACGAGACAGCTGGACGTGCACTGGGAGTGTGCACGAGACATTTGGACGTGCACTGGGAGTGTTTTCAGTCAAAGGTCGCGTCTATTTAAAGCCTTTCCAGATGAAATAGGGTTCGAAAGGCAAAGGAGAGGGTGGGGAATGCAGAGTCAAATAATGTGTGCACATCTGTGTGCCTGCCCATCTTTTAGCAGAAAGACAAAGCCCCAGAGCTAGAGGCGGTGAATCAGCTAATAGCCGGCCCTCCAACCCACACAAGCACTTTTAGTTCACAAATGGATGAAGACGCTCTGGTGTCATTCGAACGCGGGAGCTCAGAGGAAAAACACTCACACTCATCTGCAATAATTCCAGAACACGTTTCAATACCCAACACTATTCAAAATTCACTCTCAAAAGAGGGTGGATTCAAATGGCACACACACACACACACACACACACACACACACACACACACACACACACACACACACACACACACACACACACACACACACACACAACCTTGCTAAGACCAAAAGAGAAAGAAAAATAATTGCAACATATTCCACAAGAATGCGTCCAGAAGAGAAAACATAGTGGGCTACAGTGCAAAGGTATGCTAGACCAGACTAGACATTTTCAGAAGCTAGTCAAAACAGTGCTACTCCTTCATCTATTTAACTGCTATGAGTCCATCACTCAGCTGAATTCACCTGGTCTCCATCCATCTTTGACAACAACAACACTGGGGAAATATGTAGTTCAGTCCAGGCACCTCAACTAAAACAGTGTTAGCTACACTAGCTTCAATCCTCAACAACGGAAAACACCTGCTACAAACCTGAAGTGGCCTCTGAACTCATAGGAAATACATGTATCCCTTTCACGCTCCACTGCCGCGGCCCTGGCCTAAACAAGCTAGCTCAGCAAGCAAACAACAGCATACGTTTCAGAAGTCCACCCTGCTATGAGCCGACAATAGTAGACCTAGGGCCGCTATTTCTAAAGCATGTTGATGTGTTACTGTGGACTAGCATTCTAGTCTATGAACGGACAGTGGTACACCTCTAAAGTACATTGCTGTGTTACCATGGACTAGCATTCTAGTCTATGAACGGACAGTGGTACACCTCTAAAGTACATTGTTGTGTTATCATGGACTAGCATTCTAGTCTATGAACGGACAGTGGTACACCTCTAAATTACATTGTTGTGTTATCATGGACTAGCATTCTAGTCTATGAACGGACAGTGGTACACCTCTAAAGCACGTTGGTGTGTTACCATGGACTAGCATTCTAGTCTATGAACGGACAGTGGTACACCTCTAAAGCACGTTGGTGTGTTACCATGGACTAGCGTTTTGGACGGAGGCAGAACCTCCCCGCTTCATTCTGGCCCCTCTGTCAATGTCACCGCTGACTGTAACTCTATAGCACAGCTCCACCTCACTCTCTCTAACAGACAAAAACACGCACTCATTCTCTTTGGAGCTGAAATAGGACACCACAAAGAAACTAACAGCCCCCCCCCCCCCCCCCCCCGCCCCCCAAAAAAAGAGAAACTACGTCTGCAAAGCAATTATCCAAAATGTTTTACCTGCGTCCACACAGTTCAGTCCCCGGCCTTCTAACTTTTCCCCCAGCCTGGACAGTATGCAGTGAGGATGTGCCTGCACGGGAGCGTGTGAGCTCTCTCAGCGTTTGGGCTGACGTGCCAGCACAGTAGCGGGGTCCGGTAACCAGGAGGGTGGGGGGGGGGGGGGGGGGAGTCTAATCTGACCGGCACTCTCTCTCACCCACACAAACTCTCCTGTCAGCCAACTGGGTCCCTGGTAGGCCACTGCTGCTGCCAGGGAATTCCTCCCCGTTCCGTGGATAAACAGTGTCACGGTGGGGCTCGCCTTCGGAAGGCTTTCTTAGCCATCCGTCTCCATTACTCCCCCGGCTGCCGGTACGCAGAAACCCGTCTGGGCTTATTTACAGGTCTGCCACGGTGGTGCTGCCAGGGTGAACTACGGGCACATGGCAGGACGAGGAGGCATCTATCAGGGGGTGGGCCGGGCATCGACTGCTACTGGTGTGTCTTCAGGCACAAATCACTTTAATGAGGGTTATTCACCACCTAGGATGGCCCAGGGCCATTACCCTGATAAATGGATGCCATTAAAGCAGCCATATGCCCATATTTTCTTTAAGCCGTCTCTACGCTGAAGTCCGAGGTGTTAAGGGTGGCGTCGCTGGCTTTGAAGTGGCAGAGGTCTGGCAATTTATGGAACAGTAAAACGCTTTTAGGGTGAGAATCTCTGTTTTGACTGCATGGTCACACCACCAGACACTGTAGCTTGTTTTTTTTCATTTTTTGTCCTCGTCCTTACACACATCCAAGAACGGCTTTTTAATTATGAACAAGGGTATTAGCGCAGATCCCATGCATCATCTCCACTGTCTAATCTTCTCCTTAAATATCAACAAAGCTTGGAGGAGGAACTTTATTTTTACCAACTGTCGCCAACGACTGGCGTTAGAAGTTGGGTTTCTCTTTCCACACATGGAGCTCTTTTAAGCTGGTGTTAATCTGCCAGGCTGGCAATAATGCCACGCCCCTAATATTTAGGACTAGATACAGGAATGTGCGCCATCGACAGTGTGGCCAAGGACAAAGGGCTGACAGAGCTCAAAGGTTCGCTTACAGGGTTCACGTATAGGGGCTGTAAATTGGGGGGTACAGAGGATACAGGCTGTGTTAGTCTTCGCTCCATTAGCATGGGGTTGCTCTGAACAAATGGCGCGTTTTAGCGCTGTCTGTTGTAACCACACACACGTCTGGGCAAGGGTTCATTCACCACGCTGGCGCAATACTAAAGCCTACCCAACGAGCCTACACAACGAGCCTACACAACGAGCCTACACAACGAGCCAACAGTGCTCCACGCTGCAACTCTACGAGCACAATGACCTCAGCGCATTCCGACATTCCTCCCAGGTCACCGTCTCTCTAGGCCTGTCAACAGCCACCTCCAAACGGCAACATGAACAACATCGCCTCCATTAAACGGGCTGGGTCCCGCCTCGCCACGTTCTCAATATAGCCATCTGTAGTGGTGACACCCTGCAGTACAGCGCGAACCTCCCCGCGCGGCAGTAAAAGCCAACCCCAGTCACAACACATACCGACTGGGTTGTGCCGCAGTACGTTGGTGGTAACCCGGTAACTTTGAGTGTGCTGAAATAACATAAGGTGACATACAGTACTGTGCAAAGGTTTTAGGCAGATGTGAAAAAATGCTGGCAAAAATTGGAAAGCAAATATTGTGGTCACAGCAAATATTGATTTGATTTAGATTGTTCATTTGCTCATTCACTTTGCATTTAGTTCATTGATAAAAACAAACTATTAACACTTCGATTTTTGAAAGTATTCTGACTTTACACACCTGCCTAAAACCATTGCACAGCACTGTAGGTGTGGGTCCCGATTCTCACATTGGAAATGTGTTGAAAAAGCCGGAGGGATTTAGTGCAGCACAGAAGTCTCGCATGGAGGATCTGCCTTGACAAAGGGCACTTTTATGATTTCTGACCGTAATGGTCCAGGTGAGACTAACGAGGATGATCACTGGTGTATTTTCTATTTCCAGTCCTTCCCTAAAGTAACGCAACAGACCTCTACTACTCGAACAAATCCCTTCAACAAAAACATTGCTTCATCACCACGTCTTCTAGCGCACTTCCAGTAAAGTTCGGGCACCTGCCCTGCTCACTTAAGTACAACCTTTCCCAACTCAATCAAGAAAACTTCTGAAGTTGAGTCGTGTTCACAGCAGAGCACATGCAAATGCCTCCCCCGATGGAAATGGAAATGGTGGCCTCGCTAGTTCCACCCTTGTCCATGTCCCAATCAGCAGTGACATTTTGTCTCTCCGCCCCGGAGCCTGATTCCATTTTATTATGCCCACTCCGCAGTCAGCCTGGAAACAGATTGCCTATTAACTGGATCATCGCAGGTATAATGAAAATATTTGCATTCGCATAAGCAGGGGCGGCAGAGAGACAGGACTGTGTGACTGGGAGAAGCATGGAGGCTGCAGAGCCGCATTTAGACTGCTTGTTAAAGGGCCTGCACTGGGCCTCTCTTCACATAGGGCTCATGCGTTCACCACAAAGGAGCGTTTTCCTTAGCACGTTGAAAAACCACATTGGGGAATAAAGAATGGGAACAGCTATTTATGTAGTAAACAATAAAAAAGGTTTCAATGAAACTACAAGAATCCGAATGCATAAGTATTTAAACATCTTTTTTGCGGATTGGTTTCTAATAGAAATGTATAGGTACACTCGAGAAAATAAATCGGGGTTCTCGTGACAACCCAGTTGCTGGGTTAAGTCTGCTGGGTCAGCATTCTGGGTTGTTTTAACTCCTTTTTTGGGATGCGTGCTGCAACCCACTGCGTCTTGTGTTGGGCCAATTTACTGCGTTAATCAAGTGAACTGGTGCACTAGCCAACTCAACAAGCTTTAAGGCAGAGAAGATGGCCGTATACTTTAATTCGCAGGTAGCCTACCACTCTCAACAAGTACACTTATGTCAAGTATCAAGTTAATCCGTTGTGTCAGTAAGTGTATTGTCTTATATTCTATATTTGATATGTGGCCTTGCGTACACACTTCCTTGCCTTTCCCCCATCAAATGAACTGGGTTGGGCTGGGTTGGTCCAATAGTTAACCAGCACTGGGTAGTCCAATAGCTAACCAGCACTGGGTTGGTCCAATAGTTAACCAGCACTGGGTTGGTCCAATAGCTAACCAGCACTGGGTTGGTCCAATAGCTAACCAGCACTGGGTTGGTCCAATAGTTAACCAGCACTGGGTTGGTCCAATAGCTAACCAGCACTGGGTTGGTCCAATAGCTAACCAGCACTGGGTTGGTCCAATAGTTAACCAGCACTGGGTTGGTCCAATAGTTAACCAGCACTAGTTTTTAGAGCATAAGATTAAATATGACGCGATTAAATTCCAGCCACACAAATAAAGGTTTTATTATACATAAGCTTTTTATGATTATGATTACTCTTATTATTTATTATTCCCTGGACAGCTCTCCCTCCACTCAATCATTCTATCAGATCACTGATCCATATCTACGGTATCCAGCACATTTGCTCAACACACAGTCAGCGAGTCAGTCTCAGCAGGAGCCTCCATCATTTTTCTGCCTGAGTAGAAGCTCCTTTATGAATATTTATGCGGGACAATTTTGACGCCATCCATCACCCAAATTGGAGTTTTCTTAGACAAGTCACTGCAATAAAAGGGCTGTAAGTAGCCTTTACGGCCCGGGTCGATGGGGATGGAGCCAGAGTTAGCCAGCCAGCCGTTGGAGGGAGGGCAAAGACATGGCCAGCGTCTTGTAAATCAGACTGGAGCGAGACGCGAGGGACGTGGGGTTGTCAAAGCTCATTACTAGAGCAGTAAAATAGAACGGGACAGAGAAAAGCTGGATGGACAGGAATAATGGAATGGGAAACGAGGTACGCTGGAAAACATGGCACGCCGGAATAGAATCTTGCATGCCTCACTTAAGTCTCAGGCCTCAGTCATGTTAAAACGTTTCAATATCTTAATTTTTTTGAGACAGGTCTTTGGTTCCCACCAGAGGGGACAGGAGACAGGAGTGTCTCCCATTTCAAGTGGCATCTACTTCACACTGTTTGAATCCTGATAGCTAAAAGCGATTGAAAGGCCGTCGATCTTGACACTACTTGGAGCAAAGCAACTTCAACACTGTCTGCTTGCAAAGCCGTTACCTTATCTCCCTGACCATCTCTTATCTGATTGGTTCTGACAGGGGCTTGAACCTGAACTTGTTAAACCACTTTCCAACCCGGGGGGGGGGATAAAATGTGACATTGTGTTCAAATAAAGGGCAGACATAAAAAGACTGTATTACAGTTTGTCTATGCTTCTCCAATTCTTCCCCCCGACATTTGCATCCAATTTTCCTCCATTTCCTTTTGTCTAACGCAACGTTGCTTTCGCTTACTTTATTTGTCACTCTCTTTTTCTCTACCTTCCTATCTCCTCCATGATCTCCCTCTCGTCGCCTATCTCTTTCCATTAGACAGACAGTGGTTTGAGGTGGGCTGCGCAGTTAATTGCAGCTCCATGACGAACTGCAACACTCCAGTCCTGATGAGCAGCGCCATCTTGATTGTGGCCTTAACTAGGTCGGCTGTTGAAAAAAATTCTTTTAAAAAACGCACACCATTGTCAGGAGTTGTCCATTCTGGCCAATCAGCAACGGCAGCAGGTGTAGTGTCCAATCAGCCTCAGCCGCAGGTGTGGTGTCCAGGGCCATCGATGCCACCAGAGGATAAAGGCGGCTTTTCTCTCACTCCACAACCTGCCTGTGCCTCCTCCCTCTTCCTCTAGAGCTGCTCTGGGACACTTTGTTGCCATGGAAATCGGAGACGAGGGCCTTCTTGGGCAAGCAAGTGCCTATGCTATTCTTGACAATCTACTCTTGCCAAAGGATTTTGTTTCACAGACAGCCAAGGCAAATATAATATATACACAAAGTCAGCTTTTTTCTAGTCAGGTCTGAATTACTGCACGTGTGTGTGTGTGTGTGTGTGTGTGTGTGTGCGTGTGCGTGTGTGAGTGTGTGTGTGTGTGTGTGTGTGTGTGCGTGCATGATACAAAGATGCCAGCTGACTGGAGAGCAGGGGATTCTCTCTGGAGACGTACCGCCAGGCATGCTAATCACAAAGAACCTTCAGCTGCCTTCCCGTTCCAAACACCTCCAAACGGCGTGAGAAGAGATCTCGTCTGAGACGGCATTGTGCATTCAGCGCCGTGGACGTGTCTGCCCGCAAGCTTCAGTCAGACGAGAACAGGAGAAAAGCAAAGGCAAAACATTATGAGTGCAGCAGCTGTTTTTTTTTGGAGGGGGGGGGGGGGGGTCGGTGCTAGGCAGACGTGACCAAGGCAGGAGCGCCTCGCTGGGGAGCGGATGTCCGCAGCACGGGCCGCCCGAGAAGGCAGGAAGAAGGGAGAGGACCGTCTTTGATGAATGCGTGCTGTGCTCCTATTGTTCCCAGAGTCACATGTCACCGTAGGGAAGAATGGTGTGGCCAACGCGGCATGGATTACTAGGGCCCGGGGGGCAGCACCACAGTGGGTGGAGAGTCTGTGGATGTCTGTTGCTGTGGAGAGTCTGTGGATGTCTGTTGCTGTGGAGAGTCTGTTGATGTGGATGTCTGTTGATGTGTCAGTGGGAGAGTCTGTCACACATCTGCAGGCAACACAACCCCGGATTTCACACTCGAAGCCCATGAACCAGTCTCGTTGTCACCTCATTTCAAAAAGCCATCTTAAATGTCCCCCCACCCCCACCGTTGATGATCACACCACGGGACGACCCAGGCAGCGTCTCTCCGACAGCTAAAATGGACGGATCAAAACACTGGAGCGGTCTTTATTATTATTATTATTATTATTATTATTAATATTATTTTGGGTCGAAATCCAATCAGCTCCTCTGTCGATCGAACCAATCAAATGTGGAGGATTCGCTCATGTCTTCAGGTGTAACGAGCCTCCATGTCTCTCCATTGAACCCAATCTGCTCCCATGTGATTGCTACAAATGGCCTGTGACTTTGAACAGAGGGGCGCCCCACACCACGCGTCACGTGTCGCATTGTAAATACGCAGACACAGCCACATCATACAAGGGCAAGTATGTGGACAGAGGAATCCAGGCGGCCCACGGAAGCTTAGGAGTAGAATGGGACCAGTTCTTCTGCGGCCTACGCTTTGGCTCCTGGGGCTGGGAGAGGGCACATTTCTTCCCGTTTGCCATGTGGGCAGTGGAAAGAGACGCTGCAGGAATGTGTTTGTGTTGTCCCGTAGGTCCTGCTTAACAGGACAGAAAACGTCCGTAGCCATGCAGCACCTGCACAGGCTACACTGCCATGAAAAATACACACACCCTCGAAAGAACACACAAACCTGGTGACAAAATACGATGGGATTTCATTTCCACCCCCTCAAAAAGGTATCGTTTTCTGTTCCGTTGCGTTTGACTATTGGCAGTCACGCCTAGTTCATTTTTTCCAACGTGGGGATGATGGTGTTGGCTTTCAGCTCTTCCATGTTTGATAGTGGATTCTTTGATTACACACAAAGCCGTCTCAGATTAGTCTGGGATTACAGTGGCTGTGCCCACAAGGACCCCAAGGCTGTACCGGGAGTAACGTGACACCCCGTCGCCTGAAAGGACTTCACAGATAAATGAGCGAGGGACCTACAGATGAAATACCCACCGCGGGGTTTGCGACCACAGACTTGCCTATGATTTCAGCGTCAGAGGCTCGGCATCACCCACAGTTGCACTAAAAGGGAAAAGCCTTAGAACCTATTAAATGTTCCCTTCGAAGAATGTCTGACTATTACACTTCAAACAAGTACAGAATAAACAGAGGAATCATTTGGATTAAAGGGGAAACCTTTATATTCAAAGGTGGTGATTTGATCAAACATCATTGACTGTAGAGCTGGATATGGATATGACACGATAGCCCGATCCAGAATAAATAACCCGGTGACAAGATTTATTCTATGCATGGCAGCAATGGCTACTACACTTTACTCGTCGGGAGTATCTAAAGACCTTGGAACTGTCGACGCCATTACCGGCCCAAACCGTTTGGACGCTGACATCAAAGCCTGACATTGTTGTCTCTGATATCAGAGCCGGTGAGCGATATGTTAAGGAATTCTCTTCACTCCTACCTTCTAGACCTCAGGCCCATGCAGAACAACACACTTTGCCAGCAGGTGGTAAGCATATCTGGTTCTTTCCAAACAACGTAGAGAGAACTGATCTTTGAACTCGCACTTAAGTCCGACAGCAGTCACTGGCGGTTCGTCGTCGACCGGTAACGCCGTACTTTGCGATGCATCTACTTCCTGTTCTGGTCCTTTAAGCATCCCATCAAATGCTCCGCCGTGTGTGTTGAGCGAGGTCTTCCAGAGATTTGGGGCGGGAGATCTCATTGGGTGGCTGTCACTCAGACTGTGTACGATCACTACAGCTGGGTTCCCTCCCTGATCCTCTCAATCCAGGGACAGCATGGTGGACACTCAAATGAAACAACTTCAATCAGAGATTACTCTGGCCTGAACGGCTTTCTGGAATAATAGAGTCAGTAAACTTTTACTGTAGGCTATTCCTTTTTGAGTTCTTTTTGCGGGGCCGCGTGACATTCGGTTGAGTTACGATCTGCTGACTAAGAATGTAAGCAAATCAGAATACGGGATGATAGCAACACAATACGAAGTACGGATGTCTTTCTTTGACAGACTGTGTGATTACAAGAACCCAACTAAATGACACTGTGACTCACAGTGATAGTCCATCACACATTTTGAACATTACAAATGACTTATGGTTAAAAAGAAACCTTGGACCCACAACAGTCTACAATACATCTTCTATTAAAAGGCAAAACCTATAGGACAGCTATGACAGTCTCTGCTACCAGTCATCAAAGTCTACTTCGCTAACAGCCGAAGCAGTTGAAGACGAAACCGCACGTCGAGTGCCTATGCTGGACTTTCATTTTGTCAAGCTGTCACTCTTGTCAAACTCCGCTCACTGCTCTCCAGCAGCGTCCTTCAAATATGGAAGGAAAAAGACTGCACTTTGAGTGACAGCTTCTGCCTCGGGCTGCAAAGATAGTTCCCTCGACAGATGCTTGTTCTTTTCTTTACCAGTAACCCCTTCCTTTGAAGCGCCATTGTTTCAGGCAGGCATGCACCATATCAGTACTGACACTCATATTCAACCGTGTAAAATCTCGGAGGCAAACATCCTCAACCACTGAGTTGTTTGAATTAAGATGGCCCCCGCTGATACGGTACAGTGATTCAGTATTGAAGACATGCAGTGACAGACCCACACACATTGTTACAGTGATTCAGTATTGAAGACATGCAGTGACAGACCCACACACATTGTTACAGTGATTCAGTATTGAAGACATGCAGTGACAGACCCACACACATTGTTACAGGCGTGATTCAGTATTGAAGACATGCAGTGACAGACCCACACACATTGTTACAGGCGTGATTCAGTATTGAAGACATGCAGTGACAGACCCACACACATTGGTACAGTGATTCAGTATTGAAGACATGCAGTGACAGACCCACACACATTGTTACAGGCGTGATTCAGTATTGAAGACATGCAGTGACAGACCCACACACATTGTTACAGGCGTGATTCAGTATTGAAGACATGCAGTGACAGACCCACACACATTGGTACAGTGATTCAGTATTGAAGACATGCAGTGACAGACCCACACACATTGTTACAGGCGTGATTCAGTATTGAAGACATGCAGTGACAGACCCACACACATTGTTACAGGCGTGATTCAGTATTGAAGACATGCAGTGACAGACCCACACACATTGTTACAGTGATTCAGTATTGAAGACATGCAGTGACAGACCCACACACATTGTTACAGTGATTCAGTATTGAAGACATGCAGTGACAGACCCACACACATTGTTACAGGCGTGATTCAGTATTGAAGACATGCAGTGACAGACCCACACACATTGTTACAGTGATTCAGTATTGAAGACATGCAGTGACAGACCCACACACATTGTTACAGGCGTGATTCAGTATTGAAGACATGCAGTGACAGACCCACACACATTGTTACAGGCGTGATTCAGTATTGAAGACATGCAGTGACAGACCCACACACATTGGTACAGTGATTCAGTATTGAAGACATGCAGTGACAGACCCACACACATTGTTACAGGCGTGATTCAGTATTGAAGACATGCAGTGACAGACCCACACACATTGTTACAGTGATTCAGTATTGAAGACATGCAGTGACAGACCCACACACATTGTTACAGGCGTGATTCAGTATTGAAGACATGCAGTGACAGACCCACACACATTGTTACAGTGATTCAGTATTGAAGACATGCAGTGACAGACCCACACACATTGTTACAGTGATTCAGTATTGAAGACATGCAGTGACAGACCCACACACATTGTTACAGTGATTCAGTATTGAAGACATGCAGTGACAGACCCACACACATTGTTACAGGCGTGATCCAGTATTGAAGACATGCAGTGACAGACCCACACACATTGTTACAGGCGTGATTCAGTATTGAAGACATGCAGTGACAGACCCACACACATTGTTACAGTGATTCAGTATTGAAGACATGCAGTGACAGACCCACACACATTGTTACAGTGATTCAGTATTGAAGACATGCAGTGACAGACCCACACACATTGGTACAGTGATTCAGTATTGAAGACATGCAGTGACAGACCCACACACATTGTTACAGTGATTCAGTATTGAAGACATGCAGTGACAGACCCACACACATTGTTACAGGCGTGATTCAGTATTGAAGACATGCAGTGACAGACCCACACACATTGTTACAGGCGTGATTCAGTATTGAAGACATGCAGTGACAGACCCACACACATTGTTACAGGCGTGATTCAGTATTGAAGACATGCAGTGACAGACCCACACACATTGTTACAGGCGTGATTCAGTATTGAAGATATGCAGTGACAGACCCACACACATTGTTACAGGCGTGATTCAGTATTGAAGACATGCAGTGACAGACCCACACACATTGTTACAGGCGTGATTCAGTATTGAAGACATGCAGTGACAGACCCACACACATTGTTACAGGCGTGATTCAGTATTGAAGACATGCAGTGACAGACCCACACACATTGTTACAGGCGTGATTCAGTATTGAAGATATGCAGTGACAGACCCACACACATTGTTACAGGCGTGATTCAGTATTGAAGATATGCAGTGACAGACCCACACACATTGTTACAGGCGTGATTCAGTATTGAAGATATGCAGTGACAGACCCACACACATTGTTACAGGCGTGATTCAGTATTGAAGACATGCAGTGACAGACCCACACACATTGTTACAGGCGTGATTCAGTATTGAAGACATGCAGTGACAGACCCACACACATTGTTACAGGCGTGATTCAGTATTGAAGACATGCAGTGACAGACCCACACACATTGTTACAGGCGTGATTCAGTATTGAAGATATGCAGTGACAGACCCACACACATTGTTACAGGCGTGATTCAGTATTGAAGATATGCAGTGACAGACCCACACACATTGTTACAGGCGTGATTCAGTATTGAAGATATGCAGTGACAGACCCACACACATTGTTACAGGCGTGATTCAGTATTGAAGATATGCAGTGACAGACCCACACACATTGTTCATTACCCACTAGGGCGCTGACTTCAGGTTACAGGGCTGTTCCAAACACGCTCGAACACAGGACACACCTGAAAGCTGAGGGGATTCCTTCACTTTTCTTTCTACTTTCAGTTTATGCCATAACCGTCAGCCGTGGAAATGTGCCGTGTGTGTGTGTGTGTGTGTGTGTGTGTGTGTATACACACACGTGCGTCTAGATAGTCAGAGACCAAATGATGACCAAAGGCTCCTAGACAGCCTGCTCCCTCCACACCCCTGCTGTGACAGGAGGCAGGCTGGAACACACACACACACACACACACACACACACACACACACACACACACACACACACACACACACACACGTAAAACCAAACCAGAGTCCAGCAGCTTGAAGAGAGGCGATCCAGAGCTAGGTATGAAGGTATGTCTTGGCGTTCGGGGCGTTTTCAAAAGCCAGATGCAAACTCAGCAGTGTGTGTGAACGCGCACAACCCCAAATATCATAACAGACTGATGAAGCCAGACTTACCTCATGCTTTCCTATCTGACGTGCTCTCTCTCTCTCTCTCTCTCTCTCTCTCTCTCTCTCTCTCTCTCTCCCTCTACGATGGGAACTCATCAAGCGAAACCCAGAGTCTTACTAAGTACTTCCTGAAGCAGAGGGCCAGTGCCGTGTCGTTTGAACGTAAACAGAAAGCCCGAAAAAAGGGGTGGAGACTGTCAGAGTCACCCTTCGCTTTATTGACAGCCGAGACAATGATTAACCAGTGTGGACTCCCGGGTGCTGCAGCTTTGAAGGAGTAAAGGACTTTGAGATAACGCTCGTGTTGGGCTGCATGGTTCTCCCATGGTGCTCCAGAGTTAGGGAATGTCTTTGAACGGACGGCCCTTTTACCTGATTCAATTGAGAAGAAGAACGCGTCGCACCTGTCGCACCGCGCGCCATTCAGCGGCCTCGCGATGAGATTTCCACGGGAGAGAGAAAGGAGAGTCCAGGTGTGGAACGGAGGCGTGTGAGTCAGAGTGTTAGCGTGGAGACCGTGTGGGAGGGAATCGAGCGCCGTGATTGGGGAGCTCAAGGCTGTTTCCTTGGGTTAGCGCTCGGCCTCTGTCCCTGACAGCAGCCCACTGAGTGAGGAGGTGACTGACCTAGCCGCCAGGGCTGTGCTATGAGTCATCCCCCAGCCAACTTAGAGACAGAGATTGACAGAGAGTGAGAGTGAGAGAGAGAGAGATTGACAGATCTGTTGGATTGAGATAGATAGATAGATAGATAGATAGATAGATAGATAGATAGATAGATAGATAGATAGATAGATAGATAGATAGATAGATAGATAGATAGATAGATAGATAGATAGATAGATAGATAGATAGATAGATAGATAGATAGATAGATAGATAGATAGATAGATAGATAGATAGATAGAGTATGTATTAGTTACTTTAATCATAAACATCTATTCTTTTGTTAACGTCAAAGGAAAAAAAATCTATGCGAAATCCTCGGACAAATGGCCAAAGTGCATTCCAATGTCTAGCCAGGAATGCCAGGTGAAAGAAATGAGCAGCTGTTGCTCCTGTGCCATATCAAGGTGCAGGGGGGTCTCTTAAATGCAGCGGCTGTGATCTGACAGAGGAAGAGGAGGCGGGGGTCGCCCCCCCCCCCGTGGGAATGAGGATTGATGGTGTTCATTTGACAGCAGGTCACATCTGCAGCAGTGTGATGAATGTAATGATGTGGGGAAAAGAGGGACACATGGCTCGGACACAACACAGTCTGAGGGAGCTCTGGACTCCCCCAGACGAGAACATTTCATTTTTCCACAGCACTAAAGGGGACTTTGGAAATGATGAATGCTGGAAAACGGTTATAGGAGTGGTGACTTAATGTCCTTAAAAAAAAACGTAATAACAATGAGTAATATGATACGATGACCCAACCAACCAGCGCAACAAGTTTTCTTTTTTTTTTTTTTTTTCTCATTTTCATCCAGGTGCAAAACAAACATTCCAGAACAACCTGTTAAGCCACTGTCATTGTCCCAGAAAATAATACCGACACACAAGCATCCCTCAGTCCATATAACGAGCTTTCAAAGTGAAAAATGACCCACACACACACTCAGTCCACGTCCCTGCACTGATCACATTCTAAATGTCACTGGACCGAGCACCCTCCCCTGCGGTACACCCACACCTCAACGTTTTAAAGTCTGGTTGTTAACATAAAGGTTGCGATACCCACCTGCAAGAAGGCGCATGGTAGAAGGGATGTCCTGGGTGAGCTAGGTGACTGCAGTACCCTGACTGGCTCCACATTGTGCCTCTCGGCTGTAGTGACCGCTGCTAACTCTGCTGTTAATTATGTTAGCCGCCGGGTCAAAGCTCGCCGAAGTCTCTGGGCGCGTCGAGTCAAATTAATCAGCTTCTCTTTTGTCTATCTTTAGTGTTTCCATAGGGAAGGATGCGGAGAGGAAGTAACGCTAAGGTGAAGAGTAGCGCCAGAGTAACAGGAAGGGAGAGAGAGTCCGAGAGATGCTGGAGTAAGAGAAGCCAGGTGGAGTTTACACAGCTGAGCCCTCCACCAGCCCCCTGCCTGCTCCTTAGCTGGGTCAGGCAAGGTAGCCTCTGGCAGTCTATGGCAGCACAGGAGCCAGGCTTTGATCTTTCCTGAATCTCAGATTTCTTACGTGCATTGCAGCCTGATAAGCCTCGCAGACGCGTCTGCAAAATTCCTTGTGTCTCTCAGCGACGCGACTCTCCAAATGGGAACGTTGAGTGGAGGCTGGAACCTGAATTCAAGCACTTGACCTCAATCTCTGAAGACCTCAAACGAGGTCTGACCTCCAGCTACGCCTCAACGTGCAGGGCACAGGGAATGTCCTCAGAGGCATCCGGTCCGGGAGGGTTCGAACGCCCGTCTCCTCGCTCAGCTGCAGGTGCGTCCGGAGGCAGCGCCGTGTCTCCTCGTCCCCCCGCTGTCTTGCTCCTCTTAAAGGCAGCCGGCGCTGGCGCAGGCGTTTCTCCCGATCGCCAGCTCCCCACCGTCGCTCCCTAGCCTCATGATACAGTTGCGCTACACGGCACTGAGAGACTGAGAGCACACAGAGACAGAGACAGAGAGAGAGAGAGAGAGAGAGAGAGAGAGAGAGAGAGAGAGAGAGAGAGAGAGAGAGAGAGAGAGAGAGAGAGAGAGAGAGAGAGAGAGGGGGGGGGGTTGGAAAACTAGAGTGAGCAAAAAAAAGCTTGTGTGTGTCGGAGAGAGCCAAGCGTGTGAAAGCAGAGTGCGACACAACTCCTTTTCCCTCCTCATGCTCGTTTGGCAGGATACGCCCGGCCGAAACAGAGGGGATTGAATAGGGGGGGGAGGAGAGGGGGGGGGGGGCAAGAAAAACAAGGAAAACAAGCAACCCAAACAGAGTGGCTGATAGACAGAGGAGGGGGTGAAAAAGAGAGAAGAGTGAAAACTGATCCATGCCGCCACGTCACTCTCGCTGAACTACCACCTGTGGTTAGGAGGAGCGGTGCAGCTAGGCCGGGGGCCAGCAGCCCCAGCTTCACCTCATCCCCACTGGACGCAACTGAAGCCTGGAGGGGAGAGGTCACCTCAGAGGAGCCACCCTCGAGCGCCACCACCTGGAGTACAGGCAGCCCGCTGCCCCCGCAGAGAGCTCTGCTTTCCCAGGGGAACCTTATGGTGGCATGGCTCGCCCTCAGCATCTGGAACACCACGGTTCAGTTTGCCCGAGGTCAAAGTCCTGTAGTGTCATCGGATTTCATGAGAGGATTTATTGTTGAGGCTGCTTTGCAATCAAAAGCGGGGGACGCTTCCAGGTGGGGTTTCCCCCGGCGTCAGGCCGTGTGAACGCCCCGGGTGGCAGCAACGCCACGGCCGCTGTGGACGCTGGCGATCCGATATGGAGGCCAAGCTCTTAGCGGAGAGCAGGGATTCATCCAGGAAGCCTTGGGGTATCCATGTTCCTGGGCGATGGTGTCATTCAACAGGAGAGCATCGTTGTGGGGATAAAGTGAGAGGATGTGAGGTCATCCCACTCACACCCCCCGAAATGGATTTGCCACATCCAGCGCCGGCCAGCTGCCACTCGGGGCGGATTCAATCGAACCGCAACCCAATTACCGTCCAGCTCTTGACGGGCTCCACGCCGCTGCACAGCCAACAGACAGAATACACGGCCTGGCCCACAGCCAACAGACAGAGTCCACGGCCAACAGACAGAGTCCACAGCCAACAGACAGAGTCCACGGCCAACAGACAGAGTCCACGGCCAACAGACAGAGTCCACAGCCAACAGACAGAGTCCACGGCCAACAGACAGAGTCCACAGCCAACAGACAGAGTCCACAGCCAACAGACAGAGTCCACGGCCAACAGACAGAGTCCACGGCCAACAGACAGAGTCCACAGCCAACAGACAGAATCCACGGCATACAGACAGAGTCCACGGCCAACAGACAGAGTCCACGGCCAACAGACAGAGTCCACGGCCAACAGACAGAGTCCACGGCCAACAGACAGAGTCCACGGCCAACAGACAGAGTCCACGGCCAACAGACAGAGTCCACGGCCAACAGACAGAGTCCACAGCCAACAGACAGAGTCCACGGCCAACAGACAGAGTCCACGGCCTCACAGCTGGACGGCTCCGGTCCAATGTTGCCCTGCTCTGCTGACTAAGACACGTCTCTTTACAGAGCGTCTGACAACGTGTGACACAGCTGGAGACGGTGCAGGTGGCACAGCCGGGCGGTGGGGGGGGGGGGGGAGCATACAGCAGCTTCACTCTCCCCGTCTGTCTCTAGCTCTAACAGAGCGGTTACACACATGCCTCTGTGCCACCACAGACAGGTGGGAAGACAATGGGTAGGGGTGTGGGGAAGGAACCGGGTGTTTCTGCCCCCTGCAGTTTGTTTTGGTGGAACTCATTTCCACCCCGATCTCTTCAAGGAGAGGAGGCAGGGAGGACTTAACCCCCTCCCTCCGCTCGCCTCCTCCTTCCACATCCCATCCTGTTCTCCCAAAACCCCGCGCTGCCTGTGTGGCAGCAGGTGGGCACGTCTTCTGTCGTGGTTTTGCCAGTCTACCCACGCACCTAAACATCCGGACAAACACAGCCAGGTACCATATCTGGTTACACACACACACACACACACACACACACACGCTCATGTTTGGTTCAAGTGTGTGAAAACCAAATAATCCTCAATGATCTCTCACTTCCATACACACACACACACACACAGTGGCTGTATTGAGTCATCATGTCCGCGGGGGAGATGAGGGGAGTGCGATCTGAACGGCAGGCTCCCCTTATCAGCCTTCAACAGAATGTTGTGTGTGTCCCCCCTCCCCACACACACCCGCTGTCAAGGTTACCTCTAGCACCGTCCATCAGGACTGCCCTACAAAGAAACTATGGCACCCAACTCTCCTAGTCCCCTTGTTTAACTCTCAGACTGGCACCGGTTGGTACACCCTTTGTCTGTCTCTCTGTCTCTCTCTCTCTCTCTCTCTCTCTCTCTCTCTCTCTCTCTCTCTCTCTCTCTCTCTCTCTCTCGCTCTCTCGCTCTCGCTCTCGCTCTCTCTCTCTCTCTCTCTCTCTCTCTCAGGCTGTGTTTCTAACCAAGGGTGCAACACATTCTAATGTCCTTGAGTGATGCTTTGCAAAGGAACTTCTATTTTAGCCACAGCGTCTTGAACTAATGTCAAAAGGTGTGTGAGTCCAGCCGTGCCTATCCTGAGGCCCCCTGAATCCAATTCATCGATCATCACACACACACACACTGGCTGTGCACAAATCCCTACTACCAATACGTTTAGCGGTGTCCTTTTTTGATAGTTTTGCCCTTAAGTTCACCGCCTGTCCATCTAACAGACAGGCTTTTTGGATGGCGTTGCCCTTAAGTTCACCACCTGTCCATCTGAGACAGTCTTTACCTAAAACTTGATATGGCAATTAGAAGAAATCCTGTTAGAAGCAGACTGCCAAGAGTTTAAAGATCAATCCCACCAAAAAAGATACGCTCTGATTAGTTCTATAATGAAATCCGTTGAACTAAATCTGTCAAGAAATGCTGGCAAAAAACACACACAAATTAGGGCGTTCTAAGGCACTCAGAGGTAAATTGAACTCTATGAATGATAATACACCCAGGACATTACAAGAAACACTTGTTAATGCCTTCCAAACAGACAAACGGACAGACCTGGGAGGTAGAGGACTGGACCTCCTTCAGGCCAGCACATTTCACACTGTGGATACTAGCTATCTATCTATCCCAGGTGTCAGCATATGAACTTGCAGGCTAGTCTCACACTTTAGACTTTGAACCAGGACGATGGCTGTCTGCACCTTGGCCGTAGTTTACAGTAACAGCGAGAATACCCGTCCCTATGCCGTGTTTGTTTCCACTGTTACATCTTTTACAAACACATCTTGGACATCGCTTTTGCACTTGATGTCTCTGTGCCGTGGATAACATCCACCCAAACCAAACCAGGCTCGGATGTGTCTTTGATGCGCTCTCCACTCCTACGAGTGAGACCCTGGCACAGGGGTCTTCTCCGGTTCATAAAGTGGCCAAGTCAATGGCCAGTTCCCTGAGGGCCTTTATGCCTTCAGAATAAAACACCTACCATCATGTGTGGATTCAAAGCGGATGTGAATACCAAACCTTGGCATGAGCGTGGCTTCAAGACCACCAAGGAACAGGAACAAACAATAGCTGATTGTTTACCACCAGTGACAACACAAAAGACAAATTCAAAGATTTGGAGGAAAATCCGTTCATTTCGAAACATGTTGCGATTTGAAAAGTCACAGAGAATGTGCCGCACGTTTCTGTGGTGGTTTGTTAGTTAGCCGCAAATATTCATATTAAAATCCATTTGAGCGGATAATCAAATGCCATCAGTGTTTGTTATCAGCCGCCCTCAGAGTTCAGACGGGCTCTCATTCGGCTGAGCCAAACTGCTGAGTGAGGAGGTCTTGGTTCCCTGCCTTATGTCCCCGATGGGAACTGGAAGTTACAGGCTGTAAAAGGACGTTGCAGCTGGGGCTGCAGGCGAGCTGATGCCAGCTCTGTCAATCAGTCAAGTCTCTATTCAAACCCACATACAACCCTCGGCTCTCTGCCGCTCAATATACGGGTGGGTTCAGTTGTGATTCAGTTTGCTTTTCCGTGCTGTCAGAGAAAGTGACGTCCTACCACTGTCACAGGGAACAAAATAAATGTTGTCTCTGCAGTAATGGACTGCACCACTACTTAGAAACACTTGTCTCTACTTGTTACTTGTTACTACTTAGAGTACTAAGTAGTATTAAGTCAACTGTCAGACGTGGGAAGTTACGAAGTACGAGTGCTCAATTGACACGACGAGAAGTTGGTTTTTGTGGAACAGCACTTTTGACCTGATTTAACTTATTTCGGAATGAGAATCCGATTGCTGCAGGCTCTGCTGCGTCTGAGAAAATAAACGAATAGACTCTCTAGTCTTGTTTGAGTGTGGACCCAATTCTACAAAACACTTCGGTGCTTCTGTTCTTTTTTCTTTTTTTTTTACCATCTCTTCACTTCCTGTACATTTTTAAAAGGAATTCTCTTAATATGAATAGAATTAATGACTCTTACGTAAGCAGCGTTCTAGCTCTATAAATATAATCTTTGGCGGAACCTTTCGCTTGTGCAACTTAAATGTTTCCCTCTTTCCACCGCTGGAGGTCCATGATAAGAGTCCACCACAAAACCACTCCAGCAAAACAAAAACAAAGGCCCAGACTACAACAAACTGCATGTTATCCTCAACTGAGATGCAAAACAGAGGTGCTGTCGCCTACACTGAACAATTGCGACATTTAACCAGGCTAAATCCACCTGAGGATTCCGCCACAACAACCTCTCAGCGCTGTCCTTCCTGATCACCTTAAACTACCTCCGGCAAGGCGGACAGACGGTACACACATACGGCAAAGGGGGACTCACGAAAAACCTCTTTGGAGAGTTTAGCCTTGGCAGTCATCATCTACATAAGCAGGGGCAGAGATCTCTTAACTTAATCCTCCTACTGAATAATTGACTTAGACCCAGTATAAAACAACAGTCTTGCACCCTTGATAAAGATCTAAAGTGACAGAAAATGGAGCCTCAGGAGATTCCCCGGCATGAGGAGAATGGAAGGCGCACAGAACAAAGTGTTCCAGCGTCAAACAGTCTGCCGGCTCCATCGTTCGGCAGAAGAAGTGGGTTGATAAGGAACCTGAGGTTGTATAATGCGGTTTCAATGCGGTCCAATTAGCGTTTTCGAACGCTTGTAATATCCACTGAGTGCCGGGGGATTCATCCTTCACTAGAGGCGGTTGGGTCAACAGCAGCTCCTTGTGGTTGATCACTGTGCAACAGGCCTGGAACTATGGACGTAATGACACATGGTGGCAATACCATCCAGTGAGGTCGCTGTGATGTTTTGGTAAACAAAGCTTCAACCAAAGCATTGTCTTTCTGACATACTGTAACCTGGCCAACAACAGCCACCTGTGTGGCATTTTAAAACAAAAATTCAGTGTTTGGATTGATCACGCTGAATTGGTTTTCCAGTCTGCCCTCGAAGAAACCGAAAAACACAGTGAACATTATTTGAAATAAACATGGCATCCTGCAACATGTCTTGTTGTTCGGTTAGGATTGTAGTTGAAAACAAGGAAATGAAAGGGAAGCATTTCCTAGTTTACTGTGGACAAAAACGATACGTTCTACTTTTTACTTCAAACAAATGGAGGATAAATAGAAAATGTAGCTTATGAAATAAAAAATAAACTATAAAAACATAATAATGAAAAAGGAAAAAAGCCCAATGGACCACATGCTATGACTTGGTCATCACAAATGCCTGAGATAGTGTGGGGTTACTTTTTCTTATCACTGCCAACCAACTCCCATCCAGCAGTCTGCATAATATTGCCTTGTTTATCTGTAGCTACAAATGCAAAATAGTGGTATGTGGTTTGATGAAGGTCTTTTGAAATTCAAATTGTTTCTGGGGGCAGTTGCAGAAATTCATTCCCTGCAGATCCCATCTGGGTAGAGCCATCCCCAGTTTCACTGGTTTGTTTGTTGAAGCTTCGGATTTATAGATTTTAATCAGCAAAGCCAATCTGCAATTGTATAGAATCCTGCTTATCTCTTCCTTAATAAATATTACAATGAAATTATACTGGTATTTACCAGCCTTCTGAGCACATGATAACAGTTAACTGTCACTATTAGCAACGTCAAAATTATTTATTTAAGATTTATAAAATAGCCATTGCTGAGGAGGGGCCATTTGACATTCTCAAAATGATTGCACAATACAACCAGGTTTTGCCTCTTATTTCTACTCGCTTGCAGGCACAGTCCTGTGGTAAGAAGCTTTCCACCTGTTTTATGGGCTGGCTGAGTGGTGCAGGGAAAGTGCTGAGTGCCCCAATAAAGCTGTCACATGCACATGTCTGCATGAATTAGGCCAATATTTGCTTTCAGTTGGCGCCCTGTGGGAGTGCAAGTGTGAATCTGTGCGTATGTGCAGACCAGACACAACACCGTGTAGCAGAAGGCCCCAGCCACACGCACACCAGCACACTCGGAGCCGTGCGCACCGTGGGATACAGAATAGAAGTGCATTACGAAGCAAAGCAGACGTGATATGTAAGCACATGTAAGAGCAGCCATAAATAAGAGTCCCACAGAGCTGGGCACTCCGCCTCCCACGCCACGCCGGGGGTCCAGCGGTGTTTACCCGGCGTCACGCGTCCCCTCCCACGCCAGGCCGGGGGTCCAGCGGTGTTTACCCGGCGTCACGCGTCCCCTCCCACCCCATGCCGGGGGTCCAGCGGTGTTTACCTGGCGTCACGCGTCCCCTCCCGTGGGCGCCGGGGCCAGGTGGCGTGGCGCTTGACGGGCACCAGCTGGTCACCCGAGTCCTGGGCGCGGTCACAGCTCAGACAGGTGCCCATGCCGCTCTGGGATTGGCGGAAGGCCGCAGCCCAACTAAACCCACCGACCGCCGTCTTGCTCCTCGGCCATCATCCCAACGGTGGGTCCCCTCTCGTCTGCTCTGCGGCCTCGTGTTCTCCGGGTGATTTGATGTTCGCGGGACTCGGTATTCCTCCTGTCCTGGTCTCTGGGTCCTCCTTCTTGTCGTGGCCAACGGCCCCTCTCGTTCGTCTCTCCTCCTGGTTCTATGCGATCACTCCATCTCGCCCCTCTCTCTATTCCCACCTTCCCTCTGCGGTTTCTCCAGCCTCCTCACTAGTCCTTCGGCTCAGAGCTATATTTCTGCAGTGTGTTTTCTGGCCATGCCCTGGTCACACGTGTCCTTTCGGGGAGAGAACGCCCTTGGTCTCCCACTGGTCAGACTCTTTGGCCTCCCCATTGCCAGCATCTACTTATGGTTCTCACGGACTCTCTCCGTGTTCCTCAATCGACGCCTTTGTGTCGGTTCCTCCTCTGCTCGGCGTCTCCTCTGGCTCCTCCGGCTCTCCCCCCCCCCACTGGCTTTGAGAGCCTTCTTGTTGTGGCTGGGCATCAGCCCGCTATGCGGCCCTGGAACAGACCCACGCTAACTGGGCGAGTGGGATAGCCATCTGGTGCCACATGCTGCACACTGACTGGAACCCCGTCATTAAAGCCTTGAAGACTTACACACCATTCTTTTTTTTGGTTTTGTTTTTTATCAAAACAAATGACAGTATTATTATGTTGTTGCTAAATTACGCACCAGAGGGGTATTTTTTAAATAGCTTTGCAGAAAAACATTGGTTGGTTCTGGGCCATGGACATACTGTATACTGCTGACCTACCCACTGATGAATGGGATCCTGTATGTAACATCTCCAGACCCTGTTATTAGATCTAGAGGGGAGTTTGTCTGAGGCGAAAGAGACAAAAGGTGTAGAAGTACACGAGATAAAGAGCGGACACACACACACACACACACACACACACACACACACACACGTGATGAGGGGGGCTGAGGAAAGAGAGGTGCGTCTCGCGATCCTTTTAAGTAGCGAGTGAAAGGACAAAGTGGACATGGCCTTTCTGAGGCGGAGGGAGGGGGGGCTGTTTGTACACCGGCACAGGAAGCAGGGCTGAATACACAAAGGCCTCTTACTGTTCATCCAATCCCCAGAACAGCCCGGCCTGCATTTACCACAATGCACTGCAGTGCATCTGCTTAGGCACTATTATGGCCATACCATTCTATCAGCAGCATGAGCTCTGATAACACCGCATAAAAGAAAAGGACCAAACCTAGGTCTATTTTTACAAACACATAAGAACTATGGACCACACCAAGCTCAATTTTTCACTACTATACCGAAGAAAGATGTTTAGAATGAAGGCACCAGAGAAATGATTTATATATACCCCAAACCCCAAGAGTACCAATTACAACCACTACCAACATCCCAGTCCGTGTAATGCACATTTCACTGTACAATGACAATCTCCGCAGGAGACTGACCTGATCCACATCACAGCGAGGATCAACCTATATGTTTGTTTCGTAACAAATGCATGCTGGGATACCCAGCAGGGCGGTTGGCAGTGGACAAGGATCTTTTCAGGTCAACTCTTATGTCTGAGCTGCAGCTGGGCTAGCAGAAGTTTCAAGACTGCCCCTCCTTCCCCCCGGCACTTTTCTGTGGTGTCCATAGGGGAGATAGAATAGGTTTAGAGGCAAGCACGTTTCACATCAAGCTGACAGGTGGTCAAGGCCAACAAACATGCAAAGCAAAATGTCTGCGTCAAAATGTCTGTGTCAAAATGTCTGTCAAAAGTCCAGGACCGTCTCCTTTTGCCAGGGACGTCTCATTTAAAAATGCCCGACATCCAGAAACAGAGAAGCAGAGATGGTAGGAAGTGGGTGGATGTTGTTCGGTCGCGCTCCCCCGAAGTGGCAAAGCATCAGAGGTGCGCACGACCCCACGAAACGCAGCTCGGAGAAAAGCATGTGAGAGCGGCACCTGTAACCATGGCGATCGGATGTGCAGGGTGACAGGCACAGACGGGGGTAAACCTGTGAAGTAAAGTCCTTTTATGACAGCTAGGCTTAGTGCAGGGCAAGGGAGTCGCACACACTGCACATTCTACTGCAGGAAAAAGAGCAACATAATTGAAAAAACAACATTGAATATATATTTGTATATGTCTATTGATTATATATCGGAAGACGTACAATGTAGCCCAATAAATTGGGAGATACTGTAGTCATTGTTTAGTTAGGAAATTGGAGCGCACACATGCACCAAAACACAAGCACCTACGTTCCCAGGTAAAGAAAAACAATGTACATAGTCAAATTTAGATCATAAGTAAACAATCAATCTGAAACGTCAGGGTCACTCCTGGAGGGACAACACATTGATGCCTTCAGCCCCAGAAGTTTAGGATACTTTGGGAAATATTTTCTAACAAATCATGGATGCTTCCACACCGATGTTGTTGTGACCGGTCCTATCAAAGCAACAATCCAGCCTTTGTGTTGCCCCGCCCCCAAAGGCCTGATTCTCTAGAGGGAGGGAGGGAAATGCATGCATGCTCAGTTTACAAGTTATATTACCATCTTATCACTTGCTCGCTCGCTTGCACGCATACGCACACACACAGACACACACACACACACACACACACACACACAAACACAAACACAAACACAAATACAAACACACACACAAACACACACACACACACACACACACACACATTAAAGACTTGATAAATAATTAGCCAGTGTTAGCGTTGAATGAGTGACTGAGTTAGTGGAGTGCAGATGCGGTGAGTCAGCCACAAACAGTCCCTACCCTCATTTTGTTTGATGACTCCATTTCCCATGGCTACCTGTACCTGTTCTGTCGTCCATTTTGTCATCAACACTTCCTCTCCTTTCCCTGTTTGAGTTCCTCCACTCATGCAGCCATGATAGCCTGTTAGCAACAGGGATGTTCCCCTAGTGTTTAGCGAGTCATAAAAGAATTAGTGTTCCAAAGTTCAAAGCTGGAGCCTCACTGTGGCGTCCCATTGGAGACACTCAAGCGATGCCCGTCATATGGCTGTGGGCTGCATGAGACCACTCATTATATTCCTCTGTCCTCTTGGCCCTGAAAACCTTCTGGAGGGAGACAGTGTGCCAGGCAGAGCCAGAAGGAGACAGGCAGAAAGACAGAACATAGGGAATACAGCAGCTTGAACTGAAGCAGCCGTCTCACATGAAGCATCGAGTCAGAAACCCTGCTCTTCTTCCGAAGGACGACGCAAACACCGGCGTTCCTCTCTCGATCAACTTCTCGGAATCGTAGAGAGCCGTCAAATATTCAAGTCGACAACGCTCCGATAACTACTCCCGCAGGGGGATAGGATTCACTCTGCCGACTGCACACGGCAACAGAATATAAACCATTCCCTTTGACCGTGTTCCCAAACTGTTTCAAAGTCTACTTTCATTGAAAAGAATGATGTTTACATTTCAAAACAGAGGAGCCCTGCCCTTGCGTACCTGTGCTGAATAAAGCATGGAGTGATGCTTCCAGATCAATTGCGTTTTGAAGCCTAATTGGGCGTATTGCAAGTGTTCACAAACCCCATTCTGACACTGTTTGCGCCAGGTCTTATTCCAAAAACCCTAACTTCAAGGCCACTAGAATGAAGGAACAAAGACTAAATCCAATGACTGTGGTGAGAAAGGGGAAGGATTTCCCTGCGACACCTCAAAAAGTAAATCATCTGTCAATTCTCTCTAATCCGCCCAGCTGGCAGACTACCATAGAGACCAGAAATACAAGAATTAGATGTCAGTACCAAGAGGAATAGGCGAGTGGAAATATCTCTAAAGCAGCTGTCGCGAAAAAAACACCTCAGGTAAAAATGTAATTTCGATAAGACATTGAGCATTCCAAAAGTGGATCTTCAGAGTGTCAGACCGGCCTTGGGTGCACCATTCCAATGAATAATCTTTAACTTTCGGGCTGTTCAGAGTAAATATGCAACACTGTTTAACTGCCTCGACCAAATAAAGCCATTGTTTACAGAGCTTCTTCCTCGTCCGCCTTGATTCAACTGTCAGAGAACTGTTCTCAAGCCAAACAAAGCACTTTGTCATTAAAACCAGGAGCCCGGAGTGCAAACCACATTCTGAAATCAACAATTTCATTATTTTCAGCAATAGCTGTCAGTTCGACATTTCAAGGGGGTATGAATCACTTGAGACAATTGCATTCAGCACGAGAGGAAAAGTCCTTGTGCGTGAGTAGGGAAATTCAATGTAGCCCCCGCAACAGTGGCGATTGCTACTACCGCCATCCACTAACATTGGGCTGACACCCACTGAGGTTTATTAGTTACATATCAAATGGGTTTAGGGAATGAGTGGCCTTATTGAAGTGATATGACACCAAAGACTGAGTCAGGCCATGTTCCTAACTTACTTAGACTGCTTGAAGATAAGCCTTTCGTAAGAGGCTCCTGATAACATTGTTACTGCAACAATGACTTACTGAAAGCAAACTGGTAATGTCACCACAATACAAAACAGCCCGTGAATTAGTTCATGTAAATCTCTGTGTAGAAAATGTATTCCGTATATCTTATAGTTTCAACAAAAACAGCCTGGAGTGCTCAGAAATTCAAAAGAAATGTGATGAAGGTACTCTTTGGTAAGGAACATAAAAGTTAAAAAAAAAATAAGGCAAGGCTTCCGGCAAGGTCTTTTAGTTAAAAAGCTTTTATTGAGATGGTTATTTCATAATGAATATCTTACAAATATATATATACACACATGTTAAAAAAGAGGACCAGATAACAGGCCTTGGGATGTTCTGTATTATAGAGAGTACTGTCCTGTTGACATAGCGACTTTTTTAACATGTATATTATATATATTATTATATACACATGTTAAAAAAGCAGCTGCGCGTGGGCTATCAATAAAGGCTATTTAACTAAAAGACCTTGCCGGAAGAGTGCCTTAGATCTCTTTTCTTGCTAAACAATCACAAAGTAAAGCTTTTCCTCCTAGTATAATTTTGTTTTGTTATTTTGTGCTGACGATGCCTTTTTGAAGGCAAGGATTCCAGCTTCTGATTTCAACTTGAGATCTTTTCCCAGTTCTAAAGGGGATTGCAGAGGGGCGGTGCGGGGTCTCTTCCACTCTAGTGATGCGAGTGCCACCTGGTCAGCACTGGCATTCCACTGAGGGCTTTATCTCCAGGTTTCTCTCCCTCCTCCCTCTGATTGGGCCTCGTCTACCCCTCGTCTACCGCCCCCCCCCCCCCCCCCCCCCCCACACACACACACACACACAAGTAACTTGTCTGACTCCCAAAGGGGGGGCCCATCTGTAGCCTTCTAACCAAATGACAGACAGAGAGAGAGAGTGTGTGTGGGTGCACATTGCCTAAGCATGCATGTACACTTAACTCCCAGGCAGAAATATATAAGAAATTTGAACATGCATGTTTCACTAACATGTTACTGTACATGTACTGTACTTGTGGTAAGTACATATAATTTATAACACTATATAGATGCAAAACATTTCTATATTATTATTATATATTAATATGTAACGACCTGTGTGGGTACATCAAAAGGAATGAAAAAGAGGCTGAGCTGGCATGGGTAAGGGAGTTCCAATAGAATTTGTGGACGTAAATTCAAAATGAAGTCAAGGTTCAGTACGGTAGTATAGCAGTGTCTCTTGACGTTGTACTCCTAAACAATACCTTGAGAGTGTAGCACAACCCTCCAGGTCTGAGTCTCTGACCACACAGTGATGGGGTGTGTGGGGGTCGGGAAACAAACCCAGCCAGCACTTCCAGCTCCTGTCTAACAGCACCAGAGGCCTTGTTGGGAATCATTGGGATCTTAGCCCAGCACAGGCCAGACCTTTATAATAAAAAAAAAAATCTCAGTTTTAGTGAATTAGATACTAGCTAGCACCAGATTCCAACAATGACTAGCCCTGTAACCGGTGCGCTCTCTCGCTGGCTCGCGCACACACACACACACACACACACACACACACACACACACAAAATGCAAGCGTGTCAAGTAGATCTGCTGCTCCAATGACACACTGAGGACCCAAAAGGTATAGACTACTTATGTTTTTGATCAACAATATCATATTATTTTCAAGGGTCTTTAATACATAATCGGAATGACAAATGAACAGGATTTTATGTAGATTTGTTTTTTTATTATTATAATATTTGTAAAAACAAAATCCTAAAACGGCCTAACGACGTTCGTGCTTACGGACCCTCCCCTGGAGCACATGGGGGTCTTTGACTACAAGCCCAGGCGAATACCAGCTGAACAGCAACACTCAAGATGGATATGAATATGGTCCAGTGAAAACAGCTACACTGAAGATGGATATGAATATGGTCCAGTGTAAACAGCTACACTGAAGATGTATATGAATATGGTCCAGTGTAAACAGCTACACTCAAGATGGATATGAATATGGTCCAGTGTAAACAGCTACACTGAAGATGGATATGAATATGGTCCAGTGTAAACAGCTACACTCAAGATGGATATGAATATGGTCCAGTGTAAACAGCTACACTGAAGATGGATATGAATATGGTCCAGTGTAAACAGCTACACTCAAGATGGATATGAATATGGCCCAGTGTAAACAGCTACACTGAAGATGGATATGAATATGGCCCAGTGTAAACAGCTACACTAAAGATGGATATGAATATGGTCCAGTGTAAACAGCTACAGGCAGACATGCCATCGTGTTTCCCTGGTGTAGTTTGTGCACCGTGAGCCTATTGGAATGATTGTTATCTTTGATATTTCTGTGAGATACTGTCCGGTGGTTTTGATCTTGTCAGAAGCATACAGTTACAAAATATCGAGAAGGGGCCGATGCCTGAAGGAAGTTAGTTTAATTTGTACAAATACACTTGCCCACAAACTCTTTTCTGAACTCTGTATTTTCCTTCATAGAACACAAGTGGAACTAGTTAGAAAAGCAGAAAATATTCTGCCAACTTCTGGTCTCTGCAAAGGCCGCTGGCCGGATAAGGGCAGTCGGGCACCTACAAAGAGATTATGGTGGCATTTCATCAGGCTGCCAGCGGGTGACCAGATTGAAAAATTATTCCTGTACTGACTTCTTGGTCTATAAATGATTCATCCTGACCATGTCGCACTAAGGACAAATGCTAGGAGTGAACTTTGAACTTTATGTTGTGATACTACGTCCAGAAATGTATAATTTTAATAATTATTATTATTAAATAATTATTATTATATAATAATTAATGAATGTTTTGTTTTGTTTTTTTAAATGACAAATATTGTAACTTAGAAGTCTGCAAGTGTTCAATGGTCACACATGGACACACATTCCAGTGGAGAAAGCGCTTTATTGCTCTTTGCTGTTGTAAAAGCATAAAAAACATTTTCACTCTCTAGCGGTCCCAGAGCAGATATTATTTAAACCTTGGAGAGAAGTTACGTAAGGATGGCCTTTAGAAAAAAAAAAGTCCCGTCATTGCTTTAAAAGGATATTGGATTTTGAGAATCTTATTACTTTCTGTTTTTATTTCTTTGCTCACTACTCAAACAACATGGATCTAAAGGGCCAGACTTAAAGTACAACAAAAGCCCCAAAGTGCAGGGGATGAAAACGCTTTATTATCATACGTTTGAGAGGGTACAAATAAATCTAACATAACACAGCTAGCTAAACATGACAAGAAAGTTCTGCTGTACTAGAATGGAAGTGTACACACACACACACACACACACACACACACACACACACACACACACACAGGTAATACTGTGAAGACCAGCGGGTTGGTTGTTATGGATAATTACTGTATGATTATTAGGGCAGGGAGATATGACAAAATAAATCTATATTCTGATAAGGCTCTGGGGTTATCTAAATACCATTCATTTCAGAATATGAAGTAAGGCTACAATTCCATAAAATGTAATCTCACTCCGTTTCTGACTTAGACATTTAGAAGTCATCTGTGGACCTGTGAGTGAAGCAAGCCAGACTGCTATTTAGTATTCTACTTTAATCCCAAGATAAATAAATATCAAACCATGGAAAACATCTCACTGAGGAACCACATGTTGGTGAATGAACTCCATTTCTACTATACCAGTTGATACGATTAATGGCAGAGCATTCAGCGTGGCTGCCCCGACCAATTGGAACACTCTCCCCCTTGAGGTCCACAATGCAGAGTCCCTGGACACTTTTAAAAAACTTGTTCAAACATACTTGTTCTGCCAGGCCTTTAGCTCCACCTGACCCTTTTATTATTGTTGCATACTTGTTTTAATTGTCTGTTTTTAATATGCCTTGTAAAGTGTCCTTGGGTTTTAGAAAGGCGCTCTCAAATTAGTTATTATTATTATTATTATTATTATTATTATTATTATTAAACAGATTTTAGTGAGTGCTTGGACCTACTCTATGTCTGATTATAGTTGAACAACCCTAGCAACTAGTACATTTGCTTGAAAAATGGAATTGATTCACAAAATGTTTTTCTCTGTGATTTCGGTACCTAAATACTTCTCCCATATGGACATTTCCCGAACTATGCAATTCTTAGCTTCTACTGTCACCTAAAGCAAGCCTAAACTTCAGCAAATTAACTACGAAATTTCAGCTACTTTCATGCACATAAGATCAAACCAAGAGGGGGTTATACAACTGAAATGGAATCAGTCATTGGACTATGCCAATTTCAAACTTAATGCCGTGCAAATACTTGTCAGAGAGAGAAAGTTCAACAACTGAAAGCCGTCAGGACTCTTCACGATCACGGTTAGTCCCTACCTTTAAATCCACACAGTGCTCTTGTGCACAATAACCTAATTACTTCAGGCTTCAAGTTGAGAATTAGCCCTGCAGCCATATGTAGCTTAACTTCACGCTTGCAACCTGATGCACGCACATACAGGTGATCCCCAATCTCTCCTATAACAGGCCGATATTTTCACATGCAACAAGTAGATGCCAGAACATTCAACGAAATAACGTTATCACTTACTTTATGAAGTAGCTGGCCCCTTCGTTCGTAAAACCTTCTTCCCATCCCCGAGGTAAGTCTATAACGCACAGGTGAAAAGCATTTAAATTCTGGTGTAAAGTTGGATATTGTCCCTGGCCTACATTACTCATTGTGAACACTCAAACAGCGCTAATGAAAAAAGTACATTGCCACTAGATTTCCGACCCAAATGCATACCTGAGCGTATCATGTGTCCGGAATTGACAGGTTCACCCGTTCTGGGATGGAGCCAAGTAGTGGTGCGCGTATCATTGCTGCCAGAGAAACAAAACACCTGTTACACCAGGAAGAAACGCTAGACATGCGAACTCCCGCTAAACAGTAAGAAGAGCACGACTCCATTCACTATTTGCCGCGGCAAAGTCCGACTTACTGAACGAAGAACACCCTGCCGTCCCTGCAGACACCGTAGGAGCAGTGTTCAGGTAAGGTGTCCGGCCCGAGCGGCGCCGCCATGATCCAGAATAGTCCTATTTCATTCCCTGTCCCTCTCCATGGAGTCTCCAGGGAGCACAGTGATTACCGCTAGGGCAGAGTCTATTAAAGGAGAGTGCCGCAAGCTTCAATGGAGAGAGACGTTTGAGCGTCGGTTTGAGGCTCTTTTTGTCCTCCGACATTTAAATAGGATTTGGCTTGTCAGACGCAGCAATGGAAGTTATAGGAAAACACATTACGCCGCTTGTCATACTCGCTTATACAGCAAGAATTTTATTACAAACTAACTAACCTGTTTCAATTGGATTTTTTATTTACAAAAACGAATTTGACCGGCCTATTTATGTATTATTATTTTTTTTTTTTTATATCAAACGGTCGAGGGTCAATGATCTCTGTATGACCTGTGCTAAACATTTCAAGATGTAATTATGTTGCAAACGATTTCTCATATTCTAGGACTTTTACTAGCTCTCTCTAATAAAGGTGGTTGAAAATATAGGCATCGGCCTACCTTAGCAGTGGTTTCAACGCATTCACTTGTTTTTCAATTAGCCAATTCAGTGTAATATTTTGCGTTTCGGAAATCTTTCGTTTTCTTGAGATGCCTTTTGTTATGGCTTATTGTATCGTAAAGTTGGTTTCCAAAGAGATTGTAACACCTGCTTTGAGTAAAAGTTATGATGTGTTTTGGTAGCGGTGTGAGATCATGTGACTTTTTTACAGGTAAGAACCGTTGAGCTGTACACGCAACACACATGCTGGACTAGGTTGTTATGTTGTCATGCATCTGGAAACATGTAATCATTCTAATTGTAGGAGGCTGTGAGGACCTGTTGCAGCACTGTCCTAATAATAGGGCTTTTTTTTACCATTTGCTTCTGTTAGCACACCTGAAGCATATTATTTGGAGTTCCATACACTTGGTTATCGTCCTTTGTGTAGTTTTACATGAAATTTGGAACCAGTGCCAACCATCTAATATTCATGAGGCTTAGGAACCTAGGTTATGTAATGCAATGATTTATAATAAATTGGCTTCTTCCCATACAAATACCATCACACAGGACCTTACAACTCCTTCCTTTCCCTATCAATTAGTGGCTTTGACTTCCTATTCTTCTCGGTCTTACCTGGGTAGAACTTTTAAAACAACTCAACAACATTAAACACAAACTAACCTGACACAGCAAGGCAGGGTCAAGGACAGAGAGATGTGTCCTTGACATAGGAGCTCAAAGTACCATGTTGCATGCGAGAAGGAAGTGCTGCCTGTTGTTCCAGAAAAGTGTCGTATAAATTGGCAGAATGAATCCAAGCTGGTTCATCAATCGTACGTTTCTCTGTCTGGTGCTTTTGACTCTCACTCATATCTTTTTACTATTTATTGTGGAGTGGAGTCTGCCGCCTGTGAGGTTCAGGCATTAAAATAATCTTTAACCCCCCCCCCCCCCCCACACACCACCACCACCACCACCACCACCACCACCATACACACACACACACACACACACACACACACACACACACATTACATGTTATTTTAAAGAACAACTGCGGTTGTGGTTTCAAAATTGACCAAAGGATTTATTTCTAGTTCTACCGTAGTTCTCAGAAGAAAGTCCCGGCCGTTCCCAGGTATCGCTGGAGCACAAGGTGGCCTGGGGAATATCTCCTGTGTGGGATCAGCTGCTCAAAGGAAAACACAGGAACAACTGTTTTATGAAACGTAAACACATATGACATCCGAGGAACAGAATCCATAGCGTCATTCACCCACCACTGCTCACACAAACACCCTGGGGCTTTATTCAAATCTGAAATGGAGTGCAAGAATACGAAACTGCCAAAGATAAATGATGGAGACAATGTTCTATTTGTTTATATATGTTTTGGAATAAATGTGTTCCATTAAATCAGGCAAGTCAAAAGAGGGAAAGATTTTAAAAATATGTTTGAAGTGTTTCACTAAATGAGAATTCTTTACTTCAACCGGAACAAAGTGGGGTGCTCGCGAACAAATGGAGCCCTTACTCAGTGTCCTTTGCCAGCCGTAGATGCCAGTGGGTGTCCTGGTAGTGGGGGTCTATCGCTTTCCCATAGCAGCCCACTGAACTCCTAATCACAACCTGACGTTCTGGACGGTGGACCTTTTTGAGCTACTTGATCAAAGGAGCAGTTAAACCCTGAAAATATGGCAATCCAATGATCTGTTATGTGAGTGTAATAACAGTCAACTCTGATGCAAATTTGAGTTATTATCATTTTCAACAAAAGGCAACTTAATTTAGGAAAGAAAACATGAATCAGAAAAGTATAAATGTGTATTTTCGTTGGCTCTTTCATAGTAAATAAAGCATAAGTAAGCAATAAAAGAGCACTTTTATGCAAATCAATTAAAATCGAAAGGGATAGAAATTTAGTTTACATGGGCAGAGAATAAAATATGCCGGCTGACAAGAAGATACACATTGCACTACATATACTATGATTAATATCACTGAGGATACGTGATGAGATTTACATGAATCCTAAGATCAATATGCATTGAACTACCATTCAGAAAATAAGGAATCCAGGTCAAATAATCCTCAACTAATCCAAAGCTAGTCCAGCTTCTGTTTACTTAACAGCCTCGCAAAGCCTGCTTCATTCAGCAAAGCTCTGTCAGAGAAAGACTGGACTGGTAAAGAAAGCAAAAATAACACCCATGCCATGAGTTTGTTTTTCTCTCTGTTACAAAGCATAGTTTCTTTCTGAGAATATATTGCTTGGAGACAGTTGTTTGAAGGCTTACCACATTGCTCATTAAAAACAGAAGACTAAATCCTCAGATCGTACAAACTCATAGCTGTTTGGCTGGTATACACAGAAACTCACATCCACAGGTTCCTGGCACCATACTCTCTGCTGTGAGTGATGTTGAAAAATTATAAATAATGTATGCATGCAATCCCTAGAAACACATATACCTTACTTAATACTCATAGAAAACCAAGGCCCCCGCCCCATTTCCCCATGACTGCTTGGTCCAAGAACCTCAAGTTTCATTGACATGTTTCATCAATCTCCATAAATTAAATCTCAAATGAATGAAAACAAATTTGTAAAGTATGTTTATAAGTCTAAATAGCACATTTCTTTTCGTGTTTGACATAATATATTTTCCTTAAATACAATTCTAAGCTTTTGTTATTGTATTGTAAAAAATACTTTAAGTTGGTTACTTTAACCCCCTCTACTGGCTGTTACAGATAATTGTCTCTTTCACACCTTCTAACACTGATGGTGTGTGCTGCTCCTGCACTTGAATATCACAAAGTCAAAAAGCTATTTGAAATCTTGTGATGTTGGAAACAATGGTGAGGGGGAATGTCACATATTCGCCCCAAACTATTTTTTTTATATAAAGCAGATAGAAGGTGTTCTGAAGGACTAGTGCTGTCGAGTCGAAACAATTGACAAAGGCAAGATGTGATATTTATAGTTACCCAGAACTACTTTAGCAGAGTGCTCAAATACTTTCTTTTGTTGAAACTAGAAGCAAACCGAGTAGTTGACAGAAAGCTAAAAGTTGTTCAGAAAGACAGAGGTGAGTGTACTTTTCAGTGGCCACTACGGAGGGTGGAGTCCTGTACAACTGAAGCACCTTGACTCCTGAAGCCTTCAGGTCCCATTTTGTCAGACCGCCGCCAAGAACTCAAGACAAACGTTGACAGCAACTCCATCACTTTGCAAGAGCTACGGCTATAATGGAAGTGAATGGAAAGATGGATGGGTATTTGATTCATGTCTGCATGCAATGCTTTGTTAGCTTTCAAGTCCAAATGCTACAACTCCAACACAACCTGTTATTATGCCTAATGCTGTGCATGGTAGCCTTCCTCCACACACATATATCCTGCTTCCGTTTCAATCAGAGTTTAGGCTCCTGGTGTGCTGCAGCAAGCAGTGCCTTCCTGTTGAGTCTGGGGTCATCTCAGCCAGGATCACTCTTTATGAAACTGGGAGGGTTGGATCTCAGAGCCAAGGCCTTGGCATCAAAGTTCTCCTCTGTCAAGCTGCAGGGAACCAACCACGGAAAAGATACAGAATTGTATTCATCTAGTTGAAACCTTCCAAATCTGCTGTTTGCAGAGCTGGTCTTGACGTTTTAACAGATATCTTTTTCACTCCCAAGTCCCATGGGTTTTTGCCACTAAGTTTCAGCTCTTAGGTGTACTCCTTGAAATGTTGGTGCTTTTGACAAACAGATCTGGGTGTCTGGTAATCCAATATGGCTTGCCAAGTGAACAGAAGGCTTAGACAGTGTCTCTCAAAAGAGATGGAATAAAGTATAACTGCAAGAATTATCTCTCAGATGGAAAAATCGATCAACTTTCCGTTGATACGGCCTTTTCTAAATATCTGTGAACCCACTGGAGCACAACAAGACACTTTGGTTCCACTCTTTATAACAAAAAACAAGTTCCCGCCCTTGAGCTGATGATAAAGTTAATGGATGGACAGCATTGTCTACAACAGATGTCCAAATAATTCTGTCATTGAAGGGTGTTATTCGCAATTATACCACAAGATGGGGGTATATACAATCAATACACAATGGAGTCATGCAGTTTGAGTGCAGATTTTTGACTGCCTGTGTAAAGTGTATGCTACATCCACAACATAGTCGGTATCACTCACTGTATAATATTTCCTCTAAGGTGTGATTCTTGAGTATGTATCCAAACCGAGAAACTATAACAACCTGATGCCCATAAAAGCAGAAGCATGGGTAGACAACACAGTTGTAATCAAACAAGGGCAACGGACAGCTCTTACTCTAAGGCCTTTGCAACAAGAATGGGTTGTTTGACTGATAGATTGGAAAGCTGTAAGCGTCAGTTTGTCAGAAACCTGAACAGAACTATCAGCATAGTCCCAGTCCTTTACCCTAGAACTGGGGTCTAAGTCAGACACATGCCCAATAGCTGTTGCCCTGTTGCATCACCAGCAAGGAGAAGAGAGCAAGGGTAATTGTGGCCCCAGAGATAGCTCTCTCTGCCAAACATACAATAGGGCTAGGCAGCCAACATACCATGTGTGTGTGTGTGTGTGTGTGTGTGTGTGTGTGTGAAGCCAAAAGCCCACCGCTGCTGCTGCAATCCACTGCAATCATTTCAAAGCCTTGCCATCAGCACCCGTTGCCTAGAGACAGGGTCACCTAGGCCACCACGGCAAACCTACCCTGATAGGAGGAGCAGAAAGGATGAGAAGACCGTTGGGGGGAAAAAAGAAGAAAAAAAAGACAATCAGTGCCGGAAATGTAAGTGAAAGAGGAAAACGGCTCTGAGGGAAGACAAAGAAACAGAGCATGTAGAAAAGATGAGTCTTCCAGCCTACGTCTGTCTTCAGGCAAACACTGCGATTCAAATGTTTTGCTGCTGAACTACAGGAGGGCATGAAAGAGTTCAAAATAGGAATTTGTCACACACCCCCGGAAGCCATTGCAATGAAATCCCCTTGATCAAAACGCATCAGAGAAACAAAGTCTCAGACCCGCGGGAGTTCAATCAGCCGGGATGAGGGTGTGCGGTGATGAGCACAGCGGGCAGCGAGACCTCCAAACAGCAACGAGGCTGAAAGCCACCTGAGCTTCTGTTGAAACGCACGTCACCTGCTGGGTTGGACCTGCCACCGTAACGCAAGTCCTGCCAACAATTGCTCACCTTTGCACTATGTTGTATTTGTGTGTGTGTGAGGGTGTGTTAAGGGACCTTGTTAATTGATTTCTTTCTCCAGGGACGGCATTTCATCATCCTTCTGTTTTTACAATCTTTATATTACACCAGCCTTGCAGTAGTCATCTCCTTGGAGACAATTAGGACCCTCTGTAAAAGAAGGCAAGAGACGGATTCAAGAAGTGAAATGCTTTTAAGTGGTGTTTTTAAAGGAGAGGCCTTAGGAAAACACAAGGTTTTGTTAGATTGAATCCTCAAACAATTGAAGACAGTTGAGCCTTATGCAGAACTCCAAATATTTGATTTGAATAAAGCGCTCATGATATTAACATAAAAGGGCCCAGTTGCTCTGTATGTGAATGGGTTCCTACTGTCCTCAGCAGTGCCTTGAACCTTGCCCCACTTTGAATACGCCCAGTGGCCACACCTTTTGTAAGTTATGCGTGTGTTCCTTCCTTCCTTTACAGAAACTGCTTCTCAACCGATATTGTAACGAACACAACACATTCCTCACAACCGAACTGTTTCCTTCTATTTGAATTATCTTTGAGAAATGCTGACTTTGGTGTAACATTGTCTCTTTAAATCTACTTTCAGAATAGGTGTACTGTATTTAAGTAAAAGTTCACATACTACAAACTCACAAAGTGTAACCATATTCATTTAAAAGTAAAACATTGTCCCCACGTTGTTTCAATTGCAACATAATTACTGCAATTGTAATGTTAAATTCAGACAATTATTATTATTAAGCGTGTTTCAAGGAATTCCTAGTAATGAAGAACTTACTGACTCAGTCTGATCCTGGCGTGACAGGGAAGCTGTTTATTGATTACACACACTGTCTAGTCACAAACACAATTCGCCTACTAAGAACATTCTAAAGATAGTTGTGGCAGTACGTGGCAGGTCAACTTCAAATAAAGACAAAGTGCTTCATGTCTCACTCACTCAATAACACAGCTTAAGCATCTACTGTACTTCTACTGTACTCACATTTCTGTACCACCTCTGCAACACAGGATAGAGCAGAAAACAGAAATGAAAGGTTCTTCTTAGTAATCAACCAAAACAAACTTGTATTACGAGTACATCTCACATGCAAGAAAACAGCAAGAAAAAAGGCACTTTGAATATATGGAAAATTCCTGCTCTAACATTACATCTTCCTTTATATTGTAGACTTACCACTAATTTTCTATCAAAACCCACATACAACAATACATTTGTAAAAACATCAGTATAAAATGACAAGCTCCATAGGGCATGAATAAGTTACATTACTGGGTCTGTATAAGGCATACAAAACATTACATACATTTATGCTGAGGATATTCTAGTAAAGTCAGTGCAACAGTTTTGTTCAGAATAAATTAAGTAGGACTGAGGTATGGATTGTTAAAAATGACACCAAATCTTGCGGCCTAAAATTTCAATTTGGCCCAAAGAAACATCTGTTGCATTGCAACCAATTGAAAGTTCTCCATAGAAAAATAAATAATTGATTTGTTTTGCAATAAAAGGCATGGTGGATGTCACTGAATTGCCAGATGGGCTCCAATCTTCTCTCTGTGTGACTGACTGAGGCAGTAGCCAATAGCCTGCTCCGTGTCCCGGATCCGCCTTCGGAAGCGGTCCCGATCTCGAGCTATCTCCTCCCATCTTCCATGGCGGGATGACTGTCTGGCAAATGGCCAGGTGCGCATCACGTGCATTTTGACCACCGGAGAGAACCGCACCTGAAACACATTGGACATTTGTTAGTTCAAATCTTTGGCCACTAAAAAATACTATTACATGTTGTTGTAGTATGTGTGGTTTGAACAACTGAGTTAAACCTGCTCTCTTATGTTAATGTAAAACTTATTTAGCCTAAGATATTCTTAATATCGTTTTTGAATACTGTTCATTAAGAAAGGCTTTGTAACACACACACAAACCTATGTGAAAGGGAACTCTCAATGGACTGTACTGGGTCACATGACAGGCTTAGTCATGACAACCTTGGAGAGTTGCTAGCCAACCCCAAACAAGAGCTATAGTTACCCCATCAGTAAACAGTGTGCCTATGAGTCAAGAAAACATTCTGCCCTGACCATACACTGTCCTGAATATCTATCACCACTAAAGATAAGGTTGCTATGTATTGTTTGTTTTACTTCTAGTTCATGATTCACATTTTGATTGGAGCAGAAGGCAAATAAGTCAAAGTTAAATCCATATTCTGTGTGTTGTTCTACACCAACCTTTTTCTGTGGTGAAGTGCCATTGCTCTGTTCCGCTCCAGCTGGGCCTGTTGATGCCCTTGGCTTTGTCCAGGGCACCACTGTTGTGGCTGAATGGCAGTGTGTCTTGGAGTGTCTCTCCGGGAGAATAGGCTTTGTAGATCTGGTTTTATGGGGATTCCAGGCCCAAACGTTCTTCTGTTCAGCCACTGATGGTTGGCATGGTGTGAGGTGGTTGAGAGGTGTAACCGAGTCTGTTTGGTGCTTTGGTAAGCCAGGGGTTGTAGGGGAACTTTGCAGACAGGCTTGAAAGTTGAGGGGGTGGTAGGGGTCATCGTTTTGACAGAGAGAATTCCATAGCTGCTCCTCCTCGTCATCCTCAGATGAGGTAGGTCCACAACTGCTACCTCTCTCCTCTGTGTCGGTGTCAGACTTGAACGAGGCCAGTTGAGGTTGTGGGGAGTGTGTGGGTATTTTGGACGGTTTAGGCATTGAGCTGATGGAACAAGCAGTGAAACACATTGGGTTGTACGGGTCTACAGGGCTGCTTAAGAACTCCCAGAGCCTATCACCCTCTTCTTTGTCGAGGTCTGCACAAGAGCCGTCAGAACTGCCCCAACTACTCTCACTGTCCGAACGGCTAGCCCAAAAATTCAGCCCGCAAGACATTTCATTGGCCCTGCTGGGTTTTATACATTCAAGTTCACTGTTGTTCATATTTTCATTTTTTCCCATGCTAGAAGTAGTTTTAATAGATGCAGAGAAAACTAGGGGGTTATAAGGATCGCTGGATTTGGAAAAGGATTCCCAAAGGGCTCTACTATCTTCACTGTCAAACTTTTGATCGTCTTCCATGACCCATTTCTCCTCTTCAGAAACCTCTTGTTTGCAGTCAAAGTAGTTGTCAGTGCTCTTTTGAGAAGTTTCATCTGTGCCAGAACTGTCAGTGCTTGATAAGAATATGTTCCAGTCGCCAGGGAAGCCCATTTTCCAGCTTGAATGATGACCAAGAAAAAGCCCGTCCTCGTTGTCAACTAATCCGCAACAGAGGTCCTCGGCACGTAGGCTGGATAGCAGTGCCTCTGCGTGTGAACGCACCGCGGGGTCGCCAACATCGGCGCAGAAATTTGACAGTGGATTAGTCCCACCAGACAGAACGCCTTTGTCACCGTCAAACAATGACGAGAAAAAAGACTCTGTTGGATCAGTTGACGAACTCATGTGCTGGACGTGCTGACCAGTCTCGTCAGTGATTCTCACGTGAACCTCAAACCGGAACATCTGGAAAACTAGAAGAAAAAAAAATCCTAAATGGCATGGCAAAGAAAAAAATCCTCCAATAGTAGATAAAGAAACAAGCTTTATCGTCGGAGCCTTACATTGTGAAGATTGTATTGTTCATGATGAAGTCACAACTTGCCTGCCTCCAACATAACGGTTACAAATAATGGCATTTCATAATATAGCACAGAAGTCTTACCTGACAAGAAGCTGTAGTAAATAACGTGGACCAACAATCGAAGGTGTTCCCACATTACGCCAAGTATCTGTCTGGTCCACGGCAATAGAGCCATTCCCACATTACCAAACCGCTCCATCTCAGTCCTGTCAGGATCCTTCGAAGAATCCAAACTTGCCATATTTGTATCTGCTATGGCTATGAATCCAATAATTCACGTATTCTGATACTCCTCGTCGAAAACAAAGCGATAAAAAGCTAAAATTGACGACAGAAGACTATCAATTCCATGTAGCTTCATTTTCCAATAAGTAGTCATCTCTGTAGGACTTCCAAAGTCAAAACTTGGCATGCAATTGAAATTTCTCCATATTTTAGTTGATATTGTCGTCGTAGTAGTAGTGAATGTCAAACGATTGCAGCACAACAATAATATACACAAGTTCTTGTCGTCATCAGGATCGTGATTGGCCATGGCTACGACGTTGTGATCCGCCCCTTCCTGGATGTCACTCCCTCAATTACGTAAATGTGTGACGCATGGAAAATGCCCGTAAGTTCCCCAGTGTTTTCCTGAGCGTGAAGGATGCCCCATCGTTGACCATTTCGAAAAAGAAAATGTACTTGTAACCACAAAAATGTGGACCACTACAACAACGATTCCTATCCAACAACACATTAATGCAATTAACCATAAAAACACGGTTTAAATAAACACACAAATCATTGTTTCAATCCTTATTCTTTTATTTATCCAAAAAGTGTGGAGTTTATGCGACCAGAGCAGACGCTGTAGAGGACTCGCTGTGGACAAGAAATAACACAGTTTAGGACAGGAGCACTACACAACGTTTACTCTTAAAGCAAGCTGCAACTTCACACGACAAGACTCAACTTCCATAATGTCCCTTTAGCACACTTGAACGAAAATGCCTTGCATTGCTGTGTGAAGGGGACTGGCAGAAATGGCAAATGTAGCCACTCTGCTAATTTACCTCCAGGTTTCTCTTGCACAAAAGAAATATCCCAACTCTTACATGAAAAGAGCAGGACAATGAATTGTGCATTTACAAAGCCCAGTGTTACAACTCAGTTTTATTCTGGAAATATACACCCTTTAAAACGTTGCAGTCGTTGAGTGGCTAATGATTAGTGATAACCCTTGTATTATTGTATCTAGATTTTAGGATAAATGATTTCAATGACGTTCATGCTATAAAAGTCTGAAGTCTACCATGTGTGTACATGAAAGGGAGACTTAAGATTGACAATACGTACTACTTCCAGTTGGGAGCCAGTACTCTCTTGGTCTTGTAGTAGCGAGCCAGCCTGTGAATTCTGCTTTCAACAAGAATCAGACGGAATTTGGCATCTTTGTCCTGCAAGTGACAAGAGGTTGAGTTTGACAGCAAACGCACAAGACACACTAATGAACTAACATAGCACCTCAGTGATACAAGGCAAAACATAAAAAAAATCTGACTTTCTACAGATAAAATGCAGTTCACTTGAAAATGCATGCAACTGCAGGGAAAAACAGCTTTTGTAACTACTAGGGGTGACCCCAAATAGACGACTTTTCAATCTAAAGAGCTTGGCTGGACTGCCAAATTGTCACACAATGTGGTTACGAAGGGCAAGACGTGACCAATCAGATTCAACTATGTAAATTCTTAGTAGGTGACATCCCTGCAAACTACCAGTCTCACCAATGTTTTTTGTGAGAAAACTTAAGCTGGCAAGTAAGCACGATATTTCCATTAAAATAACACAATTTCCAACCAACTGAGACCCTAAATGCCATATATGGAACAGGACAACCCCTGTCAAAGCCATAACTGAACAGAAGGCTTTGGATCCTTTCTGCCTGTCTTACCTTGCGGCTCCTCTCAAGGTGCTTCCTTACGGCCACAGCCTTCTTGATGAGGTGGTAGAGGTCCTCCGGGAGGTCAGGGGCCAGGCCCTTAGCCTTCAGAATCCTTAAAATCTTGTTACCGGTGACAAAACGCACCTGAGCAACACCATGGGAGTCCCTCAGAATCACACCTGGACACAAGACACGGCCGTCGGGTTAAAACACTGCACATGGCTGTTGATCACAGGTACTTAGAATCACAATCGGCAACAAGACAATTGTAGATTCTACAAGAAAATTGCCCATAAAACATTCATATTTAAACGCTGCCGTTCAGCACTTAACCACTCCAGTGAAAATGGACGCATATCTGAATGGATGAAGTGTTCACCTGGTATAGGCAATTTAACACCCTTGAGCCTATGTGTGGGGGGGAAAAACCTTACTCTGAACATGTAACCAAATGGTTACAACTTTAATTGCACCATTCTATTATTTATCACATGATTTACACCTTACATTACCATAGCAGTAACTTGAGGAGGATTTTTGGGGGCTTTTCATGAGTGAACTATGATTTTTGTACATTTTAGAACAGGATGATTGAGATAACCCTCCCGTTGTAACCTCTGTAGGTCAACGGCAGTGCAGTTTGACACATGGAAAGCTGGTTTAAGCAGTACCTAAGTCTAATTGACAGAATCTAATAAACAATCCAATTTCTTTCCCCATCAACAAAGAGATCAAAGTACTGCTGTAATAAACAAACTGTTTCAACCTAAGAGTGGAACTGCAACTGTTATTAGTTGAAAATGTCTATGGGATTGTAGTCAACTATTGCACCCATAGTTCCAATGTTTACTACTGGATGTCCTTCATTTTGTTTCCTAACTGTAAAATCCAACTGACAGTTGAACTGATTACATCCAATATGTGTGGTGCCCTTGGAAAGCAGAAAATAACATCCACTATTAAGAAACAGTCCCAGTTCATTCACTAAAACAAGCTAAGTAATATGAACCCCTAATAGTAACACAAACACTGCTGTATACAAAAGAGGGAGCGTACCACTAAACTGAATTGATGAAGATGCAGTAGAGAATGCACATGGGTACACAGTCTAGCTTCATATATATCTGTATGACGGGGACTGGCAGGAATAGCACCATGTAGCCACTCTGCTAATTTACCGCCGGAGTTTCTCTGGCACATAACTTCAACCACAACTCAACACAAAGAGCGCAGGACAATGAAATATGTGCTAAATTAGGCTGTAAATGGTGTCCGGACGATTTTTAGAACCTATCCTACATAAATATGTTGATCCCTTAAGGTTACCACTATGCAAAAGTCCATATCATACTTATAATGTAACCTAACTTACCAATCTGAGAGGGAGTCAGACCCTTCTTGGCCAGCTTGAAGATCTGGTCTTTGACGTCATCAGGTGTGAGTTTCAGCCACTGCGACGGAAATGTAAATTCAATATTACAGTGGGTCAAGACAACGCCATATAAATGTATCAGACAATTGACAGGACACGCAGTAAGCCCTCACCGTGGGAACACTACGCCTGTAAGGCAGAGCTGACTGGGACAGGCCCTTTCTGCAATAAATTACAAAACGGGGTTAAAAGGGATGTTACCAACTAAAGTGTGGTACACGTAGTTATGACTCGCGCGTACAAACTTACTGTCGCTTGTAGTCAGTTGCAAGTCAATTAACATTGTGGTTAAAATGCGGGCAATTTACTTATGTTGTAATGTAGCCGCGGAGCCTCAAGAGATGCTGATTAAATAACGCTATGTGACATTGTTACTTTCTCACCTAACGGCGCCGGCCAACTAGATAGCTTGCCATGCCAGAAGCGATAGGTGAATTGGTGTATTGCAGACTCCATCAAGAAAAAAATTGTTCAACCCACTGTAACGTTAGATAAACAAATCCGCGAAAGGTAATGTGTCGGTTCAGAACAACCCACGTTTTGTTACCCGTACGGCAAGAAAGCATGGAGCAGCTGGCTAGCTAGCTTGCTACCTAGCGTTTTCAAGTCGCAAGACCATCATGGCTAGCCAACCAATTCTAGAAGGTTGGAACGGGGCATATTCAAACGCATTTTTCAATTGTGGGTATCATTTTGTGGGTAAATAGTGGATGTCAGGTGAACGCAACGTCACTATATTGTATGGATCATTGGTACATATTGATTTTCAGAACGTAATAATACTTTTTTTCGGTGAATAGTACGCTTACCCGGGAGCGTGCATGCGACCCATGATGGCGTTGGAGGAAAAGAGGCCGTTCACGTGACCGAAAAGGAAACTTTGCGCCTGCGTCGGAAATGACGTATTTACGCAACATTCTTACGCTGATTCTAGAACACATACCGGTCTCGAAATCTGTCAATGCTCGAAACTCAGATGACGTTAAAGTAGGATACTTCGTAAAAGATTTAAGTGAAAGAGAAAAACCGGCAGTAAACGTGCTTAAATTACCCAAACTTCAAAGAAGTGCAAATTCTGCAATCATCGATGTTGGCATGAAATGTATGGTTTAAATGTGAATAAAAAATGTTCCTGAGAAAAATGTGACAACAATTAAACAAAATACCATATTTATTTGGACAGAGCCTTGTAACTTTTATAGCAACTAATGTCAATCCATGGTCCATTGAAAACGTCATGTTGATAGATGCAAGGCTTGGATCAGCCACTTGCAAAATAATAAAGATTGTTCAATTATTCTGATACACTCAAATCGACCCAGTCAGTCCAAGACATTCCTAACTTCCAATAGAGATTTGGCCGATATAAAATACTTTTGTCTTTGTATGGATGTTAGGAGTGCTTGATCAGCCCACTGTCACATTCAACCCCACATTCGGGTAATTGCAAACTTTTGTTGGTTCAATCTGAATTTTACTGCATGGGTAAAAGCTATCTCTTATCGATTCTAGATCAACTGGGCCAGAACACTATCTTTCTCCAGAAAAAAATCTTCAATTCATAAACATTGCTAAACAAATGAATCAAATATTTGATTTCCTTTGTGTGGTTTCACTTTGTTTACACCAAAAATGACAACATCACAGCTCAGTTTCGTTCAAAAAACATTTAATTCGCTTTACGAAATAGGGATTACACTTACAGTATGCACCGATTCATTCAGGTTAATGTCACCAATTAAGAATAAATAACTGGCCATGTTAACAAACTGAGATCATTGTTTCTGTTTGTGCAGTCAATAAAAATGTGGATCAAGTCACTATTCATAATGTGAGTATTGCTTAAACTAAATCATAATTGTCTTCGTAGATTTTCTATAAAAAAACAAAACTCAGATAAATTATTTTTATTTTAATGAAATTTCTCAAGATTGGTTGTTAGCTAGAGGATACAAAGCAGCTCTTGTGCCGGATCTTGTTCCCTTTTTTACAGGTGGCCCCTGAGACTAAGTCGCCTGTTTCACAAATCCACGATCAGTTTAGTTTACTTCCAGAAGATTCACTCATTTGTAAATGAAACCCCACAGACCAAGGATTTACGCTCCAGGGCAACTCTATAGTCTACCACCAAATGCAGCAACAAGAGAAGGTTTATGATCCAAATCTCAGTGTGCTGTGACAGAAGTCAAGTAATACCATTGTGTAGCTGGTAGTGTGCACTAATAATCATGAGTCCATTGTCCCAAACAATCTTTGGAGCTGGTCCAGCATCCAACTCAATCTGGAAGAACAGCTGACAGCTTCACAGAATACACCTTCTTTTTTTTTTTTATAGGGAAAAATAATAATATTAATAAAATGTATTGTATTAAGGCCGAGTGAGGCAATTTAAAAGAGATTGAGCACAAACAAGGCACCCTGTTCAGTTCCCCAGTTATTGTGTTTGGTTTGCCAATCGTTTCAGTTCTTTTGGCACATGATTGGAGAAAACATAAGGTCACGCTTCACCTTGAGTAGGGTATTTGGACTACACTACCCAAGAATCTTTGCTGTTGCACTAAACCCTGACGCTTCTAGCTATGCCTAGCTATGTAGAAAAAGTTAAATGTAAAATGTGCCCCCTTGTCGTTTAAAAAATAAATGTGTCAATCTATGTACTCTTCTGAAAGTAAATAGTTTTGGTCCTCTAATGTCAAAATGTACAAAACATCACAACTCTGTATTATAGCTTAGGAACAAGACAAAATAAGTGGAGGTTTTTACAATTAGTGTGGAGAACTTAATTAGTGTGGAGAAGTGGGTGGCAAGGTGAGCAGGAGAGGAGTGAAGTTAAGATGTGAGGTGAAGTTGAGCAAAAGTAGGGTCAGAGTTTTGCTCAGGGTGCGTGGCCCTGTCTCTGGCCCTTTTAAGGGTGCCCGGGAGTTTCATGGAGTCAAGAGGCGGAGATGTTCCAAGGCAGGTTCAGTCTTAGAAGTAAGGCACAGCCGTGAGCTTGTACCACTTGACCGTCTCCTTGCTGAGGTCAAAGTCTTTGAGTTTGAGCGTCACACCACCCAGGTAGCAGTTCTCTCGCAGCGACTCGGCACTGAGCACGCTCAGTTGCAGCTCGCGTAGGCCTAGGGTCTCCTTGCTGTAGCCGCTATACACCAACTGAGAAGGGAACGAAGGTTGTAGGCAATAAGGTGGTCTTTGGCACTCAATGACACTCATTCATCTTGGCACTTAGCACTGAGAAAAACATGCCATTTGGAAAGAAGCAGCAATCGCTTCCATTGCCTGGGAAAACAAAGGTGCCAGCAAAAATGCAACAAAAATATTCATCTCGTCGGCCAATTACAAAGCCTACAGCCTACTTCAGCTAACAACAAAGCCTCCTGCCTACATCAGCTAACAACAAAGCCTCCTGCCTACATCAGCTAACAACAAAGCCTCCTGCCTACATCAGCTAACAACAAAGCCTCCTGCCTACGTCAGCTAATGACAATGCCTCCTGCCTCCTGTCTCACCATCTCATTGAACGTTGGATTCCTTGTTTTCCTGGAAATCTTTGTTTTGCGCTTGGAGGTTTTGTGGGGGTCAGGAAGTAGGTAGGTTTTCACATAAGGGTTTGGATCAGTTCCCTCCTCTGATACCTACAGAGAAAGAGACACAGGGGGATTTACCTACTCTGTGGGCCATAGTGAAATGTCTACAGCAGTGCTTTAGTGCATTACTATTAAAACCCTAGATTTGTATGGGAGATATCAAACCATAGGTGGATGTAACATGGAGGGAGTCACATTACTCATTCTCATTGTGGAAGTGGAAAAGGAATGGAAAGATTCTGATGGCATTAGCACTGTAGGTTGGTCACTGATAGAAAACGTGTTCTTAAAGACAGTCCGCTAACCTAAAGGGGGATATTGAGGGACTAAGGGCCTCCAATACGCACCAGGTCTCGGATGTGCATGACCATGATGAAGAGGGTGTTGTTTCTGTAGGAGACCGACAGCTTCACCTCGCCCTCCACCTGGCCTGACGTGGGACTCAATGGAGGTGCCTCTGGAGAAACACACAAACCCCGCCCCCCCCCGGTCATGTCTTACACGTCTGGCACTCTGACGCGACGCTCCAAACGAGACTGGTGGGGGGGGGGTGGGGGGTGTTACCTTGGAGTTTGGACGTCGCCTCCGGTCCTTCCGTCTTGTCATCCCGCACGATCGGATGGAAGAAGGTGTAGATGAGGTCGCACTGAGAAGAGAAAAGAGGACGTTAACAGACATGGAGGAGGAGGACGCTGTGAAGGCTTTGGATGGATGTTGAGGAAGTAAGCCTCAGTGCGTGTGTGTGTGTGTGTGTGTGTGTGTGTGTGTGTGTGTGTGTGTGCTGCCCAGTCACCTGGGTGACTTCTGTGGAGCTCCTCATCAGGTTGTGAACGTAGTTGTTGAGCTCCACCTTCCGCTTGGACGCTACCTCCTTGATGTGTGTGCGCCCCAGCACCATTTTACTGGGGAACCTGGAGGCAGTGGAGGAGAGAGATACAAGGATCAGAATGAGATGACTAGGCCCCTGTAGGCCGGGCTATGGCGTAAGTTGAGAAGGGCAATAAACCATAAACACGGCGGCATCGGACTGAAATCGTTTTTTGGATGCTAAAGCAGTAGTTCAATGTGTGTGTATCATGTAGCATTGCCGTATCATTCCTGTCTGATCACTGGTCCCACAGGCGGGAGAGGGAGAGGGAGCGGGTCATACCCTGGCAGTTTCCAGAGCGGGAACAGGATGCAGAGTTTGTTGTGGAGCTCCTGGAACTCGTCGAAGGTGCGGAAGACAAACTGTGGCTCGCTGTGGCCCTCCCTCTGGAGGCGCAGCACATAGGTCTACAGCAGGAGCAAGGGGGGGGGGGGGGACATGGAGGACAACAGAACCCTTAGCAGAAGGTGAACCATGCACCTGTCCCTACGTCCCCCAACTATTATTTCTTCATATGCTTTATTCTCCCTTTTGGCTTGAATATGTAACCTTGTTCCTTTTAAAACAACCAAAAAATACATGCAGCACTTCCAACTTAATGGCAAATGAATAAAAGCAGGCAAATCATACGTTTCATATATTCCAATATGTTATGACGAAAACATAATACATAAAGAGTATATTTCAAGCAATCTGCAGGGCTGGGACAGGTAAGCCAGTACTGACATAGTGCTTGTCCGGATTGTATCTCTTCTGGAAGGAGAAGATGGACGCCTGGCGAATGCGGCCGTCCTGCTTCAGCGTGTAGGTTTTGGGGGAGAAGGAGAGGATGGGCTCGTCATTGGAGGGCAGGCCAGAGAAGCGCAGCTGGGCCAGGTTGTGGATGAAGAAGTTGAACTTTGTGGCCACGCTACCCAGACTGGACTCTATCAACCTGTCAGAGAGAGAGGGGGATGAAGGGAGGGAGGGACGGCGAGACGTAGAAGGAAAAAGGGAAGAAAAGGACAGTGGCCAAGAGATGGAGAAGGCAAAGGTTTAGGACCAAAGGGAGATGGAAATGTTATTAATAAACAATTCAATAAATTCAACCACCAACAAGGTCATAGCATAGTGACACTAAATGCTAAATGCTGACACTAAATAATGTTTTTGCTTTGTCAGAACTAGTCTGACTGGTCTTAACGAGAAGTACGAGTTTTTGTTATGGTATCGTGATCTCTGTGGTATCCATGGCATCCGCGGCTGCGCTGCCCCCTGGTGGTGAGGAGAGGGAGGTCCTACCGGGTGAAGAAGATGGTGGCCTCGGCGTCTGTGGTCTGGGGCTGCAGGGCGTCGTACACATACTTCAGGTCCTGAGAGCCTGTTAGCTCTGGGAGGCCTGATAGGGTCATCTGGGTCAAGACACACACGCACGCACGCACGCACGCACGCACGCACGCACGCACGCACGCACGCACGCACGCACGCACGCACGCACGCACACACGCACACACGCACACACGCACACACGCACACACGCACACACGCACACACGCACACACTTAATTATGAGCAACTACATAGCAGTATCAGATTACCTGACAGTAGTAAATTAATATGCTGCAACAGGCTACCCGATCCCCCACACAGAAAAGAGGGTATCCAAAGCACACGGCACAGGCAAACTACAGCACTACAGATGACCTGACACTCAGCTATGAAGTATGGCAATACAACAGACATATCTAAGGCAACAGCAAAGTATGCAACCCATCAATAACAACTAGGCTGCAATTGGCTCGTATTTCAATTCAACTGGTTTAGCAGCTGCTACAGAGTACATTGCACCAAATAATGCTGAGGACAATATTTCTACACAGCTAACGAACTAGACTTTCAGTATTGCTAATAATGTGACTTCCGTCTGGTCAGCTTTTAAAAAAGAAAGAGAGAGAAGACAAGTTAAAAGAGAAAAAAAAGACAATCATGACAAGAGATATGAGCAGGGAGAAGGAGAAACCCGGACACTATCGTCTGGAGAGCATAACGTTTACAGCCATCTCTGTTCCCTCCCCCTCACCAGAGAGAGCAGGTTGAGGAAGAGGCCGGAGTGTTTCCTGATCAGGTTGTAGGCCTGGGAGCACAGGTCCACAAACAGCTGGAAGCGACTGGTGGGCCGCTCGCCGCCGTTGATCACGTAAGCCATGTCCGAGGTCAGCACAAAGGGCGCGCGGTCCCTGGGGGCCAGAGGAGCAGAGTGAGCCTGGGGGGAGGGGGTTTGGGCGTGAGATCCCGACAAGGGACCGGGCCCAGAACCTCTGCTGTGGGCCGTACCTTTTGAAGCTGCCGAACATCTGGGCGTGGCCCAGGAACTTGCCGAAGTCGATGTGGAACATGTGGCCCGTGGAGCGCAGCATGATGTTGTCGTTGTGGCGGTCGCAGATCCCCAGCACGTAGGTGGCCACGCAGCAGCCCGCACACGAGTAGATGAAGTTCTCTGACGCCTGGGGAGAGACCAGCGCTGAATCAGTAGACAGTGAAAGCTTGGCTGTAAATATATAAGGGTGAGTTGGACGGTGCTAATGCTAGCCACCCTGAGACTTTCTAATAGGTAATGCTAATGCTAGCCCCCTAAGACTTTCTAATAGCTAATGCTAGCCACCCTGAGACTCTCTAATAGGTAATGCTAATGCTAGCCCCGCTGAGATTTTCTAATATGTAATGCTACCCACCCTGAGACTCTCTAATAGGTAATGCTAATGCTAGCCCCGCTGAGACTCTCTAATAGGTAATGCTAATGCTAGCCCCACTGAGACTTTCTAATATGTAATGCTAGCCACCCTGAGTCTCTCTAATAGGTCTAGTCCAGTAGTAGAACCTACCTTCTCGTACTCATCCTCGGCTGGGTTGTACTTGCGGAGCCATTCGGCCAGAGGTTTGTCTTTGAAGGAGCCGGTGACACCGTACTCCACCTGGATCTTCCTGAGTGTGTCTGACGAGGGCACCAACTCCACCATACCTGGAACGTGCACACACACACACACACACACACACACACACACACACGAGTTCACTGAACTATACCACCAGGTTGAGATAATCCTAAGGTTAAGGACTTTAAATATTGTAATGATGACTCTAATGACTCTATTGAAAGGTGTGTGTGTGTGTGTGTGTGTGTGTGTGTGTGTGTGTGTGTGTGTGTGTGTGTGTGTCTTTACCTTTGTCCTTGCCAGTGGAGATGCATCTGAAGTTGACGATGCGGAGGTCCAGGCCCTCCTGGAGCCAGATGCGGTCCATGATGCGGATCATCTGCAGGGCCAGCATGTCCTGCCTCAGGTCTTCGCCCACCTGACACACACACACACACACAAAGTTATAATATACTGTATTGCAGTGGAGGAGGTGGACGCTTTCCCAAAAAAAACTTTCTCTATGTTTCTATTTATTGTGGTGCTCCCAATTATTATTGTTGCAAAAACAACATCCAATGATGTAAGGTAGCACTCACTAATCTCGGAGAAAAGGACAGGGACAGTGCCTCAATATCACCAGTTTGGTTTTGGCCATCAGCCTATAGTCGGCCTTCAGAGTAAGTACTACCTTACATCCCTGGAAGTGATTGTTTTTTAAATAATCGAGTGTACTTTCTACTCTGACATGCTCCACGTTCACCACCAGGGGGAGCTGTGTTCCATTGTTATCGTGGATGAAGGATTATGTTCAAACGTAAAAAAGACGCTGTAGATACATCTTTAACCAGGGTCAACTATTCGAAAGGCAAACAACTAAAACCCTTACATTTCATTGATAAAAAAGAAAAGCTTTGAGTATACCAACCATTATTATCAGTCTTTTCATGCTTTCCCCCCCCCCCCCAATACATTACATAATGTTTCATTGTTTAATACTTAAGACTTCACTCTTTGGTACACTCAAAGTGAGTGTTTGTTGAGTGTTTGTCCTACCTTAAACATGACGTTGAGCTCCTCTCCCAGGGGGTCAGAGTTCACTAGGGTCAGCTTCAGAGGAACCGCGTTGGAGTTGAAGAACGAGCAGGCCTGTCTCACGCACGCACACACACACACACACACACACACACACACACACAAACACACACACACACACACACACACACACACACACACACACACACACATTAATTACCCTAGTGTGGCCCCTGGGCACCACTGAAAGGCTTTAGGGAGACAAAGAGATTGAACAATGCTCCAGTCTGGATCCTAGACTGCAGAGAGATTGGGGTCAGATATACTTGAAAGTAGAACAGCATTCCACCCACCCACCCACCCACACACCCACACCCACCCACCCACCCACCCACACCCACCCACCCACCCACCCACACACACACACACACACACACCCACATCCACATCCACATCCACATCCACATCCATTACCACATGTGCGCACTCACAAAATGATACACAGCTGGGAGCACCATGTCTGGGCTGAGCTCTGCTGACAGAGCACAACACTCCCAGGGAGACTATGAAAGTGCACCAGACGAGGACAGGGGCTAACATTCCTGCACTGGCCACTGGAACACTGTGCCTGCACTGGCCACTGGAACACTGTGCCTGCACTGGCCACTGGAACACTGTGCCTGCACTGGCCACTGGAACACTGTGCCTGCACTGGCCACTGGAACACTGTGCCTGCACTGGCCACTGGAACACTGTGCCTGCACTGGCCACTGGAACACTGTGCCTGCACTGGCCACTGGAACACTGTGCCTGCACTGGCCACTGGAACACTGTGCCTGCACTGGCCACTGGAACGATGTGCCTGCACTGGCCACTGGAACGATGTGCCTGCACTGGAACGCTGTGCCCGCGGCCTGTGTTCACTCACTAATGCCGTTTAGGAAGATGATATTGACCACAAGCTTCCATGTTGAAGTCGGATGACTTTGGGGGATGACATTAAGTCATGCCAGTGGAGGAAAGGTGTTACGGCAAAGGTTGTTGAGGAAATTATGTTGATGTGTGTGTGTGTGTGTGTGTTACCTTGATGTTGAGCTCCTTAGCCACCAGGCTGGGGCTGAGTGGCAGTCGACAGCTGTTCCTGTGGAAGAAGGACTGAACTCCCTCTAGACCCTCCTGGAGCACCGCCTGAACACACACACACACACACACACACACACACACACACACACACGTTAAAACCTACAAAGGAACATGACCATGTGATAAAGTGTACACACACACACACACACACAGACTCTCACACCCCCAGAACCCACCACGCCACATTTACCCAAACCCAAACCCTGTGTCCTCCCCAGACCTCTGCGTAGCCCAAGCCCCCTCACCTGGCGCGTGGAGCCCCCGGCCTGCCGCACTCTCTCGGCCAGCGTACCCAGCAGGGTGACCAGCCGCGTCTGCTTCTCCAGCTCGGCCCTCAGGCCCGCCCCGCACAGACACAGCAGGGCCCCCAGCACCTGCTCGTAGCGCCGGCCCCACACCGGGTCCTGCACCGCGTCCCTCAGGAGCCTGCACCACAGGGAGGGAAAGAACACAGCCAGGGGGAGTCAGGCGGACGCACCAGGGCTGACTCGTAAGAGCACGTTGGCCGCTTGTTCGATTTCATACGAGGGTAGGAGGACAGCTAGGCTGAACGCTGCATTCCTAGGAGGGACCTCTGAGCACATGGGTGGAGCAGGACACACTAGGGATTGGGAAGAGCTGGGACTAAACACTCGCTTTATGTCCAACAAATCAAAGTCCACAGCGATGTGTTCGTCTGTTGTTTTAGTTTCACACACTTACATTTTTTATAGCAAAATACACTGGCAGTAATTAACTCACTCATTTATCATTCTGCTGTGAAACTATGTTAATGAAACTGAACCAAACAGCCCTGGGAGCATGCTGATTGGCTTAGGCATTTCCCCAGTCAGCCAATGGGCTACGGCGGCTGCAGACTCACCAGTAAAGGTAGTGCGCTATGTTGATGTTGCCTTGTGCCCGGGACAATAAGAACATTACCAGGGCATTCTTCAGGTGGCATTCAAACTTTAATGCCTGCAAGGGTTACAACAGTAACATTTAGGCATTTCAGACAGATTGAGGCACTGTTGGTTCAGGACAACGTGGGAATCTGGAAGAGCAACAATGTTTATGATGATATGTGTGCACGTGGTCTTTTCAGAAACACTGTGTGTGTGTGTGTGCATTTGAGTATTTACAATGTTTATGATCATTTGTCTGTGTGTGTGTGCGTGGCCTTTCCAGAAGCACTGTGTGTGTGTGTGTGTGTGTGTGTATGTTTGAGTTTTTGCAATGTTTACCTGGACTAGTTGAGGCAGATAATCTGTCAGCTCATCGTCACTGCTGGTCTTAATCCAGCTAACAGCCACACTCCTAACCTCTGTGTCTGCAAACCTACAGGACACACACACACACACACACACACACACACACACACACACACACACACACACACACACACACACAGTCAGCAGACATGTCATGCAGCACCACTTAACCCTGCGATAAGACCAGATTTTAAACAGAGGTGTTCTTTTTCTACAGACACTTCCCATCTTCAGTAGGTGTATTTCTATTGGCCTAGGGCAGCACCCTGTCCCTGACCTTAGTCACACTTCCCAGAGCCTTATTATATTCTATAAAGTTATGTTCTGCACGTGAGGCTGGTTGTTTGTTTTCCCTCCGTGTGTGAACCACACGCTAGGTCCAGACACCACCCAGGTGGCTGTTGCCGTGCCTTACTTGGAGTCGAGCAGCTCCAGGGCGGCGACGGGCTCCAGGGGGGGCCAGTGGTGCAGGAGGGCGTGGGTGTGGGCCAGGCTGGGCCGCTCCCAGCTGGGGGCGCTGGCCAGCACCTTGGCCAGGCTGGAGGGCAGCCCCCTGCAGTGCTGCCGCTGGTCCCAGAGCAGCTGGCGGTCCCCGCGTGTCAACCTGGGGGGGGGGGGGTGGGTGGGAGGTCAACATAGTGTGGGAGCCTAGGAAATGCAACGCCTCACGTTCTCTACAGGGACTAGGGTAGCCAATGAGATCACATGCATTTTTGAGACGGCTGTCAGCGTCCTGCTAACCAATCACCACTGATCCCTGCTTTGCATGCGTGTTGGCTTGGCCCCTGATTGGCTAGCCTGGCCGTTCTAGGAGTGATAGTTCAACATTTTGAGAATTAAAACGTACCCCTAGTGAGACGAGATGATTGATGTCAATTTTATGTCCGTCCATCCAGTATTGAGTTAGTTGCGTGGTCGTAGTGAAAGTAGCCTAGCGAGAGAGTAAGCTCGTGGTAACCACTAGCATGGCTCCCAAAAGTGACCAAATACCCTTAAATAACTGTGTTATTTACATGGTATAACTGTGTTATTTACATGGTATATTTTCTGTATTTCACACATGTCAAAATGAAAATGTAAAAGCAATACGTTGTTGTTATCGAAACAGACGGTTGGAGCTTTTACATTGTCATTTTGACAAGTGCAAAATACAGAAGGTATAACATGTAAATAACAGCTTTGGAATTTTTTTAAAGAAGTGTTTAGTCACTTTTGGGAGCCATGCTAACGGCTACCTTGAGCTTAATAAAACTGATATCAATCATCTCGTCTGACTAGGGAGTAAGTTGGGGCATATCTTGTTTCCCAAAATGTTGAACTATCGCTTTAATGTAGAAACTAAGCCAATGAGATCAGTGGGACGATGCTGCGATTGGAGAATCTACGAAAGGATCTTAAAACAACAAAGTGATTGTTTCGCCACTGCATTTATGTACTATGACAAATTAGATCAATTTACGGCGGCACATATTCAAGTGCGTGAGCAAATTAGGCCCGGAGTCTAATCTAGAAATTAGATCATTTACAGCGGCCCATATTACGTCCAGAGCTACGAACGGAGAAACGAATAAGACCCCCTAATGCCTTTAAGCAATCCAGAGGCCCAGAGCCAGAGCAGAGACAGTGAGGGGACTCAGGGCCAGCATCTGTCCTCCACCCATCAGCTGCTCCCCATGGCTCCTAACATGGACCCGACGTCTGTGAAAGTGCTCTCTGTGGAGGCCAGTTGGGGCTAATGGCTTCTGGCAGCCTGGCAGAGGCTGGCAGCCGCCGGCTGGCACTGGGTATTTGATTAGGGCAGCTGGGGCACACAGATGGAGAGCAAACACGCGTGGCTGGCCGGGATCCGCTACGGAAACAGCCGGAGATCGCCGCTCGCGCACGGCAAAAAGGCTGGCCAACGGGAACATGGCAGCCATGGGGTTTATGGGAGATGATATGATCAGGTTAACTAGCTCTGGGGTCAAACGTCTCACTTTGTATTTGAGTCATGGAGTCATGAAAGTTGCAGCCCTCTGCTTCACAGACATATTGAGAGAAGGGTTTTACAGAGACATGTTTCACAAACCCTTGTGGAGCATTATTGTTTTATTTTAAACTAATTTGTAAAGAATCCTACATTTCAAATGCATATACAGTTAATATAATATTCTCTCATTCTTCTCCTCTTATTTGCCATTAAGGAAACCAATGGATGAGAGTGACTCTCTAGCTCCTCCAGCCTGTGGGTGTATGAGAGTGACTCTCCTCCAGCCTGTGGGTGTATGAGAGTGACTCTCCTCCAGCCTGTGGGTGTACCTACCCAAAGGTCGACGGCCGGCTGCAGAGCTTTGTGATCCTGCGGCGGAGGTCGGGGTCTAGCTCCTCCAGGGCGTGAGGCTCCGGGCCGGGGGCCTCCGGGGGCCCGACATACAGCACGTCAACCGCGGGGTGGGGGAAGTCCACCTGGGGGGGCCACACACACACACACACACACATACATACACACACACACACACACACACACACACACACACACACATACATACACACACATACACACATACACACATACACACATACACACATACACACATACTCTGAGGTCTCATTCTAAGGCATGGGCATATGGTGGCATAGGGCATGTTCATGTCATACCTGTAGAATGATTCTCTCCACCGGGTTCCGCTTGCGGCCGCTGGCAGCGGCGCCCTCTGGAGGCGTCCACAGACACAGCAGGCGGCTGCCCCTGGCCAGCACCCTGAAAAACACACACACACGCATCCGTAAACGCACACACAAAGAAAAACAGAAGTGCAGTTACTTGGCAGTAGAACACCCCACCCCCCCACCCCCCACACCAGTACAGGGTCTCACCGTTGGTAGTCAAAGAGGGCCATGGACACTTTGCCCAGCAGCTCAGGGCCCTTCCGTTGTTTGTTGGGGTCGGGGGAGCCACTCTGGTTCAAGTTGGGCAGCCCGAACAGAGACAGACTCAGCATGGACTCCAGAGGCAGGAGAGACACGGCGATGGGGAAGTTGATCCTGGTGATGGAGGAGACATGGAACACACGGCCCAGTTAGAAAGTGCTGGGGGTTTGGGTGGGAGTGAAAAACGTACAAGGAGTCTCAGACTGCTTAGTCAGTCTCAGGCAAAGTGAGTAGAGTACAGGTGAAGGAGGTAGAGGTAACGGAAGAGTGGAAGAGGAGAGGAGAGGAGTCTCACAGTTCGTCCCACTTGATGTGGTAGAAGAAGCTCTTGTAGGCGCCCACTTTCTTGGACTGGACCGGTTTGAACAGGTTCCTGCCGTTGTGTGTCAAGGCACACATCAGGTAGTACTTCTCATAACTGGTAGAGACAGGCAGGACACCAAAACGTCAGTGAAGAAAAAGCAAGATGGCTGCTTAGCGTGAAACAAAGTTATCCATTCTCCAAACGTATTTTTACCTTTCATTCATTTGAACACCCCGACCAGATTACATGATTCATTCAAATTCAAATCAGATCTTAGCTGCATCAGTTTTTCGAACTAAAAGTTTGATGAGTTTGGTCGATGGGAGACTGAAACACTACGAGCATTGCAGTGAAACATATTTTCTCTCTGCATGGCTGGCTCTGTAGACGCTGACGCTGCAGGCATACTGACCCAATTGGCTGTGATGACAGTATAAAGCCACCCTCAGGGACTTGGGCTGGCGTGCTAACATGCTAGCCACAGCAAAGCCTGCCACTGAAAACTCTCCATTAGGGCCCTGCTATGTGGGTCAGACTTCTGCAACCCGTTCACCATTCAGGACTGGGAAATATTTGGCTTGTCCCTATGGCCTGAGTTCAATGTTTTTTGGAAGCGTCTTCACGATGGCTTGCTACCAATCTTTCCAAAGGAGGCTAAATATAACTCTCGGAAAAAGGCCCTTGGGATAATGGTGAAAAGGAAATAGCCGGTCATTAACCAGTTCCTCTCTTTTTAAAGGCCTCGACATAAAAGCAGCATAGGGTCTGGGAGCAGGCGTTGGATTGGCACTTTCAACCTGCGACCCCTGGAGCGGACAGACAGCCAGGTGTCCCCTCTCCCGGTTGGGCGGTACAGTCAGAATACAAATGGCGGCTCAGGTCTGGCTCTAAGCACGGCCCGGAGAGAGCCGCGACGGAACCGGAGGCTAGGACGGAAAACACGACGCGGGCGATCCGACACCGGAGCGGCTCTGAAGCTGACGGACAGCAGGGGCCAACGGGAGTCTGGCGTTACCGTTGGAGACTGAACGCCGCTGGGATGCGGACGGCGGAGCTGATTGCACTCTTTGGGGCAGGGGTTGTGGCCGCCCATCTCTAGAGTCCAGGCGTAGGCGTAGAGAAGTATCACTTCCGCATCTGGCGCAACCAGTTCCCGTTTTATTCATGGAAAGCACAGCTTTTGACCTTTGACCCTTTGCGTCACAGGCACATACGACCAGGTTTGAGCACCAGAGGGTCTCTGAGGGTTTACCTGCTGACCCAGCTGGCGGGGATGCCGTGCATGGCAAAGAGGGTGTACTGCAGGTGGTCCGCGGAGCCCGAGGCCTCCTTGCTGGGCCGGCCCTCCACAGCCTCCCCGTCGGACGGCCGCGGGGCGGGGGAGGAGGCGGGACAGAAGGCGCTCAGGTAGAGCTTGACCAGGCTGTAGACGGCCTGGGTCAGCAGGGCCATGCTGTCCTCCACAGGGCTGCCGTCACCTGGAGGACCGCAGAGGGGTCAGGGTAGAGGTGGAATGGAAGGGGGGCTGAATGGAGAGAGTGTGTGTGTGTGTGTGTGTGTGTGTGTGTGTGGGGGGGGGTGTAGTGGTACTCACCATTTGCTAATCTTCCAGAAGATTTCGACCCAATCTGAGAAAGAAATACAAAAGATTTGCAAGACAAGAACCGATCCTAAAAGGCAACTCTCTGTGTGTGTGTGTGAGGGGGTTAAGGGTCCTGCAGAGCGCCGTGCCCTGACCTCCGGGGAGCGTGTCCGTGGCAGCTTGGCCGAGTGTTTGAGCCTCCTGACGGCCTCGCTGACGGCCTGCGTCTCCACCTCGTCCAGGGCGCAGCACAGGTTCTTCACCGTCTGCACCACCCGCTCCACCGTCTTATACTGGGTGCTCTGGAGCAGAGGGAGCACGCGCTTAGGGGGGGCCATTCAGAGGGCACTGACAGGCTGTGCACGCATGGGAGTGCCCTAGTGTGTGTGTGTGTGTGTGTGTGTGTGTGTGTAAAGATCACAATGTTTGTGTACGTCTTATGGTACTTGAGTACCATCACATTAACTAAAAGGGTAAAATATGTGTTGTTGTTTTTTTTTTGGTTTGTTTTTTTTAAGTGTGTGTTTTCAACAGCATATTCATCCCCACGCTACAACTCAGTGCGTAGGGCCTTGCGATCATCTCTGCCGAGTTCCGGCAGGAGGGTGATTTTCTGCGGGGGAGGTGAAAGCCTCTCCTTCAGAGTGGAGCAGTGGCGCGGTCTGTGTTCAATTACTCGACCCAACTGCAGAGCCAACTCAAAACACATGTGCCAATACTAGAAAGCCCTCCCTCCAGGAATCCTTTTGCCCCGGTATGCAAAGAATTCCACTAACAGCCCGCTGCGCCTCGGAGAGACATTTGGCGGGCCCTTGCCACCCGACAGACACGGGCGACGTCAGAGGGCATGGTGGTTGATTCACAGACCCGGCCCTGGTACCTCGTTCTGTAGGCAGATGTTGACCTGGTTGTGATAGCCCTCTAAGTAATCCGCCAGGCCTTGTCTGAAAGAACAGAGAAAGGCGAGTTAAGCGACTGCGTAGACGCGAACCAGAGGGGGGTAAGGAAAGAAGATAACAGGGGGCCAAGTGAACGCCGGAGGAAGAGAGAGCCGTTAAGAGGTCTCTCTCTCTCTCTCTCTCTCTCTCTCTGCTCCGTGGCTCCAGAGAGGCAGGCCTAGGTGCGTGTGTCTACCTGGTGACGTTCTCCTTGAAGGGCCTCTCCACCTGGCCCAGGTGCCTCCCCAAGTCCACCAGGGCCTCGTCGTCCTCCGCCTGGACAAAACACACGGGCACCACGCTTCTTTTCAAATCGCAATGCTATGACAAATACAGACCGTGGCTAACCTGCGAAGCGCCACAAGCTGCACGACTGGGGGGTTTCGTATTTGGGCGGCGGGCTTGGCGGGGGGGGGCATGTCAAACCAGCAGCGATAGGAACACACCATTGTCGGTTCGCCTCCTTCTTTAGTTTTTTGGTACTTGTACTTTGCCTTTGTTATCTTGCCCATGTATCTTAGTGTCTTTATGTTTTCCCTTAAGTCCAGATTACGAAGCCTTGAGCACTTCCATGGTGTTTGTCTTTGTCTGTGCTGTCTGCAAAGCATGTGTTTTAAAAAGGGATGTCTTACATTTTTTCGCTTATTTGCAAAACAAATCTATGGGTGGAAATAAAGTAAACCTGAACCCTGAACCGTTGGGAAGCTGTGGAGGAAGGCTGTGTGCTCTTACAGTGCGTGCCAGGTCCCTTTGCATGGAGGTGTGCAGGAGCAGCTGGAGCTTGATGTCCGTCTCCCACTTGCGACAGTTCTGGACGTACTCGTGGCTGCCCAGGCTGTGTTTACTGTCGAAGGAAGGAGGGTGTGACACGACATCGGTTAGGGGTGTGACATGGTCAACATTGTCAGCAAGACCACTCGGTCCAGGTTCTGGATTGCCCTAAAGACGTTCGAAGATTTGTCATGTTTTTTTTTTATTCATTATATAAAATTGTGAAATAGGAAATATAGAATGCTGTACAGGGGACCAGGTAGTCAGGTCAAGCCAGGTGGCAACTGCACCAGACAACTGCCTTTTCTTTACTGTAACACAACACCCAATGCACATTACAAACACCAGTGGAATGTCTCTATGAAGTCAATTCAAGTAAGACTGTTTCCCATGACTCCTAAGTAGGAGAAGCCAGCGCCAGATATTCCATGTCCATCCCAAAGAGGGGAACGGAAGCCATTCTAATCCCAGCACCTTCTGGGGGTCGACCGAGATCAGACAGACAGAGACCAGACCAACCCAGAGACACGCCAGGGGAATGGGGGCACTACTGACCAAATGATCAAAGACTGCAACACACACACACACACACACACACACACACACAGTTATTCCATCAGGATTTCTGCCTCTGAAGACTCTTTGCAGACCTGCCTCCTCCCTTTCACTCTGTTCCCGTACTCCTTATTAATAAACTGTTTCCTGACACCATTACATAGAAATCGCTTCCTTCTCCAGTGGAATGTTGACCGATACTATTCTTTTTTTTCTTCCAGATTAAGAGCGCCCCTTTGGGGAGGGTTATGGGAAACGTCCAGGCGTGCACACTGTGACCACATGCAGGCCACCGTGTGTGTGTGTGTGTGTGTGTGTGTGTGTGTGTGTGTGTGTGTGTGTATGTGCTTACTTCTGCAGCACCTCCTCCTGGCCGCAGACTTTGAGCACGTAGCTGTCTGTGTCCACCTGGTTGAGGTCGTCGTGGACCCAGCACAGAGCCTGCATGATCAGCAGCTCCACTGGAGAACTCACTGGGGCAGGCAGAGAAACACACACAGAGAGAGAGATGAATACACACGCAATGCATGCATATAGTGGACACACACACACACACACACACACACACACACACACACACACACACACACACACAGTCAGTGTTTATAAGCCTATGGAGCATCTGGCTCAATTGAAGCACGGTGTACTGCATTGTTTAATATAATGATATCCAACTGGCGCACAATACCAACATCCACAGAGGAGCACACAAAGTGACTCCAAGCAGACCGACTCCTGCTGAAATCCAGCTACAGACTGCTAGAAAGCAAGCTCATGACCATCTTAGGGGGAAACCACATGAGACTAGACATCCAGGAATTCAAGACGACGAAGATCAGAGAAGCATGACAAAAATGAAATATGTCAAAACATAAATGTCTAATAACAAGCGTTTGTCAAAGACTGAGTTTGCTTTTTAAAGCTAGAATTGGGAATGGTTTTAACCATGCTATCCCACAGCACGCTGCCCTGACACACTGAGGCTCTCCAGATCACATACGCCGTATTTACCTGATCATGTTGATCCTTTTCCAGCAATCATGGTGATTCTAGTGATCATACCGTTGTGTTGTGGGGGGTTGGGCCTGCATTCAGGTCATGTTAGCATAGCATGTGGAACGGCTCCTCCAAATGCATTGGAGAGCACATGAGAGAACTGGCATATTTGGAGCAATGCTTTACCCGTGCCAACCCACACCCACCCACACCCACCCATCCCCCCCCCCCCCCCACACACACACACACACACACACACACACAGACCACCCCAGGCTGCAGCAATAACAGCCCTACACCCTTGAAAAGAATGGACCTTTACTTTGGTTTCAACCATGGGTCTAAGGCCAGCGGTACAAAAGAGAGGCTCCATGCTTGCGGCTGTGTGTGTTTTAACAAAGCAGCCCGATTGGTCACAGCTAGTTAGTGGGTGCTGTGAAGTGGCTCAGAGGAGTAGTTGTGGTGGGGGGGGGGGGCTTTCTTCAGGGCAGAACTAAAATGGGCAAATTCACACACGGTGCTGGAATGTTCGGGGGGGGGGGGGGGGGGGGGGGGGAGGGGGGATCACACAAAACTGTCACACACACACACACAGAGAAACAGACTTATTTTAAAGGGCTGGCTGGAAAGCTATCATCTGGTAGGGGCATGGTACTAATTAAGCAGTTTAGCCAAGCAGATGTCAGCAACCTAGCTACAACTGGACTACTGAGTGACTGACACGGCCTTAGACCCAACCCAGAGGCCCCCAGGGTGACCCTGCCCGGGTAGAGCAACACCCACAGGAATGAGGAACAGCTCAACAGGTGGGACGGGGACAACGGCAAGACATTGATTTCCATTTCCAAACTGTCCGCTACTGGGTCCAAGAATACTAAGCCAAAGACATTGAATAGAAAAAAGAGAACAAGCTGAGAGGAACGAAATCAAAATCGACGAGGGAAACCATGAACAGAAAGAGTAAAAAAAATATAAGTATATATATTAAAATTGGTAGAATAAAACCTACATCAAAAGCAACCCAACAAGATGATGCCAGTGCAGAAACCCTATATTTGTAATCAGAGTAGAGGAGAGAGTTAGAGACTACACCAAGTCCTCCTTTTCCATAACTCCTCATGCGGTTTGACAGCGGCCTTCCCAGGATGTCCTTTCTCCTTTTCCCGCCCTTTGTCTCTCCCGCTTTCTTTCCCTCGCCATGCAGGGAATGGCAAACCCAACACGTTTCAAGCCTGAAAGAATCCATCCCATTCTCTCCGCTGGTCTCCTAAAATAAAGAGGGGGGCGAGAATGAGGGGGGTGCAAGGCTCGGGCTCTGGGTGGACTGTTAAATAAGTCAGGGGTTTGGGAACGGCACCATGGGAAAGTGCCAGGCGTCTGGGAGTGCATTCCCCTGTCGGTTTTCCACATGTCACGTTGGGAAGGGGGACGTCGGCGAATGTGGGACAGAGTGGAAAGAGAAGGAGAGGGAATGGGAAACAGACAAAGAAAAAGAAAAAAAATTGCAAGTAATGCCCACACATAGGAGAGAGAGAATGACAGAGAGAGAGAGCAAACATAAGTCGCCCTCTCCTGCTTTTTTCTCGCGGCCTCCCTCACTCCTTTGAGGAGAACTGAAGGCCTTTGTTCCTGGACTGCCTAAGACATGATGACCTTGGCCATGGCGTTCAATTAGAGGGACGGAAACACAAGAGTCTGGTCCGCAACAGCAGCACGAACCGCCGTGTGAGGCAGGAAACAGAGCGTCCGTTTTAGACTGACACAGGCTGACTGACTGGGCAGGCCTGATGGGAGAGAGACAGAGTGACACCGCTCAGTGTGGACGGGGATAGACTCAGACAGTGTACCACTGCACCATGATCTCTGTTCTCTAGTCCACACACACACACACACACACACACACACACACACACACACACACACACACACACACACACACACACACACACACACAAACACAAACACAAACACAAACACAAACACACCCTCTGTAGTTTGTCCAGGGCCCATACGGACCGACAGACAGAGCTGAACTGGTGCTTAGTGGCCACACACAAAAGGCCTGCTCTTGATTTGTTGCCAAGGCCACATTGGAAGCAAAGGCCCACTCCAATAGAAATGTTAGTCACAGCCTGACGGCAATAATTGGAGGGGCAGCCAGTGGGGGGGGGGGGGTTATGGAAGAAGACCACAGAACCCGTGGAAACATTAAAAAAAGAGAATCTCTTTTGGTCCGAACTTAAGGGTGGGGGCTCAACCTTTATTTGGGAAGCAAAGTAATCTGGTGTGTTTGGCATAAATAAACAGGAGAGGGGGAGTGAAAAGGGAGTTCAGAAGGCAGCTTCCTGGTGCAGACTGCTGGCCAAGAGTCCTGATCTATAGTCAGAACCGTGCCCCCTTAAAGAGGAAACGCCAGGGACATTCAGGCTCCGCGCCAAGTCCATCCTTTCCAACGCATCCGAGCCATTTGGCACCGGCAGCAAAAAAGTCACAGCTGTACGCAGAAAACGTTTAAATCATGAATAGGAATCCGCTAAATATCGAGGCTTGCTTTTCCAAGACAGTAACATCTCACAGGAGACATTTAAATGCATTGTCAAAGCGTGGTCATGTCCTCAAATGCTGGCATAGGTGGCATGCAGTACAATCTCAGGGTATCCCTCACACTCAAACCCAACCCACTCCTAGCCTTAACCCAACCCACCCCTACCCTTAACCCAACCCACCACTAGCCTTAACCCAACCCACCCCTAGCCTTAACCCAACCCACCTCTACCCTGAATCCAACCCACCACTAGCCTTAACCCAACCCACCACTAGCCTTAACCCAACCCACCCCTACCCTTAACCCAACCCACCACTAGCCTTAACCCAACCCACCCCTACCCTTAACCCAACCCACCCCTACCCTTAACCCAACCCACCCCTAGCCTTAACCCAACCCACCCCTAGCCTTAACCCAACCCACCACTAGCCTTAACCCAACCCACCCCCTAGCCTTAACCCAACCTACCACTAGCCTTAACCCAACCCACCCCCTAGCCTTAACCCAACCCACCCCTAGCCTTAACCCAACCCACCCCTAGCCTTAACCCAACCCACCACTAGCCTTAACCCAACCCACCCCTAGCCTTAACCCAACCCACCTCTACCCTGAATCCAACCCACCACTAGCCTTAACCCAACCCACCACTAGCCTTAACCCAACCCACCTCTACCCTGAATCCAACCCACCACTAGCCTTAAACCAACCCACCACTAGCCTTAACCCAACCCACCCCTACCCTTAACCCAACCCACCACTAGCCTTAACCCAACCCACCCCTACCCTTAACCCAACCCACCCCTACCCTTAACCCAACCCACCCCTAGCCTTAACCCAACCCACCCCTAGCCTTAACCCAACCCACCACTAGCCTTAACCCAACCCACCCCCTAGCCTTAACCCAACCCACCCCCTAGCCTTAACCCAACCCACCCCTAGCCTCAACCCAACCCACCCCTAGCCTTAACCCAACCCACCCCTAGCCTTAACCCAACCCACCACTAGCCTTAACCCAACCCACCACTAGCCTTAACCCAACCCACCACTAGCCTTAACCCAACCCACCCCTACCCTTAACCCAACCCACCACTAGCCTTAACCCAACCCACCACTAGCCTTAACCCAACCCACCACTAGCCTTAACCCAACCCACCCCTAGCCTTAACCCAACCCACCCCTAGCCTTAACCCAACCCACCACTAGCCTTAACCCAACCCACCCCCTAGCCTTAACCCAACCCACCACTAGCCTTAACCCAACCCACCCCCTAGCCTTAACCCAACCCACCCCTAGCCTTAACCCAACCCACCCCTAGCCTTAACCCAACCCACCCCTAGCCCTAGCCTTAACCCAACCCACCCCTAGCCTTAACCCAACCCACCCCTAGCCTTAACCAAACGGTGCCTACCGTCGCAGGTGAAGGTGACGGGCTCCTGGGCGTCGGAGATCTCGATGGACACCTTGACCCCCCGGCCGCTGTCCCCGCCGGCGTCCCTCTGGGCGATGACGGGGCTGAGCACGTAGCCCCGATTGGTGGCCGCCTGGTGGTGAGGGAACTCGGAGCGCAGGCTGCACAGGTGGGGCACAGCAATGATGGCGACATCCATCAGAGGGCCTCTCTCTCTCTCTCTCTCTCTCTCTCTCTCTCTCTCTCTCTCTCTCTCTCTCTCTCTCTCTCTCTCTCTCTCTCTCTCTCTCTCTCTCTCTCTCTCTCTCTCTCTCTCTCTCTCTCTCTCTCTCTCTCTCTCTCTCTCTCTCTCTCTCTCTCTCTCTCTCTCTCTCTCTCTCTCTCTCTCTCTCTCTCTCTCTCTCTCTCTCTCTCTCTCTCTCTCTCTCTCTCTCTCTCTCTCTCAAACATTTCCCTATGTATCTCCCCATGACCACATCGATCAGTTCTCCCTCAAACACTTCCCCTGTATCTCACCATGACCACATCGATCAGTTCTCCCTCAAACACTTCCCCTGTATCTCACCATGACCACATCGATCAGTTCTCCCTCAAACACTTCCCCTGTATCTCATCATGGCCTCCTGCAAACGTACTATAGGCTGGAAAATAATACTTCCATCGACACCAGCACCCTTTTGATGCTGCGATGGAAGCAGCCTGAGTGTTTGGTTCATGTGAGAAGTAGATGTGTTTATTTCGAATGTGATTTTGTCTTATCTCGACACACTTCATGCGCAGGTTGCTGTTTCAGAGAGCAGGAAGGGATGCACACACAAAAACATAACTCTCCGTCATCAATTCTTCCATGCACGATTTCCTTATGGGCTCCAAAGTTTATGTTGCTAGCTGCTAGCGTTCTGTGGCTACACAAAGTGGGTGAGAACAGGCTAAGGGTGGTGGTACTGTATCATAGGATTATACAGACGACAGACTCCCAGGACAGCACTACATCAGCACTCCACCCAAACAACTCTTAACCGTGGAGGAACATACCATTTGGTGTGCATGTGCACACAAGCAACACACACACACACACACACACACACACACACACACACACACACACTTACTTTGCAACGTCTTCACAGAAGGCTACAACCTCCAGGTTCTGGGCCTCTTTGTCCTGCAGGGCAGCGTACTTGGCTAGTCCTTTGCCCCTTCCCTCATCCTGCCCCAACACAAGGAAACAAGCTGTCAGAGATATTTGGAACCAGTTGCTTTTGTTCATTTCCTCATATTTGTCTGAGATTGACCAATTCCATGTAGTGCTATAAAAACTAGATTACGTAGCATGAACATGATTTAAAAAGGGTGATGTAACCCTAACCCGCAAGTGTTTTGACTGGTCTCACTGGTAATTCATACATAGGAATGAAATGGCTATTCTAAAACAGCGTTTCGCTTCGAAGTCTTCCAGATCATGAATGAAGGTAGTGAAAACACGGAAACTCTAGGAACTAAGTAGAGGTTTGGTGTGGAAGCGCAGACGCACGCAGACGCACGCAGACGCACGCAGACGCACGCAGACGCACGCACGCACGCACGCACGCACGCACACAGGCCCCCAGGAATTGAAGAGAGAGATTCCTGGAGGAGGCAGGATAAGTCCTGCCGGGGAAAGGCCAGGACCGCCTCACATTTCCACGGCTCTCTGACTGCCCCCAGAAGGAATGGACTTCCTGTGCCAGGGGAGAGGACCAGCCAAAGGGCCGTCCACTTCCTGCCTGCTTCCGACTGGGGCTGCAGCGCAGTCAGGGAATGGAATGTGTCTCTGTGCGACGTCACTCCCAAAGTGAACTAAACGTCATCTGGGCATGTCAGGGGGAAATAAAGAAGTGTAAAATAACTGATATGGAATGCTGTTCAAGCTGGCAAAACTCACTTCCCCCCCAAAACTTGCTTTCGACCTGAAGTAAAGACTCTTTTTCAGGCTCAGAGTCTGGAACTTCTAGTATCGCCTTGTTAAAGTTGTTTCACCTTGAAGTTAGCCTTGAGACTTCTTCCCAGCATGGTTTATGGATACAATCACGGGACAAACAAAACACGTTTTATCAAAGAGCGCACGCGTGCTTTTATAATGTGAAGAGCTGTGTAGTTCCCATGAGCTGCTTTGCTTTACCGAGTTCCACTGTCTGGTTTGAATTTGATTCTTCCTGAAAACATTAGAGAGCCAATCAGGGACTGGATGTGGGACTGGTGTCGGGCAGCGTTCCAGTGAGCTCCTGGCGGAGAGGTCTGCCCCAGCAGGACACCTGTATCTCACAGCCAGGTCTCCAAGACGCAGCAGAGGGAAGGTTTGGTTTTTAGAGAGAGAGATAGAAGTAGAGTGAAGGAATTAGTCATGTTTGTGTTGTGAGTTCTGACTGTTTTAAACAAACAGAGGGAGGTCATCCAATGAGGTTGAGCTAGACACACACACACACACTCTCTCTCTCTCACACACACACACACACACACACACACACACACACACACACACACACACACGGCTGGTACAGTGAGACAGGCCGGCCTTTGTCCCTGTTGCCCCCTGGTGCAGAGCCCGTCCTCTTTTGGCCAGAGAGCTCCTGGTGCCTCGAGGGGTGGGGATGGCCCATGTGACCCCCCCCCCCCACACATGGACTCTCTCTCCATCCGTCTGTCGTTCCATGCCCTGCCGGCTGGCTCCCACTCAGGCCCACTCCCGTGTCAAAGCCCCACTGTTCATGGTCGCCCGTGGCGACGGCCGCCTTCAGCCGGAGGGCCCTCCTGGGGGATGGGGGGGGGGCTCTGGGTTAGTCCCCTACTACCTGGGTTTCTACCCTGGCCACCTCACCTGGTCACACCACCACCTGCCATCTCTCTCATGAAGCAGGGATTAAACCTCCTTCAACCAAAACCGCCACTGTTAGGTCAGGAAACACACCGTCTTTTGTACTGAGGTTCAAATTCAACATGAAAATGGGGTTCACGTGACCAAGTCATTTGCAGTTGTTGGAAATCCATCAACTTCCTCTTTCGACTAGGAAGTCACACATGTTCTGTCAGCCTCAAATGCAGGGCATTGGCTTGTTTGTGGGCCCAGTCTCCTGCCATACTCAAATTCCCACAATGCACCGCGTGTTGTTATGAGTGCCGTAGAGCAGGGAAACGGTGAGGTGACATGGAGCTACAGACCCAGTCATTGAGTTCGCTGGATTCTCCACATCATCGGCACGTTGCCCACACCGCGTCAAACTCTAAATTCACAGTAACTCTGCCTTGAAGACACGTGGTCATAGAGTGAGGTTTTAATGGAGGATAATTACAGGTAATGGGGTAAAGTCAGGAGGGTGCAGGGGTGTGAAAGGTTGTAGGGGATGGAGGAAAGAGTGGGCTGAACCTATCTGCAGTCTAGCTCTGTAACATTGTTCAACCAGGCCCCATATACCTCTGGTTCAAACAAAGCCCAGCGAGTGTACACATGGACACTTTCACAGTAGCAGGAAGACATACAGTACTGTGCAAAAGTTTTAAAGTGTTAACAGTTTGTTTTTATCAATGAACGAAATGCAAAGTGAATGAACAAATGACCAATCTAAATCAAATCAATATTTGCTGTGGCCACTCTTTGCTTTCAAATTGTTGCCAGCAGTTTTTTCCACATCTGCCTAAAACCTTTGCACAGTACTGTACATCTACACAAATGGTGCTCAATGGGCTGGAGGAGGCACTGCACCGTCAAACGCCTCCTGGTGTTGCACACTGGCGTGTGTGAGCATGTGTGCGTGTGACGGTGTACGTGTTCTTTCTAACTTCCCCAAGGCCTACCAACAGACAGTCCAATGGCGCTGTCCACTGAGCCCGGGGGTGGAGCCAGACGCTCCATGAGGGATCACCTCCGTCCAAACCAACGGAGGATGCAGGAGTGCTGATGCAGGAGGCTCCAGATAAGGGTGTGTTGGTTGAACAGGTAATCTAGGCTTTATCCAAGTGTCCACAACACAGGCTCAGTCTCTACAGGTAGTAAGGAGTAACGAGGCCTCAGCGACCGGGAGAGAGGATCAAACAGAACAGGAACAGGAAGACGGACACACACACACACACACACACACACACACACACACACACACACACACACACACACACAAGATGTGTGCACGGTACTGTGTATACGGTTATAAATACTGACGGAGGTGTGTGTACTGTACTCTGTATAGTTATAAATGCAGTCCAACAGGCTCTGGGCCAGCTTTACCACCATCCAGTGCCCAGGTTGCCAAAGCCCCCATCACAGGTACTTACAATCCTCAGCCTGATCATCTGGACGGTAAGGACGGCCCTCTGGTTTGAGTAGTGGTGGCACTGGTGTCGTGTGAGTGTTGGGGGCCCAGATCACATTGGCCTGTGACAGCGATAAGGGGGTGTCTGGTGTCTGAACAGTAATTCTACTCCTGAAGCCGGCCCCAGTCCCTTATCAGTCACGCACGCACGCACTTGGCCCGCATGAGGAGTGTTGCCAGGGCAACAGATGGGGGGCGGTGCCGGTGCGCACTGGTGCTTGTCTGGTGAGTTGCCGTGGGGGATAGTGGCGCTGCACGGGCTTGTTCCTGCTAGAGCTGTGGCTGCCAGGCAGGGGAGGGGAGAGCAGGCAGGCAGACACACACACACACACACACACACACACACACACACACACACACACACACACACACACACACACACACACACACACACACACACACACACACACACACACACACACACACACACACACACACACACACACACACACACACACACACCAACCGTGGACATTTCCCACACGTTAATAATAGAGTTGTGAAAGACAAGTAAGCGTTAATGCCCTGGGTCTCCCTTCGAGGGCTAGCGTTATGTAACCCAGCCGCCTTAGGAACAGGCAAAAAGCAGACGCAATAAGCGTTGACACATTGCTTTAACGTTCCCACGGAAACAGACACATTCCACACTGTACCACCAACGGCCCAGCCTTCCACAAACGATAATACCACGCACCGACCTAAAGGGTACGGCGCGCAGACATGGGCAGAATAACCCAGCCTAATGGTTGTTTGGCTCTTCAAGACTGTGCAAGGACTTTGCCTCGTGCTGTCAGGTTAATTATCCGCTGTGTGTGGGACAGAAATGCCAGTGCAGCTCTTTGTTCTGTCCTGACATGGGGAAAACACAATGAAACAGGAAGTGGCCTTACTGGGACGGACACAGAGAGCACATGCAATCTCTGGCCACCGGTCCATGCCTTCCTCATTCGGGCTGCCAGAAACCAAAGCGTTCACTTGAGCTCAGATTCGAAATAAACATGGATCCTTCTTAAGACAGATGGCAGCTTGGCTTTGTCATAAAGGTTGGGGGCTAAAATGGTAGGTGCCCAAAGTCATGTTCTAAATTAAAGCTATAAATATTCATCCGATGAAGCCAAATAAGTGCACGGGCACAATATTCCTTCTAGGGGATAATACCGCAGATGGAATTCAAGAGGTTATTTTTGGCTTAGTTTGAAGTTTGATATGTTGGTTGGGCTGGGGTTGTGTGTGTGGCCTTTTTGTGATGTTTCTGTTGGCGTCGGCAGGAGAACTGTGAACCTACCTGATGCTTTGGTTTGTCCTGCGAGGACGTTCCCGCGACGTCGAGGGAGTGGCTTCGAGTGACGGCAGCCCCGGTGGAAGCCCTTCTGGGCTGGGCGCGAACGGCCGGTTCCGTGGCCTCTTTGCTCTCCGCCGTGTCCTGCAGCACGGCGTCCCAGGGGTCCCCTGCCAGCCCTCCCACCACCGTCACCGTGGCCCCTGGTGCCGGGGGGGCCTCCTCGCTCTCAGCCCGCCGCTTGTTGAGCGGGTCCAGGTCCAGCCAGGCCATGCGGCTGCTGCTGGCCGGCTGAGGTGGGGGGTTGGGCGCCAGGGACGCCGGGCCGGCCGGAGGGGCCTCCGTGTCCGTGCTGGCCGACCGCCCGTTCCTCACGTACTCCGAGGTGCTGGCGATCTTGTTGAGGAGCATGGCCATCTCCGGGCTGACAGTGGGCTGCTGGTAGACATGGGGGGGCGCCGTCTGGATGGGGGTATAGGCCATGTAAGAGGCCTGGGGAGACGGCAACGCCAGGTAGGGGGCCATGGTCGGAGGGAAGCCGTTCTGGAAGGGGCAAGTGGGCTTGGCGAAGGGAGCGGTGGGGAAGAGGCCGCCGGGCTGGTGGCTGGGGGCGGACACGCTGGAGCTGGAGGGGGTGGAGAGCACGGGCATCCAGGGGCCACTCTGGAAGGGGGATGGGCTGCAGGCGTGGCCCCCGGGGTAGGACGCGCTGAGGTTGAAGCCCAGCAGTGTGGAGGGGCGGGGCGCCTTGGTGTGTGCCCCAAAGTTGTCGTCGAGCAGGAGCTTCTCCAGCTCCTCATTGGTCAGCTTGTCCACGTTGATGTCCTTGAACTTGTCCCTCTCCGCTCGCTTTTTGGCCTCGGATTCTGGGAAGACGATGAGATCCTTTTCTGGCCTGGTACTGGTGGAAGTGGGTTGGTGTGAATCAGTAGTAGTCGCAGGCTTGGGCTTTGTGGTGGAGGAGGTGGCAGAAGATGCCGAGGACGCTGGAGGAGTGGGTCTCTTCTCCTTTTGCAGCTTGGCTAAGGCATCCGACTCCATGCGGAGGGCTTCCTCCTTGTCCACCACCCTCTTGGGCTGGGCAACGTCCAGCTTGAACCCATTACCACTGGATATCTGGGCCATGGTGTCAACTTGTCGGTGCCATGAACAAATGGTTGAAGGTCAGTGTTCCAATTTTAAAAACGTCTGAGGAGGTTCGCGTCTTCAAACACCTGAGAGAAGGAAGGACAAAACAATGTAAATCACATGATCATTGGGCGTCCACATCTAACAGACGTTTAAAATGGCCGACGGTGTAAAGAATTTTACACTGTAAAAGTATTTGATGTCTCACGCTATTAGCATTGTTTTGGTTCATTAAGAATCATTTCACATAAACACAACTAGCAGGTGTAGCGCATCAAAAGCATATGACATCCTGAGATGCCCAGGGCCATAGGTTGAAGCTAAAGCCAGCAGAGGTTAAAGAGGGAAATATGAAAGCTATACGAGTCATGCTACCTTGCAAATCCATGTCATCCCCACTAAACCAATGCACAGGCAGGGTAAAGGAGAGCCCATCTCTCTCTCTCACACACACACACACACACACACACACACACACACACACACACACACACACACACACACACACACACACACACACACACACACACACACACACACACACACACACACACACACACACACACACACACACACACACACACACACACACACACACACACAGCCTTCAAAAGGGTTTCAGAATATAAAAGGCTTTCTACAGGTCAACCGTTCCTTATTGTTTGTTCCCATTTCAAAGACATATGGATGCTCCATTAATGGTCATGTTTGTCTATATGGCTCTCAGCGACATTCAAGTCATGGCTACCGTCACAAGCACAGTTCAACCTAAAAAACAATCAAACATTTTCTTTACTATCTGGCTACACGTGTTCATCTGTCAATTGATGCTGTATGGCCTGCTGCCAAAACAAACTGTCACACATGACAGATGTACAGTTTATGGAACGTTGATGACATACAGTGTGTTCCCTATTAACACAGGAAGCCAGGTAATAGGAACTCAGAAAGATAATCCACAGTCTAGTACTTTCCTGATAGGAGGGGACAGGAGACAACAGGTAGAACACCTAAGCTCAATTGCTTTCAAATAGGCGCAGAAAAGCACTGTGTAGACAAAATAGTCCTCGCACGCAGACGCAGACAGACATCACAGACAGACATCACAGACAGACAGACAGACAGACAGACAGACAGACAGACAGACAGACAGACAGACAGACAGACAGACAGACAGACAGACAGACAGACAGACAGACAGACAGACAGACAGACAGACAGACAGACAGACAGACAGACAGACAGACAGACAGACAGACAGACAGAGACACACACCGTTGACTGTGTTAGCTGTTAGCTTGAATCCTTAGATGACATATCAAAGGGCACCTTTGAACTTTAAGGACACTTTTCAAGGGAAAAGTATTTCGGACAGTAGAATCCAGTGCCTGAAACCAGGTTTTGAGATCAATGAATTAGACCACATTTTTTCAATGCAACTTTCCCCTTATCATCATGACAGAGTAAATTCTGTCTCTCATGTGATAGTGGCCTCTCCTGTGTCTCCCTCCCATTGTGCAAACAAAGAGTGGCTCTGTCTAGCTTCAAGCTAGCCTAGAACTATAATGCACTGAGGAATTCTGAAGCCTGTCTGTTAACAATTTGTTTGGACTGCAGCGCAAGTCTGTCTTATCAGCTGTGCTAATATCAGACTCTAGACAACGACTCCAACTTCGGCAATTGGACCACTCAAACATTAGACTTAGTCACCATGAGCTAATAGCCACATTTGGTCTACAACTAGGGAACAGCTACCGAGGAACGAGTTAACTTAAGAATTCTTTAAAAGCCTCTTATCCCAGTCACCCAATAAAAGAAGCAGTTCATTGAATGATCATGACACTTTTTTTAATAAGGCATACCAAACATTCTCACAGAAGTGAAGTGCGGAATGGTTGGTATATTTATAGTATACGTATTGCTAGGGGAACTGAGTAAGCTTAAAACACACAAAGAAGATGCATGCCTATGATCTAGATGCAGGAGAATGATTAGGCTAATGATCCGCAGCCAGCAGGGAGAGGAAGCAAAAAGGTCCTGAAGTCAAACGAACGTTTACTAAAAGAAACCATAATGGCAATATGAGAAATTCAAAACGCGTTCACAAGAAAGTAACACTTAGAGAAGCCTAAACTACACCATCTTCCAAGTGACTTCCTGCTGGTGAAAATGAGGGTTCAAAATGTAAGCTTAGTTTATACAAGTTTCCCCTCTTTAAGTATTCAGGAGACAGACAATAGCCTCATTAGAGCTAGCTGCCTTAAGGCTTCTCTCCAGTCTCCAGTCTCCAGTCTCCAGTAAAAGGATAACTTGACTGGAAAGGTTTCAAGATATGGGTCAGTATTATGCTATATAGAGAGATAATTGTCAGTAGTCCAAGTTTCTTTGGGAAAAAAAATGTATCTTTTTCGCTTCGCTTTGTCCAATATTTGTTAGAATAAGAAGGATTTCTTGAATGCTGCAAACATTTAAAAAAAAATTTAAGATTTGATTGGGAAACCCGTTCATATGCACTATTTGTGCACAAATCGCTATTTGTGGGTAGTTCAAGCTAATTTACAATGCTTCCAGCTCTTATAAACTATCTTGGTTTGACCAACAATGAAAACGTTTAGTCTAGAAAAAGATACAAAGGTTAGAAGACAAAGGCGTAAGGCAAGAATTAGCCTGTGCAAAGGAGAAAAAAATAGAACCGCAAATTTGCTTCTGGTTGAAGTAGTGGCAGGCTTCCTAAGAATATATGACGTATATAAGCATAATTTGAATATACACAGTATTCCAATGCCACCATTATTATCACTGACTCTGTTATAACACACCCATCCAATAGACCATCTATATACAAGTCTCCAGATAGGAGAGAAAATGCACCAAACTAGTTCCATGTTTGCATTGCAGCTAGATGAAAGCACTGATGTGTCCGAAGGTGCTCACCCATTGGCGTTTGATAGATTTATTGACTCCGGCAATATTGTTGAGGAGTTTCTTTTTTGGATGGACGTAAAAGAAAGAAGCACAGGTGCAGCTCATTTTGAGTGCATTGATACATACATAACAACGGATGGGTTTCAATGGGAAAACGCATGTACTGATGGAGCTGCTGCAATGACAGGAAAAAAACTGGGCTTACGGCTCAGGTTAAAGTCTGTTTTTTGCACCGAGAGGCCCTTGCCACTAAAGTGAATGCACCCAGAACTCCATGATGTTCTTGGAACAACAAAGAGTTTAAAAGCAATAATCCAAGAGCTGCCCAGATTGGCATGAAAAAACTGACCGGGTGTTATTAGAACGAGATAAGGCAGTCAGTATTGATGGTTTGGCTCTGATCCTCAACTAGCTGATAGTTTCAATGAGTACTACTTGAGGTTTGACAAACAAGATTTCTCAGACCAGACAGATAATCTGAGGAGCAGGTCTAAGTTGAGTCTAAAAATGACATTTGACGTTGATACTGTTGCAATGTTGTGTAGGCACATCCAAAGCAGAAAGAGCCCGGGCCCAGATTCGTGGCAAGGTGCTTGAGACTTGTGCCGATCAGCTTGCTGATATTTTTTTTATATATCTTGAGCTACAAAAGATACCAATGATTTGAAAACATTTGATTATTCTCCCTGTGGCCCAGTGTAAAAAAAAACAAGACCTTGAATGATTTTAGACCTGTAGCACTTACATCTTTAGTTATGAAGGTTTTTGAGAAGATGATAAAGCAGGCCTTTCAGCCATTAGTGCAGGGTTCTTTAGATCCTTTGAAGTTTGCTTATAGAGCTGGCAGAGGTGTAGTGGTCACTACCCTGAAGCTGCTGAACTGCCTGTATCGTCATCTTGAGGGCCCCGGTTCCCATGCCAGACTTCTGTTCATTGATTTTTCCCTCTGCTTTTAACACCATACAGCCACATTTGCTTATAGAGAAACTTTTCTTTGATTTTAAATCTTGATCTTAATATCATTGGATGGATTTTAGACTGTATGATCAACAGATCACAGTGTGTGAGAGTTAATGGTGCCCTCTCAAACAAGCTCCATTCATCCACTGGTTCATCCATTGACCCTAACCAAGAAAAAATCTAAGTCTGCAAAAAATTACAAAATGATGTAGTACAGTAGACATAGGCCTACTGTACAATTAAATTGTAGTGGTTTATGAATATGGGCTTAAACCAGTTCATCAATCGTTTGACATTTAATAGCCTACTGCATACCTTTTTCTTTTATTAACCTGCTTTAAGTTGAGTATTTTTCCAAGTAAGAACAAAACCGATGCTTTTTGGAAGCTAACTGTGAATTAGCAAGAGCTCTATTGATAGTTAGGGATTTAACTAGGGATAGTTAAACATTTTGGAAATTAAGATATGCCCCAAATGTCATTAAGTCGCAATTACATGCAGACTGGAGGCTATCTCTTGACTTTGAGGATGAACAACTGCAACAATGACAAGATGTCAATCACTCGCGAAGTCATGACAACCAATTAAACAAAAGCGAGCATATAGGACATTCTCCTGTGACAGCTGTCAAACAGAGAACTACCGGTGAAAAAAAAAGGTAACGTTAAGTTGGATAGATTTAACAGTTTAAATCATTTTAGCTAGCTAGTAGGCAGGTCAAACCTTTAAATCAAGTGATTAAACAATTGAATGTTCCGATTTTATGTTACACAGTACACGTTTATCAATAATAACAAATATATAAATTGCCAGTTTTTCTAAAAGTCACAGTTTTAGTGTCGAAAAAAGGTTTTTAAATTTGCCGAGTTGTTACTTCCGTGTCGCCAACAAGCCAAAACATTATACGGCCGACTTTGACGTTCCTGTTGTTGTTTATCATGAAAACATGTTCTCTGAAAATAGCAATAGCGTCAGAGGACTTGGTGGTTTTTGGACGCGGTCACAAGGCTCCGAAATTCTAAAACTGTTAAACTCCCTACGACAGAGCCTTAGAGCTGTTTTTTTTTTTTAAACGAGAAAAATGAAATGTTCTCAGCCAGGCTGCAGACTTTGCCATTGATGCTAGTGTTGTCTGTAAAATAAACAAAAAATACAATCAAAGTGATCTCTGTTAGTATTGTGTCAGAAACGTAGGGGTGACCCCAATTAGTCGACTAATCGACGAATCGATCAAAGGAGCCTGATTCAACTGCTAAAATATTCCTATTGATATCGACTCCGACCGCCGCGCGCACCACCAAGGTAGCCTACAACAAAACCCTTTAGCCCCTCTGCTGAAAAAATTCCTAGAGGAAACACTGAAAGCTGTGTTGTTTACATGTTATATCTTCTGTATTTCGCACGTGTCGAAATTAAACTGGAAAAGCAAGATGTTGTAATTACACATATTGTCAATATGTCTATGGTCACTACTTCAGATGTTAGGTCCCTCACCTACCAGACACAAGCTGAAACAAAGGTTCCGCATTGCAATTGCTCCAGCTGTCTTATCTTTTTCAATAACAACGTAACGTCTTCTCATTTACATTTTCATTTCGACATGTGAAACGTGATAAAACATGTCAATAACACAGCTTTGGGATTTCTTAAAGGAGTATTTAGACACTTGTGCCAAGTTGTAGGAGGATGCTAGCAGTTACCTCGAGCTTTGTACAGCTTTCGCTAGGCTACTTTTACGACTACCACGTAACTAACCTACTACTGGACATTTGGACATTGATATCAATCATCTCGTCTGACAGAGGAAAGTTGGGGCATATCTTGTTTCCCAAAATGTTGTACTATCACTTTAAGTACTCTAGAGTCTAAAATGACTTAAAACTCTGACAAACAAACTTTATATTTGGGTGAAAGTTTTAAATTCTTACACAGCGCAATTTTCTCCACCATTGCGTTTTAGAGCTCCCATTGTGTCTACATTACGCTTGTTAGTTTTAACCTGTCTACTTTAATGTGGCAGACGCTAGATTCATTGTGAAAAAAGGATTACTTTCACTAGCTACCATTAAGACGTACTACAGCTACTAACGTTAGCTGCCATTTAAAATTACTGAAAAGCTCGAATTGAGTATACAGTATAAAATTATGTATTCGTAACAAAGTAGTTACCTAACGTCTGTAACACAGGGACAGAGTTTTCCTTCATCGTAGTTTAAACTGAGTTCCACTTAAGACAACTTTGTTACAGCCTGCCAAGATACCAGTAAACTTGCTAACGTTAGCACCAACGACGACGTTGACATGTTACGTGTATACAGTTCGAGACAAATAACAACCGGGAATGACTGTTCCAAACTTTTAAAAACCATCCTTAGTTTGTTAGCTAAGTTGTCTGGTAAACATTAAAGTAACTAGTACTGGCTACTCAGACACAGACTGTAATACCAACAAAGTGTCAGAACAAGGAACACAACAACAAATGTGAAAACCAACATGTCATGGAAACAATACCTATGCGATCCGATGACGATCATTTACATTAAACTTTGCATCTACATAATTTCAGCAAATATAAATGTCCCTACCTTGGAGGGGCACGGTATTTAACGTTAGACCCATATTCTTGCAGCTGCAATTTTTTTTCCATCTACCGAGAGTTGTACCACTAACTGAACGTCAGTTCCTGTTTGAGTTCGTTTGCCTAATTCAAAATTGTTAAACAGTGCCTCTTTGTGGGCTAAAAGAAAAATACATTGCCAGAGTAAATACAACGATGAGCATTTACCCAAACTAATATTTTGATATTCTTTAAAATCGTTTTACATGGGTAAAATTGGTTGATAAAAAAAATAATATAATTAGCTTTACTGTATCAAGAGTAAATAGTTCATATTTCAGTCTGAAGGAAAATTAAGTTGACATGCTGGGATATAAGTGTCTCATTATAATGTAATATGTCAATTCGTCGTACTTAAGAAGAATCTCATCCCTTTTGGCAACAGAAATGTTGCAAATCTTTTTGTACAGATACAAAATGAAAGTCCCTACCCGCATTCATTTTCTAAATATGTTACAAATCTTTTTTTTCTTCTTTTTTTTTACAGATGCAAAATTAAAGTTACAAATTTAACTGCACGCACGTGCTTGGACACACACAAAGAGATCAATTTTGACAACAATTACTGACGTCAAATATTAACTCCGCCCTAGTTTGTAAACGCCACGTACAGTTAGCCGCAAAGCACCTTGACCAATAGATTTAACCAAACCACTTGATTGACAGATTATCTAGTCAATCATTTGCAAACGCGACAATTTTTCAGGCCAAGTAGAACCTTTCTAGCCAATAAAGACGGTTTAAGGAGGGGCGTTACCATGGTAAAACATAATATCTTGGTTGAGCACACCAGCCAGAGTGTTTTGGAGGATTTTACATGACAGCTGTAAACAAGGTTCAGCTGATTTCTACCTGCTACTGCTCACACTGTCGAATGGTAATTTTTTGTGGAGAATAATACAACAACTTAAAGTAAGTATTTAACTGGCTTATGATAATGGAATTAATGTTATTTTACTTAGACACTGAGAACCTCAAACTGGCATCATTCTCTTCATTTTATTTGAGCAAAAAATCCTTTATTTGGGAATGTGAGAAGTGGATATGCTAACGTTAGTTAGCTATAGTTAACTTTAAACGTCAAATAGCCAAAGAAACAGTTGAACTATCATTGTAGGCCTGTTTCTTTGGCATTTAATGGCCTATCTTTGGACCACTGTCTTGTGTTAAACAGGTGCAAGTTATTGTGTAAGCTTAAGGTTGACTTGTTATGATTAAAATATGTTCTTTCACTAATCAAACTGGAAATCAAAGCTAGAATGTCTAATTCTAGAAACACTGCTGTACAGTCTTTCCTCTTGCTTATGTTGGTAAGGCTACTTTTGAGATTAAGATTAACAAGCTTAACTTTCAACACAGTCTCTTGGCCACTATTAGGCAATAGCCCTGTCAAAACTTGGTCACCGTCTGTTTGAGGAAAATTACACAGATAAGATAAAAAACTGAATGTAGGTTACTTAAATATTCAAATTGTTCTGTACAACTGTGGGAAACTACGATGGACCTTTTCAGTTAGCGTTCAAATGCCAGAGGGCTGTGTGTGTTTGTTCTCTTTGGTAACCCAGATGTGGAGGGGTAGAGTCCTGGTTCACTGTGGACTAGTGATACTAAGCCTCTGGCTGTGTATCCAGGCAGTACCTATAGCAGTAGACAACACCAAAGTAAACCCCCCTGAGGAGAAACTGGAGCCGCCACCAAGCACTGTGAGTAGACTCATTGCACAACGGAGTGCAATTAACACTAATGCTGTGTGGGATGGTGCAAAAGCTTGAATGGACAATACCACTTGTATAGATGGCAGACATCTTCTTTTCGAGTACAGTGAAATGCAACTAGAGAAATAAATTAATCAGATAATTAATAATATCTGTTTTTCAAATGAAGTGTGTCTTAACAAAGAGTTGGCCAAGGCTCTGTGCCATGTGTTAAGCATTTCTGTGGGCTCTTATGTTGCACTTTCAATAAATGTGTCTTTAAACATGGTACCATGTGTTGACAATGTGAACTTTTAATTTTAGGATACTGGTCTGCACTATGACCGCTACCTTAGGGAGGTCATTGACTTTTTGGAGAAAGACAAGCACTTTAGAGAGAAGCTCCACAACACCAAAATGGAGGACATTAAGGTATGATAGAGCACAGGCAGATTTGTTCTGACTTTACTGGCCACTTACCCATTTCATTATGATAGCCGCTCTAAAGCTTGGGCATACGTTTCGCTTTTTTTGATCAGCAAGGCAAGCTTGCCAAAGAGCTGGACTTTGTCAGCCACCATGTGAGGACCAGACTGGACGAGTTGAAAAGGCAAGAGGTGAACAGGCTACGAATGCTGATCAAAGCTAAACAAGACGTGCAGGGAGGACACGGTATGTTCACCCCAAAAAATCACTGATAAGAAATGACGAATTACGAGAGGACAACTGGATGCAAGTATGGCATTTCCAATCACCTTAATAAATTAGCAACTACAGATAAACTGATTCACATCAAACATTTTATTAGTAGGAGGAGCCGTACATAATAGGATGAAATGTACCATGAGTCTGATACAGTCCACCATGGTAATACCTGTAAACATATAGCGGCAGATAGTTTTGAGTATTGACGCGTTTGGCAAGAAGGGTTTGGTATATTAATAGCATTTAAACCAGTGTTTGCGAAACGTTTTCATAGACTGTAGACCGTAGTCCAAAAAACAGCTTTTACCACATAAGAGCTGCAGCAAAGACTGAGTGCTTACAGGTTAAACAAACAGCAGAAATACGCTGAAAGTGCTACACCAACCCTATCGGTTGTGCCCGTAGAGTGGAAACGGAGCTAAGCTAAAAAAAAAGACATAGGCAAATATAAAAGGGGACAACCAGAGGCTATACAATTAAAACCTTTTCAAACAGTATCCTAAAGAACAGAGGCTGTAAACTATTAAAAAAACAATGTAAGTATTCAATTCTTTCTTTCTAGACATCACAGTGGACCACAAAGCCCTCCTGAAACAGTTTGAGTATCTGAACCACGTGAACCCACACACCTTCGAGGTGGAGGACCTCGATCGCCTCATCAAATCGGTAGGCTTTTGGTATTACACTAGGACCCACTTCATGAAATGCA